>CM053587.1:149885880-149902550 GCA_028646515.1 Pseudochirops corinnae | reverse complement strand
ATATTTATATTATGATTCATAACAGTAGCAAAATTACAGTTATGAAGTAGCAATGAAAATAATTTTGTGGTTGGGGGTCACCACAACATGAGGAACTGTATTAAAGGGTTGTGGCATTAGGAAGGTTGAGAACTACTGCACTAGGCACAAGCAGCAGAGAATAGTCCCCTGATTTGGATCTAGGTGCAGAATGTCATGGCCAAATAATTCATTAGTCAGTGGTAACAAGCCTCTGGTAACAAGCTAACAAACTTAGCTACAGTGGTTCTGCATAACACATTGTTTATAACTAGAACTCAAAGTCTTCCTTAAAAGGCAGAATCCACCAGAACTCAAATCCAACGTCATAGCCAAAACCCAGAGTCATCTGCACACCACAGAGAGGCATCCCAGGAGAACATTTGTGGAAGGGAAACTCTACATGGGTAATTGAGAGGAAGTAGACAAGAATTACATATGAGGAGGAAAAGGCATAGATAGGTTTTAATCTATACCATTCAAGATGTACACACATTAGTGAGATCATAGATACATAAAAGTTTTTTGCTTTGGACTCTTATCCAAGTTAAATCCTTGCTATACATACTGATGGACAATTTTTTAATGCCAAAGATAAATTCTCTGGCAGGTTTTCTTGTAGTAGCAAAATAGAATCCTAATGTGGATATAACCTTATGCTTGGATTCCTCATAGCACAGAATGCATTTTCCAAAGTACGAATTCTTTGCATCAGCACTGGTATGGAATGTCACTCATCTACCTTTTTTCTACAGAATGGAAAGCAAGTGTTTGGGAAAGCAATTAAAGGGTGCATCTGGACATGGGCATTGGTCCCAATTTCTTAATGTAGGTAACAGTGAGTCAGAGCTGTCACATTCTCTATTGGTCTCTTGTGCAGCCACAGAAAAGACTCATGTGCCTCATAAAGCTTGGGAACAGCTGGCCATACCCCCTACAGGGGCCAGACCCCCAAACCTGCTGCTTTGCAAGGGAGTCTTCTCTTGTCAGAAAAAAGCTTTTAAAGAAAATTCAATACAATATGACTTTCTGAGTTAGTTATTAAGCCTAGTCAGTATTTCACCTTACTAAAGAGTCATTTACAGAGCCATGTCTCTGAGTAAAGAACCCCCAAAACCCTGTTTTCTGGGTTTGTTTTATCGTGGGACTGACTCTGCAGCATCCATTAGTCAATATTTCTTTCCTATCCACCCTATCACCCACTCCACAAACCTTTCCCTCCTCAGTCCTGAGTCTATGTATTTCTTTCTAGACTACTGTCCTGGACATTAGTTCTTAATTAATTGATTAGCTCTTATAGAGGTTCTTAGCCATTTTTGTGTCATTGACCCTCTGACAATCTGGTGAAAATATAAACCCTTTCTCAGAATGTTTTTAAATGCATAAAATAAGACACATGGGATTACAAAGGAAACTAATTATGTTGAAATATGGTTGTTGATTTTTATCAAAAGTTCATGAACTACAAGTTCTCCGGAGACCAAAGCTTTGGGTCTTGGGAGAACAAATTTTGTCTTTGATGTTCCCTGGAGAACAGTTCCCTGACAAGTCTCTGTGTGCATCTGTGTACGACTGGAAAAATTTGGAGGTGGATCCTGAGTTGATTAATTTACCAAAAGTCACTCCACACATGGATGTCTTAGGCCTCACCTATATATAACAAATATCAAATAGACAATCAAATGAAATAATGCAGGGCTATCAGAACAGAAATCAATAAAACAAATAGGTTGTGGAGTTGAGACTCCAGGATCTTAAAGAAGAAAAGGTCTTCCCATTTGAGAATCCCTGCATCCTTGTCTAGCATTTTCCTACTCTACTTTGAACATCCATCATGGCTACAAATACTGAACTGCTTTCCTTGCAAAAAGGAAAGGGGAGAAATTACTACATTATTGGAATGTCTAGACCCATGGCAGCTGCAAACCCTGAGCACAATGAAAAGCTAACTATCATTTCAATTAAATTCAACAATCTTTTATTAAATGCCTCCAATGAGTGAGGCATACCTGTGGGGAAGAGATTGGTTCAGTCTCTTTGGACTGCATCAGGCTCTAGGTTTTCAAGTGCTTCAGATGCTCCTAAAACCACAGAATCTCAAAAATGGAATGATAGAATCATAGAAATTCAGAAACTGTAGAGCTAAAAGACACCTCAGAAATCATCTAGTCCTCCTAACACTTCCCCAAAAGAGGGACCACCCAATATTCACTTGAAAGTTTTCAGGGGCAGCTCAGTGGTGCAGTAGATAGAGCACCAGCCTTAGAATCAGAAGGACCCGAGTTTAAATTGGCCTCAGGCACAACACTTAACCAACTATGTGACCCTGAGCAAGTCACTGAACCCCAATTGCCTCACTAAAAAAAAAAGAAAGAAAAAGAAAATTTTCAGTGAAGGGAAACCCACTACCTAACAAAGTAGCCCATTCTACTGTCAGATAGTTCTAATTGGCTGCATGTGAAGACCATTGAATCAGTGCTCTAGAGGTCTAATCCAACCCCTTCATTTTACCTATGGGGAAACTGAGACTCACAGAAATTAAGTGACTTACCCAAGGTCACATTGGTAGTATCAAAAGTACAGTTTGATCAGAGCAGGTCCTCTGATTCCAGAGCCAACACTATTTCCACTGCTACTTGTAGTTTTGTTTTCCATAAGACTTCATCTGCTTCTTTCCCACCTCTACTCATTACATCTAGTTTTGCTAAATGAGACCAAGCAAAAATGTCAATTTTTCTTATGCATGAAAGCCCTTCAAACATTTGAACACTAATGTGCTGTTATGTTTCCTCTCCCTCTCAATCTTCCTCTTTGAAGTTTAAACAGTCCAATTTCTTTCTACTAATACTCATGGAATGGTTTTGAGTCCCTTTACCATGGAGGTCACCTGACTTTATCATACCCCCTTGTTAATATCTTTTTAAAATTGTAATATCCAAAATGGAACACAGTTCTCCAGCTTTAGTCAGACCAGGCGGATTTATCACTTCCCTTGTTATGGACTGTCTTTACATCAAGGCTGCCTATTAATGCTGTATTAGAGCCTATTTGGCTACGTTTTATATTGTATTTCATCTTATATTATATTTACAGGATCATAGTTCATGATCTAAGACTGTAAGAGACCTCAAATATCACCTAGACTAACACCTTCATTTTACAGGTGAAGAAACTGAGGCCCAGGTAATGAAATTGCAGTACACAAAAAACCTCAGGCCTATTTCATATGATCTGTTGTCTAGTAACACTTCCCATATCCTGCACAGCTGATTTTATAATTTATCTCTATTAAATTTCATTTATTAAATTAGGTCTATCAGTCCAATCTCTCAAGACCTTTTTTATTCCTGATTCTATTATTCACTGTGTTACTCCCTTTCATATTTGTGTCATCTGTAAGTTTCATAAATATGTCTTCTACGCCGTAACACAAATCATTGCTTACCATGTCCAGTAGAATGGGCTGACAACTAAGCCATGGGACCCCACTAGAGACCTCCTTCAAAGTTCATTGGATCACAGACCCAAAATTGAAAGGGACATTAGTAAATAATCTAATCCAAACACTTCAATTTATAGATGAGAAAACTGAGAACCCAAGATGCCCAATGTCACAAATATATACATCACATTCCTCTATTCCTACCAATAATGCATCCCTATTGAAAATGGAAATGAGGCTCACCTGTCATGACCAATTTTTGGTGAAAACATATTAGTTCCAAGTGATCATTGCTTCCCTTTCTAAAAAGAAGCATCTCTTTAATGAAATACCCTAAAATTTTTCAAGAATTTTAATCAAGATCCAGAGGTGATAGTTTGAAGAATCCACACACTTTTCCTCTGTGAAAATTAAGAAAATCTCTGTTCATTTCCAATCATGCAGTACCTTTCCTTTTCCCCATATTTTTAGTGTGGCCTATCAATTTGGCTTGCAGTGAGGTCTAAATAGATACATCACTAGCATCTCATCCTACCCTTCTCTGAGGTAGACTTTAATTCCTACCGGGAGGGAAAGAAGGAATTGGGAGCAGAAGCTGACCATTCTGCTCTCCTCAGAGAGAATAGTACAAGGCTAGAATTATATATATCTGCTCTTTTAAATACTGTTAGACTATATAGTTTGACTATATAGAGGATGTTGTTTTGGGGCTCAAGTTATACTTCTAATCACTATTCATTAATGGGGAAAGGAGGACTCCAAGTTCTACATCCAAAACTTTAATTCCTTCCTACCAAATACCACTTCTGCAATGAGTGCCCACATAGCAAATAACAAAGAAACCCATTTACCCAAGTTGATACCAAAACAGATACCAGATGAAGTATTTGTACAAGACTATATACTGGACAACACAGATTGAATGCACTCTCCTATTGGGAGTGAAACATCTCAGTTCAACCCAGAGAAAGAGACCCAGATCCAACACTATTTAAAAGAGTCTCTAATGTAACAAACTGAGGACAAGGACATGACAGAAACTACCAGCTCCTCTTATATATGCTTCTTCCCATTATCTTTCTCCCCCTTCAGCAACCTGAAGTGAGATTGGTATCATCCATCTTCTCTCATGACATTGGAATCTAGAAAACCAAAGAACCTCAGGAGAGCCACCAGGATCTCTCTTCTCTCTCCTTTTCCCAACTCTACCCTTCATACAGACACAGGTCATTTATCTCTAGCAAAGAGGATAGAGCCCTAGCTCTGTTTACATCAGAAAACACCAACAGTGATTCAGAAACTATATCTTCAGCGTCTTTCAGTGGTCTGGGTTATGGATTCTCCAGCCTTGGTGATAAACTCATTGAGTTCTTTCCTACCATGGTAATTTCATTAGACCTTGTTTAACCTACAACTTCTGCCATGAACCAGGACCTGGAACTTAAACTTTCTCCCTAGGAAACCCATGTTTCTGAATGGTGATAGCTCTCTATACTTAGTCTGAACTCCAGCAAGCTATTTTCCAATATTTCACCTCTTTTTTTCACTTTTAGCCATGGGCACAGTCATCAAGTAAATGCAATCATTCCTGAAAGGACATGTCAATTAATCACTCTATGACTCCACTAACCATTCCTGTGACTCCTGGACCAAAGCACGCCTCCTGGTCCCCCTTCATATACATATGTGTATGTATGTATATGTGTGTGTATGTATATAAAATCTTCGCCTATATGAACTCCTCAGTGGAATGGATTATCTTTCTTTTTATATTTGCATTCCCAGTATTTAGTGTAGTGCCTGACATATTGTAAGTGCTTCTTAAGTAGTTTTTTAGTCAATCATTCATGAGGACAGCTAAGCTCTCCTACTATCTCCTCACTTAGTGTGGATTCTAATGCCCTCAGCCATGTCTTTTTATACTACCCAGGCAGGAGACTATTCTCCTTGGTTTAAAAAAAGAAAAAGAAAAAGCCACAGAAGCAAAGGAAAAGTCAAATAGAACTATTTTCTTTTCCTCATCTGTTATCATTATTTCATCCAAGCAGTAGACCTTTAATTTCATTTTCTTCTACTTCCACCCAAATAGCTGAGAAAGCTCTTTCTGTTGTCATTGGTATTCACCACCAACCTTAGCTTATTCAGAGCCTTAATGCTCCTGACATTATTATTATCAGATCATGCCATTCTTTCATATCCATCCTCTTTTTGCCTATCATTGTTTCTATCATATTTCTTTATCCAATCTAAGTTGACCACTAGTTCTCGAAGATCTACACCAACCTCTTCAAATAGCTTCAACCCTTTTCTTCTTCACTGAAATTCTATATTTATGCTCTAAGAGTTACATTCTAAAAAGGGTTGTATCCTTCTTTGGTTAACTTCTCTTACAGAATTTGTCATAGTTCACGTCAGACTATATCCATAAAACCTTTTTCTTACTCCTCTGATCCTTCCCAAATATTTTCTGTCATGCTTAGATACTCTGCTTGAAGGATTAACCTCACAGGAGTATAGCTTCCTGATATACACTGTTACTCCACTGTCTCTTTAATCTAATCTGTTCATTTGTATAAAAATTTCCCTTTTAGTTGACATATCGTAGCCTTAAATCACATCTTTTCAGATAATGTCTATGAGTCTGAATTTACCTCCTTGCACTAAGATTGGTCAGAAATGGATTTAGACTCACATCATATACCATATACCACAATGATTCCAACAGGCTAACAGAATTAATTTTTTTTAAAAGCTATTCAAAAGATGGCAGAATATGGAATAATCAACCATGTCAATTATAGTGGAGAAATAACTTTTTCAAGCAAAAAAAAAGATGACATTATTAAAAGCAAGATAGATATGTTTGATCACATTCAAATAAAAATTATGTGCAACAAAAACAATATTTAAAAAAGTAACAGTTTGGGGAAAATATTTATGGAAAATATGACAGATAAAATTTTGACATAAAATAAATAAGAAACTGTTATTAACTTACAAAGGTAATTCTCAATCCACTATTAATAAATGGTCAAAGGATATGAATGTGCAGTCTTCAAAAGGACAGACACAAGTGGTTAATAAGCCCACTGTCTAGATGAAAACCTCCTCCTCCTATTACCACTTCCTGATTTCTCATTCTCATCCACCTCAAATTTAACCCTCCCAAGTCCCTGTCCTATTCTGTGCCACCCTTCCATTTTGTCATCTGAAAACCTGTTTTACCATTATTAAACTTCACTTCATCTTAGACCTGTTCCTCTCACATGCTTTTTCCTTCTCCTAATACTTAAAGAAACTTGGATCTTCCAGGAGATGCTACATCCCATCTGTCCTTTCTAGTACTGGCTACATCTTCTTTCATGCTCCCATTGTCCAAGAGTAGTAAAATAAGTATTACCCCTTTCCTCCTTGATACTTCCAAACTGCCCCTTCTTCCTAGACTCAGCAATATTTCCATCTTTTATAAGGTCCACTCTACTCCATCCAGTCTTCTTGGAGGAAAATTATTAAGCACAGATCATTCTCCTTACTTTCTCAAAGGGTTCAGCGTATGACTCACAATCATCCTTTCCATCCCAAATTCTGCTTTCTATTTGGAGACATGTATGTGTTTGTGTGTGTATGTGTGTGTGTGTGTATATAAAATAATTGTCCCCTCAAACACTTTGACCTCTCAGTTCATCAATCTCTCCTCACCTGCATTCCCCTTCCCACCTCAACCACACAAAGTAGGGGCCATGTCCTTGATTTTGCCATTACCATAAGTGCTCTCTCTCTCTTTGATCCAGAACTCTAAATTCCTTAATCTGACCACAATCCCTCTATCTCTCTCTGTGCCTCACTCTTCCTAATACAAATCATCCTCTTCAGCCTGACCTCTACCCACTCCATTCTTCCCTCTTCTTCCAGGCTATTACCTCTGCTTTGGCTTCACTTTCTTCCATTTGCAACCTTGACACTATTATGAATTAGCTCAACAATATGTCTTTTTTTTTTAAAGTTCTGTAGTCCATATCCTATAGTTGTTCCTGTCATGGGAAGCTGAAGTTAGGGAATAACATGAAAGCAAGTTTGGCTGAAAAATAGAGCATGTGAAAGATAGCAACATGAAATTATTCTCAAAAGGCAGGCTGATTGTGAAAAGCTTTAAAAGTCAAACTAAGGAAGTAGTTTGACCATAGTTGCATAAAGACCATAGCTACTGAAGGTTCTAGAGAAGAACAGTCACATGGTTAGAAGTGTGTGTTAGGGGGCAGCTAGGTGGCACAGTGAATAGAGCACTGGCCCTGGAGTCAGAAGGACCTGAGTTCAAATCCAACCTCAGACACTTAACACAAAACTAGCCGTGTGACCTTGGGCAAGTCACTTAACTGCAATTGCCTTACCTTTCCCCTTCCAAAAAGCAAAAAAAAAAGAAAGAAAGAGAGAAACATGTATTAGAAATATCTACCATGTAGGGGAGAAATTCTAGGAGGAAAGACTTGGAAAATAAGGAGGCCCATTTGGAGGCTATTGAAATAGTCCATGTGTTGGGACAAGGAGAAAGGGAGAGGTAGATTAGGGTAAATTATCATATATAAAAGAGGCAAGAGAAAACTGTTACAATGGAGGGGAAGAGCAGGAAGGTGAAAGGGAATGGGACAACTTTATTCTCATTGAATTTGGCTTAAGAAAGGAATAACATACACACTCAATTGGGTATTTTACCCTACAGGAAAGTAGGGGGTAGAGGATAAGAGGTGGGGATGACAGAAGGGAGAGTAGATTGGGGGAGAGGGTAGCTAGAAGCAAATATTTTCTAAAAGGGATAGGGTCAAAGGAGAAAATAGAATAAGTAGGGGGCAGGATAAGATGGAGAGAAATATAGTTAGTCTTTCACAATATAACTACTATGGAAATGATTTGGGTAACTACACATGTGCAACCTATATTGAATTTCTTATCTTCCCAGTGGAGCAGGTGAAGAGGGAAGAAGGGAAAACATCTGGGACTCAAAGTTTTAAAAACAAATGTTTTTAAAAAATTTAGTTTTTACATGCCAAACTGGGACATAAGATATACAGGCACTCAGGTATAGAAATCCATCTTGCCCTACTCGAAAGTTAGAGAAGTGATGGGAGAGGACATGAGAGAACAGATTGGGGGGAGGGGTATTCAGTAGGCTTGCTATTTTGAGGTGGGAGTAGGGGAAGATGGGGAGAAAATTGTAACTCAAAATCTTGTGGAAATGAATGTTGAACACTAAAAATAATTTTTTTTAAAAGTTAAAAAAAAAAAGAAATAGTCCACATGAAGGATAATGAGAACCTGATCTAGGGTGGTACTTGTGTAAATGGAGAGAAAAGAACAGTTGCAGGAGATATTGATGAAGACAGAATGATTCTATAAGATTTGGCTCCTGATTGAATTTGTGGAGTTTGGAGTGACAAGTGTGGAGGATGACTTTGAGGTTGGGAAACTTGATAACTGGAAGAAAGGTGATATAGTCAAAAGAAATAGGGAAGTTTGAAGAAGGAATGGGTTTATGGGGGACACTAATATATAATTTCCCTTTTTTAGGTCCATTCCACTCTATCCAATCTTCTTGGAGTTAATCTATCAAGCAAAAGATCATTCTCCTTCCTTTCTCAAAGGGTTCATTGTGTGGCTCACAATCATCCTCTCCATCCCAAATTCTGCCTTCTGTTTGGAGACTTGTGTGTGTGTGTGTGTGTGTGTGTGTGTGTGTGTGTGTATCAGCAAGCACCCTAGCATACCCAGGATGGCTGCTAGCATGGGTTCTTAGATCTGCTTTTTTAAAGGAAAACAACTCAAAATGGGTTAACAATCTTACTTTAATCAATCAAACCTAGTTCAGGGGAAAAAGTCAACACCCTGAACTTCAGAGAATACAAACAGAATGTAAACAGAAGTTACAAGCAGACAAAGAAACAGGTCAGCAGACAGGCTTCCAGCCGTGTGACCATCACATCCATGCCAGAGAGGGAAGCACCAACTTCTGGGTTTTCAAAGCCGGGGGCCTCAACAGCTTCCCAGAGTCTCATCTGGCCAAATCACACAACCTTTCCAAAGTGAGCCCCAAAGCAAAATCTCACATCAGGGTGTATATAGCCTTCTCCTAGATCAGAGAATGTCACAACCCTCTTGACCCACTGCCCAATCACAAAGTAATAAGGCTTGGGCATTCCTGAAGAACAAGCCTCCCACCACAGGTACCATGTGACCACATTCAGCCTATTAGGGGGCAGAGTATATTTCCAAATCAGGGAAGGTTCTCAGAGCCACTTAAGCCTATCAAAGGGCCTAGGGGCAGGGAAGATCTTCAGATTCCTATAACAGTGTGTATGCTTCCCTTTAGGATATGCTAAGTTTGACATCCAAAGGACATTCCTTTGGAAATATCCAACAGTCCTTTGGTGATAGAAGACTCAGGAGAGAAACTTGGACTACCATGTGTATATACATACATACATACATATGTGAGTATATACATATATGTGTGTGTATACACACATATAGATGTATGTGTATATACATATATATATATACTTATATTTATGCATAAATATATGTGTACATATACCTGGGAGTTATCAACACACAGATTATACTCAAACCTATGAGAATTGAGGCGATCAACAAGAAAGAGGATACAGAGAGAGGAGAGAAAAGGGTCCAGGATAGAAATGTGGTCTAGCCCCATTGAAGGGTCAGGACATGGGTAACATTCCAGGCAAAGATACTGAAAGGTGTTGGCCAGAGAGACAGGAGATGTTTGTCCTTAAAAACCCATAAAAGAGAATGTCTCTTGGAGGAAAGCGTGGTCAGCTGTCTTGCTATATCATTTGTAGCCCTAATTCCTACATGTGTCTTGTAGGGGATTAACAAATAAATGCCTGATCATGCCTTCATTGAACAGCAATGTTAAATGTTGCAGAGAAGTAAAAAGAAAAAATTGAAGACTGAGAAAGGCCAAAATAATTCCAACTGAATATTGAGGTTGGAAGCTTTACTGAAAGCAGTTGAAATAAAAAGATAGCCATGCAGGTGAATTTGGATGACATACATTCCTCACTTGTCCTCCACAGTAAAACGTTTTTGACCAAATCTGCCAACCTCTAAGCAAACATAAATTTCACCAGTCCCCGACCAAATTAGATCTATTTAGTGCCTACTTCCCAATGTTGTTATGAGGATCAATAAGATATTTGTAAGGTGCTTAGCATAGCATCTGACACATAGTAAACATAGTGAGATGCATATATGTAAATATGTAAATGTGCATATATGTAAATATGCATATATGTAAATATACACATGTATATTTACACATATAAATATTAGCTATTATTGTAGTTATTAATATGATCCCAGATTCTAGTCCAGAACCCTCTTTTTAGGAATGAGGAAACTGGGGCCCAGAGAAGTTAAAGGACAATCCAAGACTACACAGGTAGTAAGTGACAAAGCAGAATTCAAACCTGGGTCCTCTGGCCCTTAGAAAATCCTTAAAACAATGAGGAATGAGGTTTTTTTTTTTTATCATGGAAAACAAAATCACAGAATAAACAAAACAAAATTTAAAAATCAATAACTAGAAGAATATATGACAACTCTACAAACAAAAAAAATTTTTTTTAACTGATGGAGCTCAGAAAGACAATTTGATAATTGTAGGTCTCCCAGAAAAAAAATCTAAAGAGAAAAACATTCTAAATGCTGTATTATAGGAAATTATAAATGAAAATTTCCCAGAATTCTTGCTGAGCAGAATACAGATAGAATTGACAAGATATCAAAGAGAGATGAATACCAAGTTTAACTCATCCACATTCTCATGAAATCCCCAAATTTCAATAATATACAAATTCCCAAATGTCTAGATCTGAAAAGCAGCCAAGATACATCACATTTTTTTAAAACAATCAAAATCATTAGGATTTTTTTATTCAGGGCAGGAAATTATAGTAGAAATTGAAATGTGATATCCATTCTCAAAAGTCAATCATCCCTGTATCTACAACAAATCATCTCTAGTACAGAAATCCACATCTTTTTTTCCTCCATGTTAGTTGTCACTTACTAACTTATTTTATCTACCTTTATCTTCTGAAGGCCCTAGGAGGCATTTTTTGTGCATGAGGAAAATTCAGTTGGCTAGAAGTAACATAAGACCAAAGGAAAGTCTGACCCCCAAGCATAGTAATGATAGGAAAAAAGAAAGCCTACTTCCCCAGAAAGTCTGATCTTTCCTGCTCCAATCCCCCTAGATTTGAGAGAGAAGGAGGAAAGCGAAGAAGGTATGACAGTGATGGAATCCTATGGGGGGGGGTGGTCTAGGAGGAGTGGTACCATTATGTGGAAGACTACAAGATACTCAGGGACTGGGATTCCACAAAGAAGAAGCCCCATATTCCCTCAGATCCTAGCACTGTTCACTAAAGTTCCAACTACTTCATGATAGATATATTTCTGGTATGCTTTACCATTCAATCAACATCAGTAATGAAAAAGGAAGGAAGAAAATTGATGAAAGAAAGAAAAGGAAAAAAAGGAAAAATAGTGAAGTATCTGCTAGTTCTTCAGTTTCTATCCCAGAATGTCATAATTCCTACCAAAGCTTTCCCGGTTCTTTTTTGTAATATCATTTGTTTCCAAACACATTACCTGAAGTAAGCAATGGTCATTAACTTTGGCAAGTTCCAGTTACCTAGACCAAAAGTCACCTATAGCATGAAGAATGTGCTGCTTAGCTATGATCTCTGTCTTTCATTATGTTTTATCATACAACATACAATAATTTTTTTTTAGAATCACTAAAAGCTCAGAGTTGCAAAGGCAACTTAAGAGGCCAGGTAGAACAACATGTTTTGGAATAAGAATGTCCGCTATAACATCTTCCTTCTTCTTTAAATAAAATTCAAAGCAACACTCTCCACACTTTTTCCTGAGAAAGTATAAACCGTGTACTTTAAAGTTCCTTGGAATCATTTATCCAAAACACTAATGTGAACTCACAACTGCTTCTCCTCCGTAATTTGACACAAACCTGAATTTCAAAAAGAATAACATACTCTCTCTAAACCATGACCGAGTATTTCGTAAGGTGCAGTATCACCCTAGCTCAACACTGCTTTAAAAGATGATTTTTAAAAGAACAATATAGAGGTAGAATAGTATTTGTCTGGCAAGGCTAATCTTTTCCATTATGATAATAATTTCTAGAGATCTTCATACTTTTAGAAAGTTCTTAAGTAACAAGCAATGATGGATTTTTTGTGGGGTCTTTTTTTTTGGAGGGGGAAAGACAATGCAATTGGGGTTAAGTGACTTGGCCACGGTCACACAGCTAGTTAAGTATCAAGTGTCTGAGGCTGGATTTGAACTCAGGTCCTCCTTACTCCAGGGCCGGTGCTCTATTCACTGTGCCACCTAACTGCCCCAAGCAATGATGTTTTTTAAACAGTCAGAAATACGTGTTTGCCTTTCAATTCAATTCACTTGTTCAACGAATGCATAAGTGCCTGCTGTGTTCCAAATCTGCTGGTGCTGAGGACAAAAAGACAAAAATGAAGGAACACTTGCCGTCCAAAAACTTACAGTCTATCAAGGGGAATATGCAATAATAGTGGTAGCTAGCACTCATATGCCATTTTAAATAGGGGGCCTTGCAAATGTGACCTGATTTGATTCTCACTGCAATTATCTGAAGTAGGTGCTTTTGCTAACCTCATATTTGTTGCTGTTGAGTCATTTTAGTTGTGTCTGATTTTCTGTGGCCTCAATTGGGGTGAGGTGCTTTGCCATTTCCTTCTCCAGCTCATTTTATAGATGAGAAAACCATGGCAAGCTTGATTAAGTGACTTGCCCAGCATCACACAGCTCGTAAGTGTCTGAGGCCACATTGGAACTCACGATGAGTCTTCCTGATTCCAAGCCTTGTGGTCTATCCACTGCACCACTGAGATGTCCCTAACTTCATTTTACAGATGAAGAAATTGAGACAAAAAGATTAAGCTATTTGCCCAGAGTCACATACTACTAAGCGTCAAAGGGAAGATTCAAATTTAGGCTTCCTAACTCTAAATACAGCATTGTCTGTAGTATGTCACCTAGATAACTATATACATAGAAAATTAAGTATAAAACATGCAAAGAATTTTGGGCGGGGTCATACTAACATCTGAGGGCTGGACGGAGTGGGGGGTGGGGGGGGGTTGGAAATCAGGACAGATTTCTAGTAGGAAGTGGTGCCTGAGCAGAACTTTGAAGGAAGCAGAGGATTATGGGAGCCAGAGGCAGAGAAGTAATGCATTCCAGGCATGGGGTTGAAGACAGCTTATGGAAAAGCATGGAGAAAGGAGAGGAAAATTCATATATAGGCAACAGCAAGTAAGCTAGCTTTTCTGGTGTGTAGAATGTAGCAGAGAGAGAAACAATGATCTTTGAGGCAAGATGGAGCACCTAAAGCTTCCTGAGCTTCAGTGACACGGTCACTGACAGTGGCAACATGGTCAGATTTGTTCTTCAGGAATGCCAATATGGCTACTGGGTGGAAATATCTTAGTGTAGGTAGGTTTGTGCACTATAAGGTGCCATCATCCAGTTACAGACTCACACCATGGTGAAGTAGCAAAAGTCTAAGTTAAAAAAAAAAAGGTGAAGGACAAGGTGCCAATATTGTCTTGAAACAAAAGCAGAATATTAATCTTAGGGTATCTGTGTGAATAGCATTCCAAAGAAGAATGAGCATCTTTGCTGTCAAGTACATGGCATACGCTGCATGAAAGGCTGACTGATAAGAAACTTTAGCAAATTCAAATGTAGTCATAGCTTGACTATGTTACTGATAGCTCCATTTGTAGAAAGAATTGAGCTTTCCCCAGATCCTCCTGGGCACTTCTTTGAGCTGAAATGGAGTTATGATTTGACAAACTTTCCCCACTGGCATATAGACATTAGGAGATTATCAGAAAGCTCAGGATTAGGATGGAAGGCCTGCTTTTTGAAGTCATACAGAATTTTCAATTAATGACTCCTCGAATTGCTCCTTTCTACCTGGGTGCAGCTGGAGGAGCATCAACCACAGAGGGATCCAGATTCCATTCTTTGTTAATTCTATCTTCCACAGACAATTTCTGGGTCCCACTGTCCCTTTTCTCTGTTTGCCTTTGTGTTCTGTGAAGCTGATAACTTCAATTAATAGGCTGATTAGTGAGATCTTTAGTTCTTCCCAAGTAGCTTTCTTCATTATGGCAGATACATCAAATCCTCTGAGCAGGGCTATAAAGCATCCTGGTTTTCCATCTGTGATAACAAGATTTACAAGGCTAATGTCAGTATGCCCAACAGTGGGAGGACATGGGCTTCTGGGACGGTTCACAAATCTTGAAAGTAGTCCTGCCAAGAGCAACCAAACTATTACAAGGGAAGATAGGGTGATACGGTTCTAATAAAAGTTCCACCATGATATTAACATGTAACCCTCTTCAATTTGCTATCAGCTTTCCACATGAGTTAAATTATTGATAGATTTGTTTATTACTAAAATCACCTAAATCTTTTTTTAAGAAATCATAAATGTAGGGTGGCTAGGTGATGCAGTAAATGAAGCACTAGCCCTGGAGTCAGGAGGACCTGAGTTCAAATCTGGCCTCACATACTTGACACAAGACTAGCCATGTGATGTTGGGCAAGTCACTTAACCCCAACTTCCCTGCCTTCTCCCTCCAAAAAAGAAAAAGAAAAGAAATTATAAATGCAAAACATGACAACATAAAGTATGTGGTGGGAAGTCAGAGAGAAAGTGTGTGTTGGGACTTGGAGGAAAGGCAAGTGGATGTTAAAATATGTGTGGACCCAGGGTTTCACTTCACACTGGCTTCCCTGAAAAAATCTCTCAGTTTCAAAGTGGATTTGAAATTAACTTCTACTCAAAACCATAGTTCACGAGCCTCCAGTGATGAGCTATTGTTGTTGTTTTTTTTTTTATAGCCCAACCATGAAACACATTTAATTTAAAAAATAGAAAATGAAAAACTAAGAAGATTCCTTCCTAACAAAGGTACTACCGGATAGAAACATGATAGATAGATAGATAGATAGATAGATAGATAGATAGATAGATAGATAGATAGATAAATGAATGGATGGATAAAATAAATAAATATGTTTTAGTATATTAATAACTTTTCACACATGTAAGGAAATACATTACCCTTTCAACAAGGACCTTGTGGAGACATTGCCTTACTCAAAAGGATAACTCTGATTATTGAAATTTCAAGTTCTATGGTCAAATTTGTCAAAAAGTGTTTTGTTTTGTTTTGTTTTGTTTTTAATGCCAGCTACAAAATTGTAGAGGGAGGGATTGCTTTGATTCCACTGCTAGGTATATGTCCCTAAGGTAAGAAAGCCCTCATATTTACCAAATGCTTATAGTCACACTTTTTGTAGTAGCAAAGAAATGGAAACAAAGTAGATATCCATCAAGCAGGAAATGGTTAAACAAATCGTGGTACATGAATGTAATGTAATATTACTGTGTTGTATGAAATGGCAAAAGCAAAGAAACATGGAAAGACTGACTTATGAGATGTACAGTGAACATAGCCAAGAAAACAATATATACAATGACTATAAGAATGTAAATGGAAAGAATAACCACAAAATAATAAAAATAATGAATGCTGGAAAACTTAAAAGAATAAGTATGATCCCAAAGAAGAGACATGAAAAGATATACCCATGATACTTCTTTGGAGAGTTAATAGGTCTTTTTTGATGCACTGATCAATATAACTGATTTTTTCTTTTCTTTCTCTTTTACTTCTTTAAAAATATTACCTGTTATATGGGATAGTTCTGTGGGTGGAGGAGGAAAGGGAGGGATACTAGGAGAAATTCCAGCAATGTAAAAAAAAAATTATGAATAAAATTTATTTTTAAGACAATTCTATCATACACAACATGGTGAAGATGTGAACCATCAAGGATATTTCAGAGTAGTTCAGATACTTGTAAAACCTAAGGAATGATGCTGTTAGCTTCTAACATCATATTATATATGTATATAAAATATCTTTATATATATTATTATGTGCTAGTATATTATATATTATGTATATATTATATTATATACATATAATATATTGTTATATATTATATAATATTCTTCTCCTCCTGCATGTAATAGTTATTTTATATT
>CM053587.1:149819639-149885380 GCA_028646515.1 Pseudochirops corinnae | reverse complement strand
AAAGAAAGAAAGAAAGAAAGAAAGAAAGAAGGAAGGAAGGAAGGAAAGAAAGAAAAGAAAGAAAGAAAAGCCCAACTGGAAGTTTGGTCCCTAGTGGGCAGCTCCTTCTCTACTCACAGAGGTTGCCATTTGTCCTTCATTCTTAGAAAGGACCATGATATCAGGGAGGTGATGCCATGACATGCAAGCTAATTTGATTTAAGTGAATGGACACTGCCTCAGTCAAACTGAGACCTATTAAAGACCTTGGCTTGAAAAGGCCAAGGTCCCCCACTGTATCCTAGGCCATCTCCAATTGTCCTGATTCATATCTGGCGACTGGACCCAAATGGCTCTAGAGGAGAAAGTAAGACTGTTGGCTTCACTTAAAGCTCCTCACTAGAGTCCTCTCTCATTTAAATCCAGTGAAATTATAATCTGAGGCATAGTTCAGGTCCTGACTCAGACACTTACCAGCTGTTTAGCCTTGGGAAAGTCATTTAACTTTTGCTTGCCTCAGTTTCCTCATATATGAAATAATAATAATAATAATAATAACACAACTTCCAGGATTGTTGTGAGCATAAAATGATACATTTATAAAGTGCTTTATAAACCTTAAAGCACTATATAAAGGCTAAAATAGTGGTATGTGTGTATGTACACATGTATGTGTTATACATGTAGCTTATGTGTGCCCACATAGATCTGTCTGGATATGCCTCAAAGGGAGAGTAGGTAGATATCTCTAGAGTTTCCCCAACCACTCTTCTCCAAGAGAGACTGATTCCTGGCAAGGAGGGGAGCAGAAGATTGACAGGATGAAGCCGGCCTCTCTGCTCTCCTCAGAGAAAAGGCACCAGGCTAGAAAGTGAGCATTGCCTCTTGTTCTGGAAATAGAAATCAATTGAATACTGCCATTGCTTTGTTCTCAAAGAGGCTCAATGATGTCAGGAGGGTGATGTGTTGACTTGTGTGTGAATTGAATGTAAGTGAAGCAGAGATGCACAGTCATCAGCCTCACTCTCTCCTCAGTCATCAAAAACCAGTGTTAAGACAAAAGTCAAAATGACTGGTGATGGTCCAGATGTCAACTGACTGCCTTGTGGCTCCATTCAGCATCCCTATGACCTTCTATACCAAAACAATCTTCCCCAGCCACTACTCCCCCATATGTAATGTTTCCCCTATTAGAATGTAAGCTCCTGAATGTTGCTTTTGGGTTTCTATCCCTAGTACTTCCCATAGTGCCTGACAGACAGTAAACAATAAACACTTTTCATTTATTCATTCATTCATCATCATTTTTTAAAATTTGGCTATCTGCAGTTTTGAATTATTTGTGCTACCAAATAATTTCACAGTTTTTTAGAGATGGGAGGGGACCTAGAAATCATCAACTCCTTTCATTTTATATATAAGAGAATTGAAGTTCACAGAGGTCACTAAGCAAAGCAAAATTATTTATTAGAGGCACAAAGATATGAACCTGAGTCCCAGTCACAGTGGAAATGATTGAATATCATGACATATGTTTGAGAGCTGGCTCTACTGCTGATAATGTACAGAATTTATAAAATTTCCTTCCCTAGATTTTACTAATACATAACAGATGACTATCAACAGAGTATGTTTCAGGTACAGCTGGTGCAGCAGACATTTCTCCCCATCATAATTCCCTGAATATGCCCTCTTTTCTTGTCCTTTCATAAGGCTAGAGGAATAAGTGCTAGGGAAAGCACAAAAATGGGAGGAAGAGAAGAAATCACATTCATTATATTTTATCTGAACATCAGACATTACAGACTCCCCTCTGCAGACAAAACATACCAGTCAACTGTTTGTTGGTTTGCGAGGTCTGGCAGTCTGTTTTGCCAGAACAAATTTCACTAGCAAGCGACTCTGCTCTGTCGTGGATTTAGGCTTGAGTCATAGAAGAGAATAATATGCTACTGAATCTCATTTCTCCAAGTTTGAAGCTGCCTCCTAGCCCTCATTCTGGAAGGGAACCAAGCAAGGCAAAGGAAGGAGAGAGGAAAATACAAGAGTATAATTTTCTTCTTGCTTAGGACTCGCCAAACCAAGACTCAGTACTGAATATTCAATGCTGAATACTAAATATTCCATAGGTTGTTGCTCTAGTTTGCTGAACGTAAAATGGCAATGACTGAACAGAGAATAAAAATGAGCTCTGGATTTAATCAAACCGCCCATAGATATTACTCTCTCTTCCCCCAAACACCAACAACCATGTGTTCCTAATGAATTATGGCTTCCAGATGAGTTTAAAGCTAAAGGTTCCTATTATTGGGTCTTTAATGAGATCTTGAGGCTCTATCTACATAAACCAAAAAGAACCTAACAGTGCTTAGTAGAAAACAGCAGTATGCCTCCATGTTGATGCTCTCATCACCAGGTTTGTTCCAGGGAGATGCATTTTTTTTAGCTGGAAGAACTCTGGAAGATGAAGGTCTAGAAAGATTGTGGTGTGTGTTGGTGTGGTGAGTAGTCACATTGAAAAAAAATAATAGAACTAAGAAGCTTTATTACTCCAAAAGTAACCAAAGATGAGTTGAGCATTTACCTTGCAAATACTTCCACATAAGGGAACATGAAAAGACTAAATAAGTAGAGTTAACAAGAAAACACCAACCAATGAAATCAATCCCCTCATGTTTCTAGGAAGGCTAGACAAGACTACTTACTATTAAGAAGAAAAGAAAAGAAAAGATCTGGGCCTAAATAAAGAACAAAGAGGGATCATCAGAGGACAAAAGCGTCCAAAGTAATAGATTTGAAAGGAATGTGAGTCAGGAGAAAAGAAGGAGAAATCACTCAGGAACAGAGGGGGAAGCAAAAGGAAGCAGAGGTGGAGAAGCAATGAAGCCAGAATGTGAGCAGAAAAGAAATAGCCACTTGTCCCTCTTTCAACAAGCCTAGGGTGAGGGAAAAATGGAAGAGACAGGTAAGAGCAGTGCAAGGGAATGGAAGGACAGAAAGAGAGTGAAAAGCTAATCTTGCCCATTGTTGTTGTTCAGTAGTTTCAGTCACGGTCGGACTCTTCTTTACCCCGTTTGGGGTTTTCTTGGCGAAGATACTAGACTGATTTGCAATTTCCTTTTCCAGCTCATTTTGCAGATGAGGAGACTGAGGCAAACAGGGTTAAGTGATTTACCCAGGGTCACACAGCTAATAAGTGTCTGAGACCAGATTTTAATTCAGGAAGATGAATCTTCCTGACTCCAGGCCCAGCATTCTATCCACTACCCCATCTAGCTGCCTCAATCTTGCCCTAGAAGGGCTAATTATTAGGATCCCACTGTTGAAGCACATTCCCATAGAGGGGGTAAATACCAGTGACTGCTTCACTCATACAAGGTTTCATTTGGGGAAAATGTTCATACTAAATCACATTTCCCAGTCCACAGTCATGTTTTCCCAAAGTGGCATAGTAGAAAGATGACGAGACAGGGAGTTAAAGGACCTGGGGGTGGTTCTGCCACTTACTCTTAACTGTGTGACCTTAGGCAAGTCCCTTAACCTTTCTTTGCCTCAGTTTCTTCATCTGTAAAATGAGGGTACCAATGGAGCACTCTGGCCAATCACAATCTCTTTTACCGCATAACCAGTCTATCTTCTCTTTCTGTCATACAATTCCTTGATGACAGCCTTTAATCCTGTCCTACTTTAGAGTCCCTCTTGGGTATATGTTACAGCCTCCTCATACCCACCATGTATATTCCTATTATCCATTTGTGGTCTTTCTACCATAATACAGCACCAGTAAAATATTTATATGGAAAAGACTGGCCTTTGCTATAATGGGAAGTTTGAGGTCATTTTGAAATTTCCCAAAAATAATCCAGCCTGCTCTTCTTCTCCAAGAAAAATAAGTGTGGAAAGTTTGTGATCTTCCACACTGAAGGAAGTACCCATCACAGAGAGTACATGGACCCATTGAGGAATGAACAAAGTTATGTGTGCTAAAGGGATCCTGGGAACTAGACTGCAGAGATTTAAAAAAGAAAAGAAAAAAGAATACCAGTTGGTTATTAATATCATTCAATGACGCAGCTTCCCTTCTGCTGTCCCTAGCTCTCCTTCCCCAATCTCCCCTCCAAGACACACACACACACACACACACACACACACAAACACACACACACACACACACACACACACACACACACACACTTTGCTTGCTGTAGATCTCTTGACTATCCCTGGTTTCCCTGGCCAGGAAATCCCAGATAAAATCCCACCTTCTACAGAAAGCTTTTCCTCATCCCCCATAATGCTAATGTCTTCCCTCTGTTGATTATTTCCAATGCATCCTGTACATAGCTAATTTGTACATATTTATTTGCATATCCTCTCCTCCCCCTTTAGACTATGAGCTCCTTGATAACAGGGTCTATCTTTTGCCTTTCTTTATATCTCCAGAGTTTAGCACAGTACCTAGTATATGGTAATTGCTTTAAAAAAAATGCTTATTGCCTGACTAACTTCTTGCCAACCTGTCAGCTCTACCTCAATAAAAGCAGTCTCACCCTTCCAAGATATCCCCCCAGCCACACACACAACAACATTCAAATATGACCAAAGTTTTCCTTTAATTTCCAGCACTTACTGACAGTCTTATCTAAGGGAAGGAGAAGAGAGTTAGATAGTGTTCTAACTTATTCGGACATGTTAATTGATCCAGAAAATAGGATAGATTTTGAGATGCCTAGCACTTACAAATATACTGATATATAGCTTGACAGACCACAAAAAGGAACTGATTTGCAGAAATCAATCTTTCATTTAAAGTCCAAGAGCATCATCTCGAATGTTTCTGGATTCAGCTATGCTTAGATCAGTATCTCACCATCTATGTGTCTCCTTTATCTGATCATAACAGTATCCTTCCTTCAGTCATTATGGTTAAAAGTTCAGGGCTGGAGGTTGGTAAATTGCTAGGAGGAAGGAAGTACTGCTCAATGAATGGATACCTGAACCAGGACATTGCCTAACCTAGTTGATCTGCACTTACTGATGACTATTATTCTTACCAAGCAATGGAGAAAAGATACAATGGATGGGCAATATTAAAACCAGCTCAGAAATGTGTTCTTGTCTATAAAGGTTTCTTGTCAAGGTGTCTTGGATTGCACTTTCAGAAAGCATATAGCAAATGGAGATAAATGAAACTGAAACGTTTGCTTGTGGTACTATTGTATGTGGTGGTAGAGGATTTCCATTGGTGATCTATCTGTATCAAAAAGTAACAAAGTTACAAAAACTTCCCAAAAAATTGTCCTTCAAAATATTGTGTGTGAATTGAATTTTTGTTGTCACATCTCATTTTAAACACACTAGTAGAATTTCCTATTCGACATAGCCCTTTTGCAAAGAAAAGAATGCCCTTATAAGTTATCTTCTATATAAGTTCATATTATACTACAGGTTCAAATTACCTCATCCTTCATCAGGGATTTGCATAGAGGTAAAGCCAAAGGTCAGTGGGACCTGGGGGAAGGGATGAATGGCATGCTTAGACACACCTGAGCCAAGCTTTAATAAAAGCCTGCTTATGTTCAGGCTAGGGAAGGTTGCCTCCCTATCTCTGTTCTACCTTTTTCCTCTCCTCTCCCCTTTTGTGTGATTTTTCCCTAGGTCATCACCACCCCCACCTCCTTGGAACAGAAAAAAAAAAAAAAAGCAAGGCTGTAGTTATTTCTATCCAGTTCTTAATAGTATGGAAAATCTGCTTTGTGGTAGTGAATAAACTAGAATAAAGGATGAATCCGGAAGCCTGTAGAGGGGTTTGGAAGAAGTAAAAGGGGTTGAATTTTGTTATATAAAAATGCTTCTATCCTGTTGAGTCAGTGGTGTGGAAAGCAGTAGAAACAGGTATAGCATCCCCTCTGGGATCACTATTCCAACCCTCACAAACACTGGCAGGCTGGGTCCTCAGAGCACAGCTGACTACTTCTCCCTTCAGGGTTCTAGAGGTTACTAGAACTGTTGTTTCTTTAATATTTTTGCTTACAAGTCTCCTTCTGATGTGCTTTCCGTTGATCAGTAACCAGATACTTCAATAGTTTTTAGAAGGGATATTTACTAAGCTGCTTTAAGTAAGATCAATTCCTACAAAAAACATCCCTTTGCCTTCCCACCAAAAGAATCTCAAACACATTCTCCCATTGCACTCATAAGGAATCTTGGGAGAGTCTACTCACACATAGAGAACACATGTGGCCAGAGACCTGGTTATGAGGTCCTTTCCTCCCTCACTGGAGTTCTTATGAGGTTTTCCTTTTGTGTAGCTCTCTGGTAGGCTCCAAAGATCAGTGGTTTTGTAGAGACCCGCAGCTCATTGTGCTCCTTTTATCTGGTTTGTCCCTGGCATTTCTATAAGTTCCCAGCATAGACATTTCCAACCTTGCCTTAGGCACTCAGGACACAACTAGCATTTCTGGTGGTAAGCCCAAATCTTCCAACCTTTTTGAAGGTCACAAGTTTTTCTTTTAGTCATGGGGAGGGGAGAGGAGACACTCTCCTCTCCTTCTCCCCTTTCCTCCCATCCCACCAGCAATTCTCTTTCAGGGGCTTGGCTGAGCTACTCCACCACTAATCTGTCTGCTTATAAAGCCAAATTCCAAACTAAATTGTTGTTATATCAAAGCACAAGGGCATGACCTATTCTCTTCAACAAACCACAGAATGTTTCTTGGGTTTCCTCATCTACATTCAGTCAATTTATACTTACTTTATACCTTTGATTGATGGATTGATTCAGCAGAGATGTCTAGAAATTGCTCATATCTAGCTTACACTTTTGGTTAGTTGATTCAACAGAAGCACTTAAGAATTATTCCTACCTGGCTTATACATCTGATTGATTTGCTCTAACACTTTCAAAGAGGTATTCTCATGTGATAAAGTTATTAGGGCATCAAACATCTTATTAGTTAAATTAATTAAGGTTGAGAAGTGTGGAGTGCCCTTCTTACACACTTCCATCAGTTGAATATTTGTAGTCCTTAGCAAATCAATTGGAGGGTTTTGGGCAAAGTCCATAATTTTAGATACTGGATAGCTTTCTAGTGATTTGAGAAAGTACTCTCCTTGTCTTTTTTTTTCAGTGCCTAATACTAAAGAATCTTAGGATAAGTCCATGTGGTACAATTCCCAAGTAGAAAAATTAACATTCTTCATACTTCCCCATACCTGGTAATACAGCTTAACAAATAAATGTTATTTTTAAAAGTTTACATAAGTTGCTGTGTGTCTTCATGCCTGAAAAAGGCCTTTCTCAACCTAAAACAATAAATAAAAGAAAACAAAAGGAAATCAAGACTACCTTCTCAGAGAAAATCCTGGTCCCTATAGAGTTCCCATAATATGAGGCGTACTCCCAACAGGGGTCAGAGACCTGCAGTTGACTAGAAATAACTCTTCACCTTTAGGTGAGAATCCAAACTATCCTGGGTGAAAACCCTTCAATGATTCTCTCACATAGTACCATACCGTTGGGCATAGGAATAAAATCTCTAAGTGTTCCTTTCTACATGTGATACACCAAAATTTTTCCAGGGATCCCTGTACCACAGGTACACCTCTCACTAAGACAAGAATGTTAACTTAAAAGAAAAACATCAGTAAATGTCTCCAAAAAATCTAGGTCTGCCAAATGGGCATAGGCACTTAGATTTGATTGGCCAGCAGGAAAACCTCATATTAAAGACTTGAAATCCATAAGAATCTCAGACAAGCTTCTACTACTTGTCACAAATGAAGCAAGCAGTCTACAACTGCTTGAAAGCAAAAAAAAAAAATTATAAATAGATAAACTTTCATGAGTTATCATGGGAGAACATAGGAGAACTTTTAGCTCTAGTATTTTCAGGATGTAGAAATCCATAATGCAGAATTCATAATCAAAAGTATACAATAATCCAAGAGACAATAGTCCTTAAGCAGTCAAACAAGCAAAAGTTACCTCAAAGAAATTAGCAGGGAATACACCAGAGAAATGACTACTATACAATTACAGTCTAAAAGCGACAGGAGAAAAATGTCCATTTTTCTTTAGTGGATCTGGTGAACTACAATATCCAATAATGAGCATTCTAGGTGGAGAATCTCTGCAGTTGGTCCTTACAAATGCAAAGGGCCCAGTACTTATCCCAGAGGAGACCCCACAGTGTAACAGCTCCTCTGGTCTCTCTCTCCCAAACCCCACAAGCACTAGCAAACTCTGCCTCCTCTTACAGGCATCTGAAAATATCCTAGGGAAACATGAGCAGAGCCAATGAAAATGCTACAATTATAATAAATTTGTAAACATCTATGAATTTCCTAAGTTTCAACACATGCGGTTTTTCCTTTGTATGTTTTGACCAAAGTATATTAAAAAATCCTTATAAAATATGTCTTTCTCACTCTGGATAGGCTGTCCAGTACTTGAGGAATGAGTGAATGTTTATGTATGAACCACAGCATGAGTCTCTGGAGCTACCAAAGGTGAACCTGTCCACATAGAAGCAGAGCCATGATACAGTTCTAACCACTGGTTTTTGACAGGCTTTCTCTCATTGCTCAGAAACCACTCCATGGAGCTATAAGTGGGAATTCATATCATCTGCCAGGCAACACCTCCAAGCCAAACACAATGTTATTGGAATCTTTTTAAAAGGTCTCAGAATTCATTTTTCTTAGTCTGAAAAACTCCAATTAGTCAACTGGGTGAGATTATTATCCTTTTCAGGTTCAGGTCTGGCAGTTTTGAAATTCATTTGCATCAACCCAGCATCTTTTTCATTCAAAAAACTCCATTAGAAAGGAATATTTGCAAAACAAAGGAGAAGTGGAAGGAGGAGAAAACTTATTCTGAAGAATGTGTTGAACTCTTTGACTATGTAATAGATAAGAATGAATACTGCTGTTTAACTAGATCCAGTCTCCGAAATATCTAATTAAAACTGATGTGCTTATTTAGTTTCCAATTCATCACAGGTGGGCCCACATTAATGTGAAAATGAAAGTAAATTACCAGCATTTGGCAATCTCACTGAATGTCATTCACATTATTAGCTCAAATCTCAAAATGCATTTTAAAATGCCGTTGGTAGGTAGCTCTCTCTCTCTCTCTCTCTCTCTCTCTCTCTCTCTCTCTCTTTCTCTCTCTCTCTCCAAACAATATTCACTATGAGATTATACTATTTTACTTTTGTATATAATCTCAATAATGGACTGGCTAATTAACACAGCTTAGGTGGAATACAAAATGAAGCACATTTTTCTAGACAGACCTTCACCCTCTCTTTAATGTCACCCGGGAATAATTGTTTTGATTGTCCCATTTCTTTTCCAATCTGTCTCCCAGAGCCTCATGAAAATGTCCATTCATTTAACTCAAGAGAAGGGTTCTTTTCTGGTAGCCCACACTCCGGTTCAGCAGTTTGGGTGCATCTCTTAACTCCTACTTCCCCTGAGGCTGTTTTTTCCTTCCCTTACAAAATGAGACAGATCTCCATATAAAGCACGTCTGATAATTTATATTAGTTGAACTCCCTAAAGTATCAAACTGGAACATGCTTCAGAAATGTACATTCATGAAAGATAACACTACAATTTCAGTAAGCATCGTGTACTATATAAACCCTGAATAAAACTATCATTTCTATTTTCCAGCCAGTCTCCAAATCCTCTTAGAAGCTATTTCTTTCTCCTCTACCCCATGAATGTAATTTATTAACAAACACCTGTGCCAGGCAATAAACATACAAACACAAAAATGAAATAGCTCCTGTCCTTAGAGAGCTTACATTTTAAAAGACAAGAGAAAATTATATAAGTATAGAGAAAATATCTATAAATGTAAGGTAATGTGCTAGTTTTGTACATTGGCAGAATAGGTGACAACTTGATTTCAAAATATCATTTCATTAGTGTGTGCACTTCCTTTAAGGATACAGATTAGACACACACATATTGGGGGAGCTTTGGGCATGTTTCTCTATAATTCCTCTATAGACAATCCACCAGATGAATTGAAGGTCTTCCTCTTATTCTTTTGATATTTGGGTGACACCAATCCATCATTTCTCATTCTTAATATATAGTCAACCCAACTCCTTTTCTCAATGAATTATATACTCAATGATTCCCTTTTTTGCTCCTCTTTACAAACAGTTATTGGCAACATGTCGTTTGAAGTCTGTTTATGCCCATCAAAGCCTTTGGAATATTGGAATTTGTAATTTTCTAGAGATCCTGGTACTCCATGTGGCTCCACCAGAATAATATTAGTATTAAAGACATCAGCTTTTGCAGAAGTGAATAATTAGGACTCATTGAAAGAATAATTCAATTTGTCAAACACAGTTGAGCTTGATTGTTTCCTACTATTCAATTCTGGATGCAATTTGTTATTCATCTTTGGTCTATGTCTAAGACATACATCCAACCTAACTCTCTGCCCATTCAACTGCATATTTAAATATATATGTGTATATACACATATATGTGTGTGTATGTATTTATGTGTTCATTTTTCATCCACTCTGTTTTTCCTGTTAGGATGGTTATAACAACTCTTTTGTTTACTACGAAATTTGATTGAGAAGGTTTTGTAGTGCTCAAATATTTGAGGTAACTAACATTCTATAAATAGGGGTATTTAAATAATCTTCCTATCAGTAGAAAAAATATTTTTATTTGACATTGTAATTAACTCTGGCAAATATTTTCTATTTGACATTTTGTTGTAGCTACATCTGTCATGGAATCTAGCATACACATGAGATACCATGTTTTGGGAGAGACTTCAAGGCTGCATTTTGCTTTACCAAGGCCAATACTTTCTTTTTTAAAAATACATTTTATAGATGACTGTCATTTTTACATTACAGTCATTTCAAAGCCTCCCCTATTTTGTACATCTCCTTGTAACAAATAAAACTACATAAAAACATTCAATCCAAACAACTGCATCTGACAATATGTAAAATAATCTATCCTAGTAGCCCCCCAACTCTCTGTCTTGAGAATGTTGTACAATGATATGCTATTAAATATTTAACAACCAGCTCTCTTAAAAAAAAAAAAGCCTTACTCATGACACACTTAAAAATTTAATCTGCAATATTAACATCGTCTCCATCATTTTTTTCTAGACAATCAAAAACAACAAATTAAACCCTGATTTGCAACATTTGCCAATTTCTATGGTGTAAATGTTCACACTGAAAATTTACCAATCCATTCTCATAAGCCATTTCCAGCTGGCTCCTACACTTCCCAATGGTTTGTTTGGCTCTCTCTTCTCATGAACTTTCAGGAAAATCTAACCACCATCTAAGTGGTTTTCCATTAGTTCAGCTTCCTCTTTGTGGTCTTCTCACGTATATACCTATATTTTCAATATTTATTGTTTCCTTGGTTATGTTTATTTTATTCTGCATCAATTTGGTTTCCTGATCCCCTCCCTGGTCATTAGTGCTCTGTCCCTCCTCAGATTATCTTGTATTTACTAATATATGTACACATTGTACCCCCAAAGAGACTGTAAGTTTCTTGAGAGTAGCACACACTCTTTGTTGTTTTAGTTTTTGTCTATGTTGTCTATCTGAGACTCTAAATTGCAAAACTGATGCTGATCTTCCTCGGCAATAGAAGTTTCATCTCTTGGTAGTTCCTTATGTCAATGACATCATAGGCCTAGTCCAAAAAATTCCCAACCTCTAGCATAATCCTTTGCACACAGACAGCATCTAATAAATGCTTGTTGAATTAAAATGGATTTAATTAAACCGAATTGAATTGAGTAGCAACTCAGCCCTCTGGTAAATCAGTCTCTGCACTGACTAACCTGAGGATTACTGGGAGTTGTGGACTAGCTAGAGACACGACTATGCTGAGGCACAGTAGGGACCGGCCTATGAGCTGCCCAGAAAGGCTGAGTGTCAGATTCTGTTAAAGAGCTCCTACATGTGTTCTCCCAGATTAGAGGATAGGAGATGGGTTTCAGTGACAACGGTGCAATGAATTCTGGGGTGCGTACATTGTACCTAAGCTCCAGCAAGCCGAGGAAGGAAGAAAGATTCCCCTGACTACTAGCATTGACAGGGCACTGATTAAGGATTCAGCTTTCCTCAATACTGTCTCCACCCAACCACAGAGGGCCGTTTTGAAGAATCATTTGTGGTAAATGAAGGGAGAGGAGCTATAAGGCCTAGAAATTGGTAGAAAATAATAGGAAAGAAGTGCCGTAGTTTGATGAGGGTAATAACCTTTCTAAACTAGTGTCCTACTGCATTAGGTTTTCCATGAAATTATTTAAAACAGCAGGGAATCAAACATCCCCACATTATTAACCTCTAGCGTGTGCTTATTGAAGAAGATCTGAAGGAGATTTATGTGTCTCATGCAGCAGGTGAACCCGAGGTGTCCCAGACTGTGGCAAAGGAAACCTTGGGATTCTACCTTCAGCAATTTGTCCATGAAGAGATGACCAGATTGCTTCCTGCCTGACCAGGGCAAAGGCATCCTTCAGTCCACTGCTGTAAGCAGCCTGCCAGGCATCACCAACAATTTCCTCTGACTTATTCATGAATAGAAAACTACTTTTTTTTTAGCCCAGTTCTTATCCTCACCCCAGACCAGCTGACCAACCTTCAATTTATTTTGTATTTATCCTTTATATACTTTTATTGGAGGCAAGATTTGAACTAGGGTTTTTCTGGCTTAATGCCAGCTCTATGTCTGTTATGACAGGTTGCTTCTCACTTGTCCTGGCTGTATGACCCTGGACAAGTCACCTACCTTCTCAGTGTGCCAGGCAGCCCTCAAAAAGAATTACAGGGAGGTTATAGTGAACGTGCTGCCCTGCACTGATGATTCCTCATCCGACAATTCCCTACATTAATGGAATAATAGATACAATCACAAATCCCCTATATATCCATTGAAGTACATGCTGTCACCCCTCTCATCCCCCACTCCTGCCCAATAGAGGGTAGGATCCTTGACAGCAAGGATTGTATCATTCTTTGTACATATGTTCCCAGCATATAGCCTGGCACATAGTTGACGCTTACTAAATGATTGTTAAATTGATTGCTTGGTTGTTTTCAGTTATCATATGAAAAGGAAAAGCTTGGAAAGTTACAACTGGAAAAAAAAAACTTGGGCTTTTGAGATTTTCCCTAGAAAAACACCATGACAAATATTAAAGCCTCACACTCAGAAAGCCAGACTCAAGACATCATAATCACAATAAACTCTATCACCACAGACACTCACCAAACAAACAGCTAGAGTTCATTTCATTCAAGCAATAGTAAATCTGTCCTGCTCCTGGTAACTGTAGTATCATCAGAATGAAAAAACAAGCTGAATTATTGCTTTACTTTAGCATTAATTATAATGCTTCTGTTGTAATCACAGTTTCATCATTAAAATTGTAGTTTCATTATGGCATTTTGTTCTTTATTTGTGAGCTTAGGAAATTCCCAAACAGCCTTTTTAATCTAAGTTATAAAGTATAAAATGTGCAGATTAAAAGAAGAAAAATACTCCAATGGATGATAATTAAGAGATAGGAAGCTTTGATAAAAATCAAAACTGATTGGATTCCATACCCCCTATAAGTTAGAAGGCTTTACTTTTTTATTACATGTATGTATAAATCATAGGTAGCTGTGAGTTCCAAAGCTATAAATATATTGGAAGGCCCTGGTGGTATCATACCGAACAGCTGTTTGCAAAGAAGATGCCTCCTCCAACACCCTGAGGAAGTCATGAGATGCTCAAATGTTGACTGAACATTAAAATCTTCCAAAGAATAAATGCATCTGAAAACAGGACATTCAACTGACATTCACTGAGCTGAAGCTTGATGTGAGATTCCATTGTCATCTCCTTTAAGAGAGGTTTCTAAAGTCCACCCTAGAAAACCAGAATGACTCAATGAAGCCTCAAGCTCTTAAATAAATAATTCACCAAATGAAAGGGAAAACTTTATAAAAGCCTCATCCCAGATCTGCACCATCTTCATAATGGGAAAAACTCAGAGGATGATTCTTTTCTAGAAACTCCTTTCTTTCCCCACCCCCCTGAAAACCCGTAAAAATAGAGAAAACTGTTCAAATGCTCCTTTGTTTCCATGTTCCATACCAAAGAAAACAATGTTCAAACTTCAAGTTGTTTTTCTTCAGACCTTTCAATTGTATCTGACTCCGTGTGACCCCATTTGGGGTTTTGTGGCAAAGATACTAGAGTGCATCTTCTCCAGCTCATTTTACAGATGAGGAAACTGACCCAAACAGGGTTAAGTGACTTTCCCAGGGTTACACAGATAGGAAGTGTCTAAGGCTGGATTTGAACTTGGCTCTTCTGAACACCAGGCCCAGTATTCTAATCCATTAAGCCATCTAGCTACAAGGGGGAAGTATAAGTCCTAAAGAGAAAACTGAAGCTGATGTTATCAAAATCCCCCAGTAGGTCGTAAGTTCTATGAGAGCAGGAATTGGATTTTATGGAAATTGTGTGCCTCCCCCATTTAATGCTGAATGAATTAACGAAAAAACAAGAAAGCAACCAGTAACTATAAATGAACCTGAATTTTCAGGTCTCAACTTTAAATCATAGAAAATATAGTTAGCTCTTCCACATCACCAGGGTTATGGGCTCGGGACCCCTGAGATTTAGAAAAGCCGTGTAAAAGTTTTTGGCCCTCCCTTCATACCAGAGAAGTCTGAATTATTATGGTAATATTATATAATACCATACATCTGTTTGATGCATTTTTGAGTTTCTAAACTTTTTCTGTGTCATCTACTAGCCTTCACACGTCATCTGTGGCTTCCACACAACTCCCCCAAAATTCCCATTTAACTTCTTGTGTCGACCCTCGGTACATGAAAACCACAATGGGGAAGTCTCAATGTGGAAAGGATAACTACGCAGTATTTTAGCAGGTAAACAGACCTCAGGCCATTTAGTCCAACCTAGTGGACAAAATTTTCAACAAGCAATCATCTGCTTTCTGCTCAAAGACTAAGACAAGAACTTCTCTACCTTCCAAGGCAACTCATACTACTTTTGAACATTACAAAATAACAATGGCAATAATAGTAGTTGTTGTTAGCATTTATATAGCATGATAATGTTTGCAAAGTACTTTACAAATACTGAGAGGTATTATTATTAGTCCCATTTTACAAATGAGGAAACTGAAGCCAAGGTTAAGCGACTTGCCCAGGGTCAAACAGCTTGTAAATATTTGAGAATACATTTGAACTCGTCTTCTTGATGCTTGGTCCTGAAAGTTCAGGACTATGCCACCTAGCTGCTTTAGCTTTCATGATACTATTCTTAGTTGAGGAAACATATGGTGTTTAACCTGGACTTGATAGCTATCTTCACGTATTAGACGTATTTGGGTTTTGTTCTCTGGGTACAACACTAGAACCAACAGATGGAAGTCTCAGAGAGTTACATTTTGGTCCAATGGAAGGGGGAAAATCTAAGAATTCAAGCTGTCTAAAAAGAAAACTGTTTTGTGAGTTAATGTTCATCTACAACAAAGGCTTGAAAGCAGCAGCTGTATAACTAGTTATATAGTCAGTTAATAAACATTTGCTAAGTACCTACTATGAGCCAGATTGGGGCAGCTAGGTGATGTACTGGATAGAGTGCCAGGTCTGGGTCAGGAAGATCTTAGTTCAAAGCCAGACTCAGACACTTACTAGCTGTGTGACCCTGGTCAACTCACTTAATCTTGTTTGCCTCAATTTCCTCATCTGTAAAATAAGATAGAGAAGGAAATGGCAAATTACTCTAGTGTGTTTGCCAAGAAAACCCCAAAAGAGGTCATGGAAAGACAGGACACAACTGAAAACAACTTAACAATAACTACATGTACCAGATACTGTGCTAAGTGCTAAAGGATATAAAAACAGACAGCCCCTGCCCTCAAGGAGCTTACAATCTAATGTTATAACTAAAATAGAAATTTACAATCTAATATCCCAGATAAAACTCCTTCATAGGGTGGGAAGTTGGACTCGATAATCTCTTAGAAGGTCAATTCCAATTTTAGCATCTACATTCAATGATGCAGAAAGGGAATAAAGTTGAATGGGAAGCAGTTTGGAAGACAGATTTCCAAATACTCGACAAATCCACATATTGGTTTGTCAACTGTGACAGCAACAAACTTTGAGAAAATAGGGGACTTTGACCTCTACATATTCACAAGAATTGGGTATAAGTGAAGGTTAAAAGCTGGGAAAGGCAGCCTTGGCTAGCAGCGTAAAGTGAGCCCCATAGGGTTATTTGTTTGTTTTAATCACTTTCTTTTTTTTTTTTTCTTTTGTTAACTGGAACCATGATGTCAACCATGTAGGGAAGGCCCAGGAGAAAAACAAAACAAAAAACTCTCCACTGATACGAATTAGCAGCTGCTCTACAACTGTCCCTTGCTATCAGTATGACCTTGAAGAAGTTGCATAACCCCCCTTGATTACACAGAGATAATGCATTAAAAGAACATTAGGCATCTAGATAGCAGAGTGGAAAGAACACTGGACTTGGGGTCAGGAAAAGCCTAGTTCAAATACTTAACTAGCTGTGTGCTCACAGAGAAATCGCTTAACTTGGTTTAGCTTCGGTTTTCTCATCTGCAAAATGGAGATAATAGTACCTACCTCTAAGAGTTTTTGTGAGGAACAATTGAGATATTTTGGAAACCTTAAAATGCTACATAAATGCTTGTTAGTACTTATTATTGCTATTATCCAATCGACATAGGTTGCATACAGAACCTCACAAGGGTACTACAACACACTACTTCCAAACCATTCTGGAAAACACTATCTTGTGATTTTAGAATAAATAGAACTAGTTATCTGAGAGGCTAGCCAATAACCTTTCCAAATCTGGGGACCACAAGTTTCCTATTGTCACTTCCCTCGGTGCCTAGACTGATAGGAACACTGTATTTTGCTTCTTTCTGGACATCTCTCACCTTGCCTCAGACACCTTGACATCAAATCCCTGTAAAGCTCCCTCTTTTCTTAGGGTATTTTTTTTTCTTTTCTTGCTCTTTGACAAAATGTTTCTTCATCTCCTGCAGTGATGTATCAATATGGAGTGACAGTTTGACAATATGGTTCTCACTTTTCATAGTATAAATTTAAAGACAAATTGTGAACAAGTCAAATGAAACTTGTAATTCACAGCTGTGAGGTCACACTAGTGAATTATAAGCTTTTCATTATGTCAGAACTGTGAATTACAAAGATTTTTTTTCTATATTTCTTGTCAAATAATTTACTAGGCTACCCCTGTAACCCAGCATCTTGCAGCATGATGCCAAAACACAATGGTGAAGTGGCTGCACTCTCCTAATTGCAGATTAATGAAAATGAAAACGTGAACATATAATAATTATATCAAAAGCTTAAAAAAGCAAAATTGGAAATTACAATGGTGAGAATTTCCCTAGATTGAGGCACATTCTTTGGTGGGTTGGTGATGAGTTGGTTTTGTCCCAAATGGGCCCATTATCACCTAAACTGGAATTGGGCTATTTTCTTCCTGCTTTCTCTTATTCAGTACCAATGAACATTTCTGAAGAACTCACTGTCTGTACTTCTGTCTTTGGCATAATAACATTTAAATGGTGTTCCATTTTGCACTCTTTGTATATGACAATATTTGGTCACAGGGTTTGAAGATGCTGCTACTAATATCCCTGTGTTTAGAGAGTTTTCCTTGGTCTTATAAGGATCAAACTTTAAATCAGTGACTTGAATGAAGTCACAGCAACTGAAATCCTCCATCCCCAGTGATGTTCAAGCAAAGACTAGATACAGCCATTTGTCAGTGCAGCAGGAAAGGGATTAAGGCTTTCTTTTTATAGAGTATAGGGATAAACAAGAAGGAATCTGAAACTAAGGGGGGGAAGGGGAGAGGGGGAGACGGAGAGAAAGAAAAGAACATCAGGAGCAAGTGATGTGAGTTAAACCCACATATTTCTTACACATGTGCCTCACCACTATCATGGTCTAAGAGGTTAAGCTTATTTTTCTTATGGATGCCGTATGTATCTATTCGCGGGAAGGAGTGAACAAAGTTCTTAGAAGAACGTTCTATATTACCTGCCTTTACCATGTTATCTGAGAGTAGCTGCTCTCTGAGGATACAATTCAAACAGAAGTTGAGAAATGCTACTATTATTTCTTTTCTTCTCCTTTTTCATATTTTTTTTTCAAAAAGCTGGGACAATTTACTTTTGCCCTAAGCAGTTTTCATTTTTTACTTCTTGAAATACAGCTCTGAAAAATAGTCTTTTAAAAAGCCCATTGTGTTTTAAATGGAACTACTTGACTATGCCTTTAACCTAAATCATTCTGGCTTCATCAAATGCCCAAAAATAACCCCAGCTCAGATCTCTGTGGCTCATGCTTAGGTTTTGATTGCTTAGAATGAGTATAAATAACAATTATTTTCTCTTTTAGACAGAAACTCTGAGGGTCCTTTCCTCCCAGACTCATATCTTTGGGAAGGTAAATTGGACCATCTTTTGTCTGAATTCTTACCTAGCCCTTATTCATTGAATAGACATGGCCTAGGACAAACTGGGACTTTGATTTAGAAAGTCAAGGTCACACACTGTGTCCTGGACCATGGCTAGTCCTCTTGAGCTTTGCCTTGCCTCTGGACTCAATGACTCTGGAGTAGAGAGCCAGGCTGACACCTTTACACAGCTTTGCCTCACTCAAATCCAGTCACTTAGCCATGATCACCAAAAAAAAAAAAATTAAAGCTCTGGCCTCCTCCTACCTATCTGGTCTCCCTGCATCTTACTCCCCTCCAAGAAATCTGTGATCCAATGTTCCTCCTCACTTTTCCTCACACCAGACATTCCATCTCCCAATTCTAGGCATTTTCAATGACTATAACCATGTTGGTGCTCTCTTCCTCCTCATCTTTGCTTCCTGAAATCCCTGCCTTCCTTCAGTCTTTCTCAGTCTTCCTTAATCTTAGTCAGTCATCCAGAAGTTATGTGCCTGCTATGTTTTAGGCACTGTGCTAAGCACCAAGTCAGGGGAGGAGAGCAGAAGGAGTCCTTTCTCTCAAGGAGCTTGCACAGGAATGGGGAACCTTCAGCCTTAAGGCCACACCCCTCTAGGTTCTTGGGCGTGACCTTTTGACTGAGTCCAAGTTTTACAGAACAAATTCTTTTATTAAGGAGGGTTGTTCTGTGACGTTTGGATTCAGTCAAAGGGCCACACTTGAGGACCTAGAAAGGCCACAGGTTGCCCACTTCTGGAATGGAGGAGACAACACATAAACAATTGTGTATAAAGAAGATATTAATCTCAGAGGGAAAGGATTAAGATTTAGGAGGACTGGGAAACACTTCTTGCAGAAAGTGAGACTAGCTAAGTCTTGAAGGAAGTCAGGAAAGCTAAGAGGGAGAGATGAAGAAGCAAAGGTTTCCAAGCATGTCTCAACACTCAGAGTTTAAAGACTAAGCATCTTATGTGAGCATGGAAGTAAGTAATATCACTGGATCCCAAATCACATGGAGGACAGTAAGGTACAAGAAGACTAGAAATACTGGAAGGATCCAGATGATAAAGTTCTTTAAAAGCTAAGCAGCCACAGGAACGTATTAAATGGGGAGTTGGAATGTTGTGGTCAGAATGGAGCTTTAGAAAGATCAGTTTGATAGCTGACTGGAGGATGGATTAGAGTGGAAGGAGAATAGGGGCAGGGAGATGAACCAGCAGACTATTACCATAATCCATTGTGAGGGCCCATACTAGAGTAATGGTGGACTGGAGGAGAAAAGAGGGCATATATGAGAGATGTTTCAAAGGTAGAAAAGACAGGACTTGGCAAGAGATTGGATACATGATGTGAAAGTGGGTGAAGAGTCAAGGTTTGCAACTCAGGCTGCAAACCTTGGTGGACTGGAAGGATGGTGGTACCCTTGATAGTATTAGGGAAGTTAGGAAGAGGAAAAATAAGGGTTTCAGTTTGGGGCATGGTGAGTTTACAATGTCTACTGGACATCCAGTTTGCAATGTTGAATAGACAATTAGAGATGAGACACTGGAGGTCAAGAGCTGGACAAAGAGAGCTGAGAGTCATCTGCATAGAGATGATAATTGAATCTATCTGAGCTAATGAGATCACCATCATAGTATAGGAGAAGCGAAGAGAGCCCAAGAGAGAGCACTGGGAGACCTCCATGATTATCAGGACTGACATAAAGGACTATCCAGCAAAGAAGCCAAAGAGAGAATAGTCTTCCAGGCAAGTGGAGAACCAGAAGAGAGCAGTGTCACAAAAACCTAGAGAGAAGAGAGTTTCAGGGAGAAGAGGGTGATCATCACTGTCAACATCTGCAGAGAAATCAAGAAAAAGTAAAGACTGAAAAAAAGGTGATTGGTTTTGGTAGTCATTAGTAACTTTGGAGAAAACAGTTTCAGTTGAAAGATGAAGATGGAATTCCAACTACAGAGTTAGGATAAGAGGAAGAAGAAAGAGGAGGCACTTGATGTTGAAGGCTTCCTTAAGGAGTTTAATGACAAAAAGGAGGGGAGATTTTTTTGGAGCTGGACAGATCAAATGACAATTATTTGAAGACTGGGGAGATTGGAGCATGATTGTGAGCAGCAGGAAATCAACTAGTAGACCAGGCGTGATTGGATATAAGTGATAGAGCAATGATGGGAAAGGAGACAGCCAATCTGAAGAGGCAGGGATGCCTTCCCTCTGAGCTTATCCCCAATGCATCCTGTATACGTGTTGTGTGCATACGGTTCTCGGTATGTTGTCCTCCCCCATTTGTCTGTGAGCTCCTTAAAGGCAGGGACTGATTTTTTTGCTTTTCTTTACATCCCTCATGCTTAATGAATTCCCTAGAACATAACAGGTAACTAATTAATATTTGTTGACTGTTGACTTTAAAATACTATTTACATGTTATTAATGTATGTGTTCAAAGCCTGCAAACTCATCTTAACATTAGCCTAAGCAAAGCTTAAGAATGTCAGCTTACATCCTCTTCTCATGTTTTTTTTTTTCCTTTTTCTTCAATCAAAAAAAGGAATAATACAATATTCCAAAATGGGATAGCTTTTAGATTTATCTGATGCTTTATGAAATTGCCCTCTTGTCATTGTAAGAGTTGGTTGAGACTTGGCTCTATTTGCCAGGCTACTAGAAATAGTGTCCTAGAGCTTTCCCCTGAGGCTCCAGAAATCAGTAGAGTTTGGGGATGCCATGCTGCTGGTATTTGACTTGGACTCAGGAAACTGTTGATTTACAATCCCTCAAATGTAAAAAAGCCTTGCTTTGGAATCTTCTAAGACAGAATGTTCTAAGAATTAGGAAGAAAACAAAAACTGAAGAAGACCATTGGAACGATGATAAGAGAAGAATGAAAATGCTGGAAAGGATGGGAGAAAGACATCACCCACTGCCTTTGTTCCATCCAATTAATTATAATTAACATTTCAACATTGCTCTGACATTTTTCTGTGGCAAGTACAAAAATGACTCTCATGGGGAAGAATTTTGCAGTTTCCATTTCTGGCACTTTCAAAAATCTCTCTCTCTCTTTTTTAATTAAATAGTATTGTGAAATTGTGGGGGTTTTCTTTCCCTTGTACAATATTTTTAACACTCAAACTTATAAATTCTCCTTTTCCTATCAATTTTCTTAGTTATTAAGAAGTATTATAATTAAAACAAAAAGGAATTCATTTTCACTGTGGTTCACAATTTCAAAATTCTCCAATGTGCTTCATGACATCTTATAAAGCCCTAGGAATTTTTTTGTTTGCATATGTGTGTTTGTGTGTGTGCAATGTGTTTGTGTGTGCAATGTGTATGTGTGTGTTTTTAAAAGGAGAGCAAATCATTTCCAGTCATTACTGTAATTTTTATGAATAATAAAAACAATTTAATCTTCCATGACATCCCAAAATTATATCTCATGATATGGAAACTTCTTTTCACTCTTGAATGATTTTAGGACTTAGTAGTTAGAAAACAGAATCTGGAGTCAGGGCATGTGAATTCAAACTTCCCCTAGGGCACTTTGTAGGCAAATAATCTAAACATACATACATATATATACCTGAGTCTGATATGATACTTACACTACCTTACAGGACTGTTGTGAGGAAAACATTATGTACATAATATTTTATTGTAGAATATTTTCTTGTTATTATCCATTGTGTTACTGGAGAATATTGGTTGCACTTTCTATTACCATGTTCCCTGGACTTAAGGCATTGCTTTTATTTAAGTTCTTCAAATATTAAAAATATTGTGACAAAAAGGACAAAGGGTTTTCCATGGAGAGAAATGTGATGACCTTCTGTTTTCTATCTGCACCAAAGGAAGAATAAGATGCAGGAAGGAGGAGCAGAGGAGAGCAGGCATGAATTTAAATATCAGTCTTCCAATAACTAGGTTTTCTAACTTTGGGGTCTCATTAAATTTGAGTTCTTTTCATACTACATGTCAGGTAGAGTGTATACTTTATGTATATGTGTCTCATGAGTCTAAGAAAATGCTGTATAAAATTGGATCCCTTTTATGTTGCCCAAGGAAAGCCACACCTAAATTGTTTCGGACCCATCTATTCAAATTAAAGGCTTGTTAGCCTTTATTCAAAGTCCCCATTTACCTGACAAAATCAAATAACTATTGTGTCCAAAATAGCAAGGTAATAGCCCACAATTAAATTAAGCAGCAAGTGCCACAAACCATTCTTATCCAAATTACTGTCTCCCATACCTTAGAGGAAAATTTTGATTCAACTACCCATTCCATACTCTCTGGGTCTTCCACACAGCAGGTTGATAACAATTGTTGAAACTGTTGGTACTAGGCTTAGAAGATACTCCCCTTCATTCTTAGCCTAGCAGGATTCACCCATACTGAGACATCCAATTTGTAGCAAAATTGATTATATAAACAGATGCAGAAAAAGTCTCTGACATAGGGGGAAAAAAAGACATTTCCTTAATGTAATCAAATGTATATATCTATTTTAAAAAGAGCTAATATTATTTGTAATGGAAAAAGAGTAGAAACTTCCCCCAATAAAATCAGAGGTAAATCAAGAATGAGTCGTCTCCACTGTCTCCATTATTTTTTCCCATAGTGTTCCAAATGCTAACTATAGCAATAAGAAAAGAAAGGAATTACAGTAATAAGCACAAAGAAGAGACCTTAATGTCTCTATTATATGTGTGTGTGTGTGTGTGTGTATATATATACATATGACTTAGAGAATCCCAGAGATTCAGTGAAAAAATTTAATTGAAACAATAATAACTTCTGTAAAGTAATAAGATATAAAACATACTAATAAAAATCATTGGCTTTTGAAGGAAACAAAAAAATTCTAATAAAAGTAATCACAATATTAAAAAATCTAATTGTTAACTTTCTAAGACACAATTCAGGCCTCATATAAACAAATTTTGAAATATTCATTACAGAAATAAGCAAAAACTTAAATGGCTAAAGAGATTCATTGTCAGCAATAGGGCCATTCCAACAAAGTGTTAATAATATTCAAATTAATCTCTCCAGATTTAACTCTAGGCTGATCAAACTATCTAGTTATATAATTAGACAAAATTCATCTAAAAGAACAAAAAGTCAATAATCTCAAGGGAAATCATAAAAAATTTAAAATGAAGGGTACCTATAATGACCAAATTTCAAACTATATCATATACTATAAGGATGTTCCAATTTACTGATATTAAGATAAATGTAAATTAAAACAACTCTGAGCTTTTATCTCATATCCATCAGATTAGCAAAGTAGATAAAAGGTTAAAAATGGTAAATATTAGAGGAGCTATTAAAAGAGTCACATTAATGTGCTATTGATGGAGCTGTGAACTTATCTATCCATTTTGGAAAATATTGTGGAAATATACAAGACAAGTGTAACAGCAATCAATTTAGCAGATACTTAGCCCTTAGTAACTTAGGGCTAAGTATGGAAGGTATGAGTTCTACTTCCTTTTGAGAGGGCATGAACTCCCCTGTTGGTGACGTGGCAGAAGGGGGTTGGCTGAGACAGGAGGCCAGTGTGTGTATACAAGAAGAGTTCTAGAGACAGTGAGACAGAATTGGAATGTTTCTCCTGGTGGCTCCTGTTGGAAGAAGCAAGATTGTCCCAGCATCTGGGAGCTGAGCTGCTGGACTGATGAAGTGAGTTGGAGTTTTCTTGAGAGAGAGAGAGAGAAAGAGTTTCTCTTCCAGCATCTGGAAGCTGACTGAGAACTGAGTTGGAGTTTTTCTTGAGACCAGAATCTGGTGAAGGTCAAAGTGGCTATTGCTGCTACCTGGAAGGCCAGTGTTGCTGCTGCTGCCTGGAAGGCTAAGTTTCCTACTGGGTCCTAGGGGCAGATGAACTGCTGGAGGACTAAAGAAGCATGACCAGGATAAGACTTTGTTGGTTTGTGGCTTGGCTGATCTTTGAGTTCCCGGAAATAGAAGTGGTGAAGGGTTTGAGATGTGCTAGACCCTGTGAACATTGGTGTGTGCCAGGGACTGCCTGGAGGACTGGACAAGGACCTGGGAGCTGTCTGCCTCTGAACCCAGGTGACTGTTTGGTGGATTCAGGTAGGAGCTGGGACCATGGAAGGGGATCCAGAGAATGAGAGAGACCATCCTAAGTCAAGATGAAGAAAAGGCCTCCCCTTGGATGAAACTGAGGTTTGCTGAACACTGGGGGTGGAGGGTTTGTGTAATTTTCTAATGACTGTACTTAATGATTAATGATATTCAGCAATTGTGAATCTAGATTAGTGACTAAGTTAATGGTTGCCCCATGAGTGGAAGATTGATATATTGTGAACTGATTGAATGATTAAGTGAGGAGGGTTTCCCCTTTAGGGAAACCAGATGATTATTCTGTTATTCCTTGTTCTAAATACTTTGGCCACTGTAGTGAAAACTGTGTGGCCATTCTAATGTTAAGCTGTTATAAACACTATATTGTGATTTTCTGTGATAAGATGTAATGTTGTGAATATTATATTGTGAGTTGTTGTAAATGTTTGCCTTGATCTGTAATGGAATAAATGGAGTGTTCCCTATATTGTGTAATCTGAACCTTAAAAGTTGTTCACAATAGTATTCTTTTGGGAATCTGCTTGTGCATGGCGTTACGACAAGACGTTAAATGAACTTTTTTTTGTACTGGAAAGAGGATAGATAGATTGATAGACTGACAGAGATATACACATACATATGATTGTATTTGTTCATCTATATATATATTTGAGTTACATATATAATAATGCTTGATATAATTATACATGGTGTTCCAAAAGTCTCAGTGCAGTTTTAAGCTTAATGACATAATTGGCTTTGTAACAAATATATATGTGTGTGTATCTATATTCACATATTATATGTATTTTTATGCACACATAATTACATATATATTCTATTCATATATTTGAGATATAACACTATGTATATAGCACTATATATGTGTGTATATGCTATAATATATAAATAATATATAAAACATTATAATGATCAGCACTTTTTTGGTAGCAAAAAACTAGAAACATAGTGAATGTCATCAATTGGGGAATAGCTAAACAAAATTTTGCATACGAGTGTAATAAATAGAACATCATATACTGCAAAAAGGTAATGAACGTGAAGTATTTATGGAAATTTGGGAAGACTTTTGTGAACTAATAAAAATGTAACAAATACCATAGAACAATCAGCATGATGACTATGATAATGTAAAAGAAAATTACATTGAAAGACATCATAGTCCTGATCAATTAGTAAGCAATCTTGACTTCAGAGGACTTTGAAATGAGACATATGTTAAGTTGTTATTGTTCAATCGTTTCAGTCACATCCAACTTTTTGTGACCCCATCTGGAGTTTTCTTAGCAGAGATTCTGGAGTGGTTTGCCATTTTCTTCTGCAGTTCATTTTATAGGTGAGGAAGCTGAGGCAAACAGGGTTAAGTGACTTGACCAGGATCACACAGCTAGGAAGTGTCTGAGGCAAGATTTGAACTCACAAAGATTAGTCTTCCTGACTTCCGGCCAATTGCATGACCTGGTTGCCCATCAGTCTTGGCTTCAGAGGACTATGAAATAAGGCATATATTGATAGCTACAGACGATGTATTGGTTTTCATTTGCTCAATTGTTACATGAGAGAGTTCAGTGTTGAAGGGGTATGGGGTAATGCAGAAAAGGGTTAATCTCTAACAACAAAATAAATGCAGAGCACAGTAAATCTGAGATTTTACCTCCTACTCAGCAAATTGGCAAAGATGATAAAAAATAAGAATAGTCAATGTTTGAGGGGTAGTGGAAAAATAAGCACACTAACATGTTCCTGGTGGAACTGTGAATTGGTTCACTTATCCTGGAAAGCAGTTCACATTTATGCTAAGAAAGTGATCAAAATGTCCATACCTTTCCACTCAAAAATGCCACTGCTAGACATATCCCCAGTGAAGTCAATAATAAAAATATAGGTCCTATATGCCTCAAAAGATTCATAGAAGCACTTTTTCTAACAGCAAAGAACTAGGGGGTGGGGGTGGAAGCAGACATTGATTGAGGAATTTACTGTGAGACCAACAAGGAAACATATAATAATGTGAGGTAGGTGGAAAATAGAGTAATAAAAGTTAACATTTGATAATATATAAAGGCTCTCTTAGCTTAATCCTGATCTTCTATGTGCTATAGTGCACTTACCTATCCTCTTGTGAGCCCTTCTATCATTCAAACATTGCTGTACGACCACAGATCATAGATTTAGATCTGACAGCATCTGTTCTGCCATCCCCTTCCCCTGTCCATTTTACAGATAAGGAGATGGGAGCCCAAAGGGGTTAAATGACTTGTCAGTTATTTAATAATCATTTATTAAGTGCCTACTATTTGCAGGATACTGTACTAAGTAGAGGGATGCAAAGACAAAAGATAGACCCTACCCTCAACATCCAGCCCTGCATGAATGCATAGTGCAATCATCTTTCTCTGCCTTCAGGTGTAGTAAGTGTCAGTCAGGATCTGAGTACAAATCCTCTGTACCTTATTATAGCCTCTCAGTTTGGGGCTTGACATTAACTCAGTTCTCGCCCATGGCCACGGAGTTAGACAGAGCTGCTCTTTATTACTGTTCAGAATCTGCTTGCCTAGACTCACCAGTGACGTATCCTGACCTATGTAAGAACTCTCTTTCTGCTGCACCACACCACCACCACCCCAGAGCCCCAAATCAGTGTCATATTAAGTCACATTATACTCAACCGTGATGTTTAAAAAGTTCAAGAAACATTATGTCTGGGTTATTTAATCATTTTATTAATAATGCCAGCATGTTTATTCATAAAAGGATGGTCATTTGACCATCTCTTAGACCAAAGACAATCATAGATGTGGGCTCATGACTTATATGACAGTTGGAAGAAGGGTGTTCCAGATGGTGGCAATCAACTCTGATTGATTAACAATTAATGAGAGAATGAATATTACAGTGAGGGGCTGAATCTATTTAAATGACCTTTGATTGGGTCATTTATTTCTAAATTACCCTCCAGTCTTGGGCAATCTAGACAAAGAATTTATCCCCCCACCCAAGCTTGAGCAGAAGAGAGTTTCACCTTCGATTGAAAAGTCTGATCTAATTGACTAGATTAGCAAAACCCAGAATGAGAAGGATGTTAATCCTATATTCACTCAGCCCAGTCCTTGAAACACTGGACAAAGAACCAGGACAGGGAAAAAGCTGGGGTCTTTCCAATTTTAGTAATTGGCTCCTAATATGAGAGAAATAATCATTCCTCTCACAGCTCCCTAGCTAACAGTTGGGGAAGTCTTCTCCTGTTTTCCAAGACCAGATGACTCTTCCTTACCTCAAACCAAAAACTAACTAATAATAATAGCTGACATTTAGACTTCTTTAAGGCTTCCGACAGCTTTATATGTGAGTTATTTTATTTGTTTCTCATGATGTCCCATAATATAAGTGGTGCAAGAACTATTATCTCCACTTAACAAGTAAGGGAACTCAGATTCAGGGAGATTTAAACTAATAGTCCAATTCTTCTTTTTCTTCTTCTTAATAACAATAATAGTAACATATTTTTTGGATTTGATCCTGATCATCATCCTATGAAATACGTACTATTATTATTCCCATTTTATAGATGGGAACACCCAGGTCTGGGAGAGGTTAAATAACTTGTCCAGGGTCAACTAGCTAGTAAATAGAAAATCAGATTGCTGATTGACTACACTGATACTGACTTTAAAGCTCCTTTCAGCATTAAATTTATGATTTAGTTATAAATCCCACAGTTATCTCTCCTGCTTATATTAGTAAAAGCAACTTAGCAAATTAGTAAAAACAAATTAAGGTTTTGTTATTTGATCCTTACAACAACCCTGGGAGGTAGATGCTATTCAAAGATATGAAAACTGGCCTGGCTTGTATAGCTTCACACAGCTAGTAAGTGTCTAGGTAGGATTCGAACTCAGGGTCATCCTGACTCCAACTCCTCCATTCTAGGCACTGAAATACCTAGCTGCCCATATTGCTTGCAACTTGTGTGGCCTGGCCCGGGTTGTGCTCCACATCTCTGCGGGTGCTTCTCCCAGCCCAATCTGCTCTCTCTTTCTTAACCTCTGCTCCCTAGGGACTCCAGGTCACAATGACAGATATTCCCAGGGAACCTTAGACACTTTTCCCATCTACTCACCCAGTGACCCAATCAATTCCCCAACTCAGCCTCATGAGAATCTAAATTCTAGAATCTAAAAGAATCTAAAACTAGATTACAATCATTACAATGACAAAAAATTGATTTGATATACATGCTCTTTAACATCCTCACCCCTTCTCTGACTCAGTAAGTGGATAGGATCATTCTATCACAGGCTGCTTTGACAAAAGAACTATCCACTGGGCTGCCTGTATTCCCAGTGATTAATTAGTACTGTCCCTGGTATACAGTAGGTACTTAACACATGTTTACTGACTGACTGATGGAATACGATTGAATCGGCCTATGGTATTTATAAACCCAGGTCTTAATTATTGAGCTGAGCACTGAATAGCTTAATTTTGATAACCATGCTATGAAAAACTTTCCGTTTCTTTAGCAATCAGATTATAGCCTCATAGGCTTTATTGTGGGGATCCAATCTCCTTCCAGGCCCTTTATTTCTTTCTTCTTGCTTTGTCCCTGATTCCCAGTCTCTCCCAAATATTATGGGGCTTTTACAGGACCAAATGAAATTCAAATTCAAATGTCCCTGGGATGGTTAAGGGAATGTAAAGCTGAGTGGCAAAGTGGAGAGTGCCCTGGCCTTGGCATCAGAAAGACCTGAGTCTGAATCCAGCCTCGAATATTTACTAGCTAATTGATCCTGGACAAGAAAGAAGCTCTATTTCTAGACCTAGAATGCCCTTCTCTTCCTTCTCCCACTGAACTGAAGATGTTTTGCGCATCCCTAGTTATTTCATCGCACACAGGAAACCCAGCTGACGTAAATGGCCCTGCCTCTGCAGTGATAAGCAAACTGTGTCAGGAGGCTCACTTCTGGCCTTACAAATCCAATAATGAAATGATTGGAAGCGTCACGCTCTAGGTGTAGAAGCAACATTCCCATAATCAAACATCCAGAGCAAATTGTCTGATTATTTGCGTTGTGTAGCATTATCTAGGATGAATTTCCAGGCACATAAACCAAATTGTCAAAATATGCCAACATAATTCCACATCCTCCCTTTTCATTCATCCCCATGTGGGACTTGTGGTAGGGATTATTTGGTTTTAAAAGCTGACATTAATTCTCTAAGCAGGAAAGATTCCAGGTGAATATTTTTAAAAGGGGAAAACTTAGAGGTATAATTGCTCAAGAAAAATAACAGAAACTAAAATTTGCCTATAAAATATAAATTTTCTGAAATAATTGTGTTCCCTTCCATCTACTCTGTATCTGGCTTGCATGTACAGAGTTGTTTGCAGGTTCTGCAAACTAGAATGTAAGCTCCTTGAGAACAGGGTTTGTTTCTTATTTTTTTTTTTATTCCCCACTACATCACAGAAACCAGAATGTAATAAGTACTTAATAAATGTTGGTTGATTGACTGAATAAGTGGATTGTCATTGCTTTTTGTCAGCCCAATTAACACATCACGAAAATGGTAAATCCAGAGTGGTATATAGCTTTTAGAGGCCTAAAATTCCTTAGAAAAGGCAAGAATATTGTCTCCTAAAAACTTTGTAGTCTCTACTTTACTGATTCTAGTCCTTCTTGTTCATAGGACTTAGAAGTGAAAGAGCCTTTGTTCCCTGGCTGAGTCTGTGTGGTGGCAGTTACTGCGGTCTCTCCCAGGTAAGCTTGACGACACACAGAACAGGTCCAACCTTCACACAAAGGCAGCCACATGTTTTGCTGAAAGGGCATGAGGTGAATCCTCTGCTCAACATATCTGCCCCTGAAAATTTTACTCCATTTTGGCCCATGACTTGAATTTCCAACAATAAAAGACTGATTTGAGCTAACAAGTGTCCTTTGTAAAAATTCAAATGACCCTAGGGTAATTAAAGGAATGTAGCTGAGTGGCAAAGTGGAGAGTGCCCTGGCCTTGGCATCAGAAAGACCTGAGTCTGAATCCAGCCTCTGACATTTATCAGCTAACTGACCCTGGATGAGTCATTTAACCTCTCCCAGCCTTGGTGTACCCATTTATAAAATGGGAATAATAATAATAGTACCTATTTCACAGGATTATGATGAGGATCAAATCAAATTATATGCTACCTATTATTACTATTATTATCATTGTTACTAAGAAGAAGAAAAAGAAGAATTGGACTATCAGGTTAAAGTTCTGATGGGTAAGTTCTTATCTTGCAAGGTCCCAGGCTCTCCACACCATTTCTCAGTCATCTCCACGCCATGCTGCCAGATCTCTAGCAATCATTCTTACCTCCTTCCTACCACAAAACTTTGGGCTTTACTTCTGAGTCTTCTGACCCTGATAAGTCTATTACCTTATTTTGCCAGCACCCTAGATCTTCTACTCCACTTTCTGGAAGGCCCCATCACCACCACCCTTTTATGTGGTATCTTCCCATGTGGGGTACGGGGACCCCAAAAATGCCCTACCCAAGAAAAATCAAAAGTCAGAGGTATCTCGAGGAAGGAACAGGTGGTCCTCTCCATGGGAGGATCAAGGAGAGGAGGCCTGTTACAAAAAAGCAGAACAAGAATTTATGCCCTAACACAGTCAAGCCCCCCTCCCTGGCTGTCCCTTCTCCCATTGTCTGGGAGGCGGGCTCTCAATCTTGGCACGAAATCTAACCCAGTGGCGGATAACAAAGAAGCCTGCTACTATCTCCTGTTGGCTGGGAGATGGGACAGGAAGCCAAGGTATCATCCATGTTCTTATTTGGTAAACGCCAGAGCAAGGAAAAGGTCACAAGCAAGGGTGGAGTCAAAAACTCCTAAAAAGGGGCTGAATGCTTTTAAGGGTGTGGTATACAAGGGTGGAGTTCTAAAACTCCTGAAAGGGGCCTAATGCTGATGACAGCAAGGGAATGGGGAAGGGTCCTAGGTTGTGTAAACCCAGGACTCAGGTCTGTCCAGTCTTACAAAAGTCTGTCTCTGGTTTCCAGATAGTTTCTCTCCCTTCTCATTCTGAGGAGTCTTCGCAGAGGGTGCAGAGAGTGTACCCCACTCAGTTCTTCATTAGAATTTAAGCTACTTGAGGGCAGAAACTGTCTTGTTTTCTTGTATTGTGTCCCTAGTGCTTAGTGTAGTTCGTGGAACATAGTAAGGCCTTAATAAGTACTCTATTATCTATCCATCTACATACCCATCTACCTGTCTGTCTCATACCTCAGCTTCATTATATCACTTTTCTAAGGGAATGGGAGTTTTGATGGAAAGGATGGGGTAATAGAGAAGGGGAAAGAATGGACACTTCAAGGAAGTACAGGCCTAAGTGAGATGCCACAACAGGGAGATAGATCTGAACCATCAATCCTCTTCATGAGGACACTGCCTGCTTGGGGTAAAGGAGGAGAACACAGTTAAAAATGTGACTTGGGCATAAAAACAGAAGGAGGAATACTCCAAAAACTAACTTGGTACACACTAGGAAATTTTCTCTAGGGCTAACCTAAGGTAAGAAGGAAAGAGCTCTAGAAATGTAGAACAAGGAGTAAGAGAGATATCTGGGCAGGGTAGCATTCAGCTGCTTAGCCTGGCCCCCTCTATCAGCCACCCTGGAGGAGGCACAGGATCTGGTACCCTCAGGCCAGGCCCCACCCACACTCAAGACCAACCCAACACTTCTAAGAGACTGACCTTCACTATTTATCTGTTCTCTACTCTTAACTCCATAACTCTTGTTTTTCTTCCCATCTCCATACTAACAAATCACCATCCTTTTATGAGAAAGCTGTCCCACGCCCCGTCATGGTATATTCTCTACACCATTTTTTACTATTTGTCCCAAACTAATTTGCATATAACAACTTTTTATAAATTTGTATTTATTGATTTTGTGTTTACACTGCATATGTTTATATATGTATTGATAGTCTCTCTGATTAGAAAGTAAGCTCCTTGTGGACAGGGATTATTTCATTCTTTATACTTGTATTCCTAGTACAGAGCACAGTGTTTAATAAATACTTACTGATTGCCTGAATGATTGAATTAATTTAGCTGGTCTATGCTTATATATTGCCCTTAAAATCATAGAATGTGAGCTATGAAGGCTACTAGGAAGCCTGTTTCTTTTCCCTGAGAATGAAGTAGAATGGGGCAGATCATCTATATAAATGTGTTTATTTGTGTGTATGTATGTATGTGTATACATGCACATGCATGTGTATATAGAAATTATGCACATGTGTGCACATATACATTAATAAGTATGCACGTAGCACACGTGTGTGGACAGGTGTCCTGTGTATATACAGACACATGTATGTAAATGCACATGCATATATAAAGCATTTAAATTCAAGGTAGTTTGGGAGAGAGGGAACAAACACTTAGAGTGAGATCAGGAAAAACCTTGTGCAAAATACAATGCCTGAGTTGCATCTTTCGTGAATTAATTTTTTTTTAATTATCATGCATTTTTTCACCCCCTCCCCACCGAAAAGCAGAAATGAAAAAAAAAAACTTTACTTCTGTAACAAAAAACCATAGTCAAGCCAAACAGAGTTGTCCTTTTTATCTCCTGTAATCCTCTGTCTCTTGTTTAATCATGAACTTCCCCAATCCATTGATCTGAAATGTAATTTCTTCCTTGTTCCTCTAATTTATTTATTATGTGACCTTTTATGACTAGGTCCTGTATATTGTTTAAAGTTTATATTGGTATGTGGTACGAAGTATTCATTTAAACCTAGTTTCTTCAAGACTGCAGTCTAGTTTTCCCAAAAGGTTTTGTCCAGTGGTGTATCCTTACTTCAGTAGCTGGAGACTTTGGTTTTTAATGAATACTAAGCTACTTGGTTTATTTGTTTCATATATTGTACACCTTATAATCATGATGATCAATCTCTATTTTTAAATCAGTACTAAACCATTTTGATGATTGCTGTTGTGTAATATAGTTTGAGATCTAGTACAGATGGACCTTCTTACTGTCCACTTTTTTTTTCATTTTTTTCTTGTAACTTTTGACCTTTTGTTCTTCTAGATGAATTTTATCATAATTTTTCTAACTCTCCAAAGTAATCCTTCCAGCAATTAATTTAGGTAATATTTGTCATTTTTATTCTGTTGACCAGGGCTATTCATGAGCAATTAACATTTCTCTAGTTATTTATGTCTCCATTTCTTTGGTGTTTCATAATTTTATTCAGAGTTCCTGTTTGCATCTTGGCAAGTAGATCCATCTCAAATACTTTATATATTCAATAGTTGTTTTTAAATTTTAAATAAGTTTTTATCAATATTTCTGCCTTCTTATATCACCATAGTTATCCCCAGAATCCTTCCCCACCCTCCATGAGAGCCATCTCATATAACAAATACTATTCTTTTAAGCAAGAAAGAAAGAAGCAACCAAACAAAGGACAAAAATCAGTTCAACTGATCAATACATTGAAAAAGTCCAAAAACATGCAATGGATAACACCTGTGGACCTCACACCACAAAGGGATGGGTTGGGGTTGTCCTCTCAAATATCTTCATTCAAGTCATGCTTGATCCTTATAATGTTGTTACATTCAATCTTGATTTTCTGATGTGTAATTGTTTGTTCCATTTACATTATTGTAGTTATTGTGTATGTTGCCTTCTTGATTTTGTTTACTTCACTTAGTATCAGTTCATGTAGATCTTTCCATGTTTCTCTGATATGTCATTTTTTACAGCACAATTGTACTCCATTACATTTATGTACCATGATTTGCTTAGCCATTCATTCCCCAATCAATAAACATGTACTCTGTTTCAAATTCCTTACTATCACAAAAATTACTGCTATAAATATGCTAGTGTATTTGGGACTTTCTTCTTATCAATAGTTTCCTTGGAGTATAAGCCTAATAATGGAGGTTCCAAGGGTATAAAGCATTTTAGTCACTTTATTTGTCTAATTCCAAATTGCTTTCCAAAATGGTTGTACCATGTCACAACTCCACCAATAGTGCATGTCCATCATTCTACAAATCCTCCAGCATTAACTATGGGCATTTTTTTGGTTATCTTTGCCAACTTCTAGGATAAAACCTCAGGGTTGTTTTGATTTTCATTTCTCTCCTTATTAAATGATTTGGAAGATTCTGTCATGTGGTTGTGAACACTTTGTAATTCTTCTTTGAGAACTGCTTATTCATGTCCTTTAACTCTTAGCTATTGGGGGATGGCTATTTTATATATATGTATATGTGTGCATATATGTATTAATGAATTGTTTATATATGTTGGAAACTAAACCCTTTTCAGAGAAATTTGACACAAAAGTGGGGTTTTTTAACCACTTCTCTTCTAAAGTTAGGTGTATTAATTGTGTCTCTGTAGAAACTTTCCCGTTCCATGTAATCAACGCTATCTTATATTTTGTAATTTACGCTATCTTTTGTTTGGTTAAGAATACATCTCTCCATATCTGTGAGTAGCTCTTCTCATTTATTTAAAGTATTGTCTTAACTATTAAGGTTGAGTATCCATGTAGAATTTGTTGTGAAATATGGTATGGGGTGTTGGTCTACGCTTAATTTCTACCGGACTTCTTTCCAGAAGTTTTTTTATCTAAAAAGTCGGTTTTTCCTTAGGTTATTTATGCTTCCCATTTTATCAAACACTGGGTTCCTGAGTTCCATTGTTCCTGATTCTCCCTTGTCTGCTCCATTCCTCTGCTTCTGTATCTGTTAACTAATAACAGACGATTTTGGTAAATGCCACTTTATAATTTAGTTTGAGTTCTGGAAGTGCTATTCCTCTTTCATCCCTACATCTTTTCATAATTTCCCTTGCTGTTCTAGATCTTTTACTTTACCAAATGACTTTTGTTATTATTTAATCCAGTTCTGTGAAGTACCCCCTTGGTACTTTGATTTGTATAGCATTAAAAGAGTTCATCCAATTTGGTTGCATTATCATCTTTGATATATTGATATGGCCTAGCCATGAGCTCTAAATATTCCTCCTGCTGTTTAAGTTGGTTTTTTAAAATTTCCTTAAGGAGTATTTTGTCATTGAATTTATACAAGTCTTTTGTGTGCTTTGGTAGGTAGAACCTCAGATTATTTTATGTATCTTGTAGGTATTTGGAATGAAATTTCCCTTTCTATTTTTGTATCTTGAATTTTGTTGTTATTATATGGAAATGCTATTGGTTTTTTAGGTTTACTTTTTAACTTGAAGCTTTGCTGAAGCTGTTGTCTCAATTAGTATCTTTGCTGATTCCATAGGATACTCCAGGTGTACCACAACATCATCAGTAAAATAGGGGTAGTTTGATTACCTTGTTTTCTATGTTTATACCTTTAATTTATTATTCTTGTGATGTTACTAGGATTTCCAGAACACTATCAAATAGGAGTGGGAAAACTGACCATCCTTGCTTTACTCTTGTATGTACTGAATAAGGTTCTAGTGCATCCTCATTGTAAATGCTTGCTTTTGATTTTAAATGATTTTTATATTAAGAAAAGGTCCCTCCAAACATATAATTTGCAGGAGCTTAGTAAATGAGTGTTGTTCTTCAGGTATGTCAAACCTGTAGCCATTGCAGCCTAACAATCCTAAAGTACAGCAGCTATACTATACTTTTAATTTGGTTTGGGCTATATTATGGCCCAGGTCAAACTAAAATGCAATTGAGAAATATTTAACAAAATAAGTAAATGTACAATAGAATACAAATAATGTGGATATATGGTTTTCTAACTCAATATGCTACCCACAGGTATCTTTTGGGATAGTTCTTGTTGCCCTGTTTCTCTCAGAATGTGGCACCACTGATACACTTTGTCAAAGATTTTCTCTTCATTTGTTTGAAATATCATGTGATTTTAGCTGTTTTGTTTTTTAACAGGATTAATTATGTTGATTATTTTCCTAATGTTGAATCATCCTTGCAATCCTGGTATAAATCCAATTAATCATAATGAATGATATCTTGGCTAAAATTTGTTGTAGTCTGACAGTGTTTGGTTTAAAAATTTTGAGTCAATATTCACTTATAATATTGGCCTATGTTTTTCCTTCTGTGTTTTATCCTTCCATGATTTATATATTAGGACTATATTTGTCCTTAAAAAGTATTCTGGTACAGTGCTTCTCAATTTTTGAAAATAATTCATAAAGCATGGGTATTAATTGTTCTTTAAAAGTTTCATAGAATTCTCTGGTAAAGCTATCAGGACCAAGAGTTTTATTCTTTGGTAGTTCCTATATAACAAGTTTATTTCTTTTCTGAGATTTGGATTATTTAAGAACTCTTTCCAGCCTTCAGATAATTTGACTGTTTTATGTTTTTCAAGGTATTCCTCCATTTCTTTTGTGTTCTTGGTTTTGTTAGTATGTAACTACACAATATATTCTGATTTTTTTTTAATTTCTCCTGGTTGTGTTGTAATTTTAACTTGCTCATTTGCTATTTTATTGATTTGATTTTCTTTTTTTGTTTTGTTTTGTTTTTTTAATTTGATTTTCTGACCTCTTTTTAATCAGATTAGCCAAGGGTTTATCAATTGTACCCTCAACCTGGGTTAGCCCTTCAGCCAAGAAGGTTTCACCAAGGTGTGGCTGCTGCACATTCTACAGTCTTCCCGGAATAAGGGACTTCCCATAGGACTCAAACTTGTCAGTGAATTAGGAGGATGTCTACCTCAAGCATGTGAAGACATCTCCCAGCAGAATGGGGTGGATGAGAACAATTTGTTCCAATGGCCATTAAAACAGCTGAAACAGGTGCTGTAGAGCACTTAGAGCTTGGTGTAGTGCCAATGCAATATTTAGAGCACTGACGGAGACTATGAATATGACGGCATAATTCTCAACAGACTATATAGAAGAAAGAAGCAAAGCATTTATTCAGACTCCAGAAAGTCAAACCCCGATACCAGAAAACCAAATCCATCATAACAACAAAGAAGTTAATATACCATAGCACAGCAGGGAGTCACATCATTCTTTAGCCTTCCCACAAACAAACACTCACAAGCCAAGCTGTCTCCTTAGGTGCATCCTCTCCTCCCTCCAGCTCTAACTGCTCTGACTCCCAGCTTCCTGTGGGCTCTGCTCTATCCTTCAACAAGCTCCTCCCACTGTAGGCTCCATATTATTACATTCAACTTATTGGGGGCAGGGAAGATCTTCAAATTCCCATTACCATTACACTCGGTCAGACATCAAAGACAACTAAGGTCATCCACTACATCCCAGGATATTGTCAGTTGTCCTGACTTTTTTCTTGCCACAGGACTTCAATAACTCTGGAAGAGAATGAGGCTGACAATTTTGTGCAATTGCGCCTCACTTAAATCCAATTCACAAGCAAGTCAAGAAATCATGCCATAATGTCATTAGTCCTCTTCCAACTGAAAGACAAACAACAATATCAATCCTACTAGGCCCCATGGCAAAGAGTCAGCTTTTTAATTGTAATTATCATTAATGGGATTTTTGGTTACCACTTTGTCTATTTCCCCTCTAATTTTTAATATCTCCTCTTTTGCATTTATTTATTTGGTTCATTTATTTGATGACTTTCTAATATTTAAGTGTGGATTCAGTCCTTCAGTCCCCTCTTTCTCTACGTTGTTCGTGTATAATTGTAGAGATACAACTTTTTCCCCAAGAGTGCTTTAGTTGCATAGAAATTTGGATATGTTGCTGCGTCATTATTTTCTTTCACATAATTATTCATTTTTTCTATGATTTGTTCTTTGACCCACTCATTATTTAGGACTTTGATGTTGTTGCCATTTAGGTCTGGGGCTTTTGTTTGTGGTGCCTGAACCAATGACTGTTTTTATTTTGTTATGGTCTGTAAAGATCTATTTACTCCTTCTCCCTTTTTACATTGGTTCACAATATCTCTATGCTCTATTGCATACTCATTTTCTGTAAAAGTTCCATGTAATGTTTAGAAATACATATATTCTTTTGTATTCCCACTTAGACTATACCATGTAGCTCTAATTTCTCCAGCAATTTGTTCAGTATCATATTTTCCCTTTTATTTATCTTTCTGTTAGACTTATTCAAAACAGAAAAGGAAAATGAAGTGTCATGTTAATTATTGTATTGTTGTCTATGTCTTCTTCTAGCTCAGTTAATGTTTCTTTTATGAATTTGGATGGTAAGGCATTTGGAGTGTAAAAGTTTATTGCTGATATTGGTTTGTGGTCTATTGTTTCTTTCAACATAATGTAGTTTCCTTGTTAATCTCTTTTTATTTTTCAAATATGCTTTTGTTTTGTCAGATTAGCATGACTGAAACTCCTGTTTTTTTGGATTTACTTGATAACTAGTAAAGCTTTTCTCATCTTTTCAGTTTTATTTTGTGTCTTTGTTTTTTTAAATGTTTTTGTAAGCAAGAGATTGTATAGCTTTGTTTTCTTACCCAATCTGTTCCTTTTTTTGTTTCATTGGATTTTTAAACCATTCACATTTAAAGTTATGAGAATTAGGCTTACATTTTCCTCCATTTTTTATAATATTTTTAAGCTATTTTCTCCCTTCTACTATAAATGCAGAACTATGTCTTTTTAGTTACTTTAGTATAATATTTTCTAAGGCAACCATTTTCCCACTGTCTTTCTTCCCCTCTGACTCCCCCCTCCCATTTGTTACTCCTTTCGCTTTGAAGTTTTGCATATTAATTCCTTTTTCTTGCCTTTATCTGGTTAATTCTTCCTTTCCTTATTTCCTTAGTCAAGTAATTTTCTTCCTCCTCTCTTTCTCTCAGTCCTATACATTAGTCTTTTTAATTCCATTTTGTGTATCCATTTTCAGAAAGAATTCCTCACTTATTTTCTTAGTTATCTAAACCAGTGGTTCTCAACCTCCCTAATGCCATGACCCTTTAATACCCATATGTGGACATATCTTCATGTGGTGGACTGCCTGGAGACCGATAGAGGAGTGGTGTCTTGGTTCCTAAGATCATCAGAAATATGTGTTTTCAGATGGTCTTAGGCGACCCCTGTGAAAGGGTCGTTCAACCCCCAAAGAGGTCGCAACACACAGGTTGAGAACCACTGATCCTAACCCTATTTCTGTCTAACCTAGAACCTCTCTCTCTACTTCATGACTCCTATACTTAGTCCCCCTCTATTCTCTGAATTCTTCACACTGTCCAAATTTCCAAGGTGTCCATTCAGAGTTTTCACCTCTGAACAGTTTCTGTCACTCCCTTGTAGAGCTTACCCTACAGATTACCCTTGCGCCTCATTCCCCGCACAAATTCCAATATCTGTAGGTGACAGATAGGGCACTACTCCATAGCAGGACCCACTATATCTGATTATGCAGCCCATTTCTTAGGCATAATCTTCTCTAATCACCTTCGTTCATAATTTACCTCAAAATCTCCTTCCTGAATTCATCCTCCTACTCCCCTACATGACCATTTGCCACCTTGAGTTTCAACTCCCCTTGCATCTTACCTCCTACAGAGGTAGCAAGCACATGGTTCCCATATCCCTTCAAATCTCTCTTCACTCATAGAAGTGTTCATTGGTGGAACACCTTCCCATCACCAACACAAAACCTTTTCCATCCTTTCCCCCTCCTCTTCACCCACTTGTCTATAGCCTCGTCTCTCCCTTGGAGTCCACAGGGATCACTTTACCCTCATTGCTAATCCTTGATTTAATCCAGGCATGTTACACACTACCCTCTATCTTCTTCCTTTCTTACTCCTTTATGTACACCTTCCCATTCCCACAAAAGACATTGATTCATCCAAAGGCAGAACACAAGGTTCTGTCTATGATGTCTTAGGTCTACCTCTCCACTATTATCTCCACCTAACTTCCACCTTCACCTTTATCTCCCCATTCACATTTAGGAAGAAGTCTCTTGTCTCCCTCCTGTCTGGGACTGCTATGTCTAGTCTTGTTTCCATCCTGTCTAGTATTACTATGCTTAGCAGCTACATTTGTTCACCCTATTGCATTTCTGTTGTCTGGAATGTTCAAGAAGCAAATAATCTCTTCTATCTGGTTTTCTTTCCAAGAATGTTTTGAATGCCTCTTTATTATCTATCTTTTTAATTTATGGTTATGCTCATATTTGCAGAGTATATCACCTTGGATTGTATCCTGGGTTAAAATGTTCTTTGGAACACATTGTTCCATTCTCTTCTGTGTTTTGTGATGGATACAGAATGGTCCTATGTTACTGGAATGTTCTTTCCTTTGAATTTGAAGATCTTTCTTCTGGTATCTCACATAATTTGTTGTTTCTGAATTGAATCATTAAATTTAACTAGATATGCGTTGGAGTTTACAGTCTTGGTTTTTTCCCCCCTTCAGGAGACAATCTGTGTATTCTTTCAATCGGTATGTCCTTTTCTGAGTTCAAAAGTTCTGAGCCATTTTCCTGTATTTTTTCCTTTCTTTATTGTATTCAGGGTTTTTGACTTGTATATTTCTGGGATACCTATAATCATTTGGGTATTTTTCCCATGCAAATCATCTTCAAGATCAACATATTTTGCTTGAATTGAGAGTATATTTTCTTTTTTAATTTTATTTTTATGTAATAAAATAAGCATTTCCATAACATAGTATAATAAAAAGATGACTGCCAGTGAAACTGCAAATTATGTACAGCTTGCTATTCCTTTCAAATATTCAAAAAATTATGTAAATTTCTTTTTTTTACTTCCCTCTTTTACCTACCCCTTTCTATAGACATGGCTACATACATTAATGGGCATATATGTAAAATTATTCTATACATACTTTTCTTTGTCAGTTCTTTCTCTGGATGCAGATAGTAACTTTTACACCTAGCGGAGAGTATATTTTCTTTTAAATTTATTGTTTTTCTTCTTCTAGATTAGCTTTCGCTTCTGTGTGTTTGCATTCACAATCTATCATCTTTTTGTGTGTCTTTGGGGAGACGGTGTCACAGATTCAAGTTTTTCTATTCTACCAATTATTTCTGCTGTCATAAATTCTGCTCTCATAATCCTCATTTCTTTTTTTAATCCACTCGGCAACAGCAGCTGTACTTCTCTGTTTTCCTCAAATTCCACAGGTCCTCTCTCATGAAGTGTTAAGTCATTTCCCTTTATCTTTTGATATTTATTTATAGAGCCTGAATTTATTTACTTGATCTGAAGGCCATATTTTTTTCTGCTCTTAATGTTTTTCCTGTTTATAATCAAGGTCTTTGAGTGTTCTTCCTCCTAAGAGCTTTGGTAATTTTAATCTTTTTTTTTCCCTTTTATTTTCCCTTGTTGTTCACTATTATGCTCCTTCCCTTCACCTAACAGTTTATCTGGGGGCTAGATCTCATAATGTCTTAGTCTCCCTTACTGGGTAATTCACAATTCACCAGACAGAACTGGCCCCAGCTGGAAATTAGGCTCTTTCCTAGAGGCTTAGTAAAGTACTACACTGCCCTGTACAGCCTTCCACATGAGGTGTCCTGTCTTGTTCCTGCTGTTCTTCAGTTCTTTGGTCCACCAGGACAGAACACTGCCACACTAGAGATACTGCAACAGGGATTGGTTTTTGCAATTTGAATGGAGGTGAGTGTGGAGTTAAGCTCTATTTCAAGCCAAGACATGTATCTTGACCCATTCCCTCTGTTCCTCTGCTCTCTTGCAGTGGTCTTTTGTAGCACAGAAGACTGCTATGTTACTAGTCACTAAGGCCCTAGAAAACTTACTCAAACTGGAGCCCAGATATTGTAGATACTTAGAAAGAGGAGGGGGATACTAGTTTTGGAATTAACTTTTATTCATTGGGCAAAACCATGAATAAGTTAGGCTAGGACAGTGGTTCTCAGCCTTCCTAATGTCACGACCCTTTAATATAATTCCTCATGTTGTGGTGACCCCCAACCATAAAATTATTTTCATTGCTACTTCATAATTATAATTTTTCTATTGTTATAAATTGTAATGTAAATATCTGATATGTAAGATGTATTTTCATTGTTACAAACTGAACATAACCCACAGGTTAAGAACCGCTGGGCTTAGGATAACCTCACTACTGTTAGTATAGTGGACAGTAGGAAAGGAAGTACTAAGTAAGCTCAAAGTCAGCATTAGTTCATAGGATTTTTTTTTTTACTTTCTTTGGAGTTCTTGATGTCCCAGACTATAGAGATAACTGAAGTTGCTTTATCTTTGGCACAAATTTTCTGTTTTGGAGAAGTTTGAGAGGTCATAAGATTCAGAGAAAATGTCTATGCCTCATTCTGTAGTTATTTTAAATTTAATTTTGTGTCCTGCTGGGTTTGTTGAAGAGTATACAGAAATACTGATGATTCATTGGAGTTAGTTTTATATCCCAGAACTTTGCTGATTACTAATTGATTCAATCAATTTTTAGTGTATTTCCTGGGACTTTTGGAGTACACCATCATATCATCGGCAAAAGTGAAACTTTTGTCTTTTTTTATCTATGCTTATTCTCTCAATTTCTCTTATCTTATTGCTAGCATTTCTAGCATTATATAAAATAGTAGTCATGACAATGAACACCCTTGTTTTACCTTTGATCTTATTGAAAAGGGAGCTGAACTCTAAAAGGAAGACAGAATAAGGAAAAAGTATATTTCAGGCATGGTTCACAGTCAGTCCTAAAGCATGCAGCCAATAGATGGATATGTCCACACACTTATGAATAGATACAAATATATATATGTATATGTATATAAATACTATATATATGAATCATATGCATGTCCATTAAATACAGATATATACAAAGAGAGAGATGACTTCAGAGAATGAAATATTCATAGTGACAGCATAATGTAATGAAAAGAGCACTGCTCCTGGACTGACCAAAGATCTGAGCTGGCATTCCACATTTACTAGCTATATGATCAAGAGCAAGTCACTTAACTTCTCTGAGTCTCAGTTTGTTCCCCTAGAAAATGGGGTAGTAACATCAATTTTCCTAATTCACTGGGTTGTTGTGAGAATCAAATAAGATAATGGATTTAAAGCACTCCATAAACCTTAAAAAAAAAAACTTTCCAAATGCTATCTAATATTATATGAGCAAATAACTTTGAGTTAAGGAGTTATGTTAGGATATATTTATACTTAAATTCTGAAAACATTAAAAGGCAGCAGCCAGCTTCAGGTCTTTTTCACGTTTCCTTTAGTTATTAAAACTTAACCCCACAATTCCTTTGGAGATATTGTATAATGCTTCATTTTAAGTCCCATTGGACATCCCTAAAGCATAAGCTTCCCTGAATTTTATAATGTTTTCTTAGTCCCTTAAAAAAATGGTATTCTGGCACTTAATGCCCAGGATAAGCCACTTCTATCCCCATCAAAATGTCACTGGTTAAAAAAAAAAAAGCAATAGTAAATCCTAAGAAAAAAGAGATTCCCCCTCTACAAAATAGAAGCTGAAGACATAACAGACCATATGAAATAACAGATGCACATTGCAAACAGGGCTGGGGTCCAAAGGACTCAGAGGCTCGATGATAGACTACCTCCAAATGACAAGTGTACACCCATAGTTCTGTGAGCAAAATTTTGCAGACCAAAAGAGCCATGTGTCTGTTATACAAACTAGCTGACTTATCAATGATTACTCCTTATTTGATGAAAATGATAATGATAAGTAATAAAAAAATAGAATATAAAATTTGAAAAAAGTGCTAAGAGGTGACATAATCTTAATAATCATTCCTATTAGCCTGACCCAAACTGAAAATCTGTCAAGCATTATTTTTCTACCAATCCACCTAAAACTCACTTTTTTTTCTAAAAGTCTTTCATAATTAGCAAAAACTCTCTCTGGTTATTTATTTCCCAAGTTTCTTCATTTCTTTTCACTCACTTTGGACAGTATTATTTAGCCTTCTAATAAAATGACTAAGGTCTAATAAAATGACAAAATCTTGGGGTTGAAAGGGCTCTCAGAGGTCATGTCATCCAAAGTCTCACCAAAGCCAAAATTCTTCATGTAGTACCTCTGAAAAACCAGAGCTCCACTGAAAGGGAATTCACTATCTTCATGCCTACATGTGATTTGCAATCACTGATCTTAGCTCTACCCTATAGGGCCAAAATGAGTAAGCCAAGGTCCTCTCCCACATGACCACCTTTCAAAGAAACCAACAAGCAGCAGCTAGGCAGACCAGTGGATAGAGCACTAGTCCTGGAGTCAGGAAGACCTGAGTCCAAATCAAGCCTCAAACACTTGACATTTACTAGTTTTGTGAGCCTGGGCGAGTCACTTAACCCATACTTGCCTCATCTAGATAGATAGATGAATGAATAAATGAATAAACTAATAAGCATTTAATAAGTAGCTACTATAGACCAAGCACAATTCTAGATACTAGATGCAAAAATAAACACAAAATAGTCCCTATCTTCAAGAAGCTTACAGTATATAAGGAGGTGGGAAAGGAGAGAAATATAAGTATATATAGAATATATAGAAATACAAATATAAAAATAAATGTAACATAAATTGAGGAGGAGGAAGCATGAACAGCTAAGGTTAAGGGAGCTGAGAGGTGGGTAAGGGAATCAAGAAAGGCTTTATGTAGAAAATAGAATTTGAGCTGAGCTTTCAAGGCAGATTAGGATTCCAAGAGGTAGAAGTAAAGGGGTATCACATTCTACAAGTGGAACCCCTGAGCAAAAGTTCGGAGTTGAGAAATGGGATGTCACGTATAAGGAACACGAAGCAGACCACTTTGGCTGAGCTATACTCAGGGGTCACATGCCTTAAGACCTTGGGCAAGTCACTTAACCCCAATTGCCCTCCAAAAAAAAAAAAGAAGCAAAAGACAAAAAGACCTCTCTTCTCTACACTAAATGCCATTCCACTTCCTGCATTTTAACTATTTATGTTGTTTTCAGATAGATAGGCTCTGTCTACCCAACTAGACTATAGCGTCTCTAAGAAAAAGGTCCTTGGATTCATGTCCCTCACTGCTATAGGGCCTTCTATAGTACCATGAATGTTAAGAGCACTCAAATTCAATGAACATATTTGAGGCATATAGTATGCTGTTAATTATTATACAAAGAAATTTTTAGCAGTGTGCAAGTCTACAAAATGTGCAAATCTTTCTATTTGTATTTTGAATACAATAAGAATTTAATACATTTTTGATGAATGAGTGCTTGCCCATGTGACCTTGAGTAATCTCAGTTTCTTCATCTGTAAAAAGAAGGGGCTGGATTAGAGTGATGATCTCTGATCTAAGGCTCCTTCTAGTTTTATATTTTATGCTCCTATAAATGAATGAATGAATCCAATTTAGAAGGATCATATTATATTTGGGGGATACATCTTAAATAAAGGAGGCCACTATCATTACCCATGCAAGTAATTCCCAGTTGCATTGATTGTATTCCAAAAAGTCATTTTTAAAAAAAATTTTGTGAGATGGTTTTGGTTTTTTTGTTTTTGAAGCTTTTTTGGATTTTGGAAGTTTTGGGGTGTTTTTTTGGAGGGAGGCAGGGTTGGTAAGTTGGTTGCTTAGAATGTGGAAAGCATATTCCCATAGAAACAATGTTATAAATAGTGGTTAGATTCCCAAGTCAGCCCACAAAAACCTATTTATCCCATAAAATGTCTGAAATATGGTACTCATTTTACTATTTCAGCTACAATTTACCACCACTTACAGTATACTGTCTATGGAAAATGTATTACAACTTCAAACTCTGGCCACCTCAACAGCAGAGGTATTGGGAGCACACTGCGGGTTCAGGTCTAAGAAAAGGAAAGGCTTAGTGTCAAGAGGTCTTCAGGGAAGTAAAGTACATAGTTGGGCACCAAAAACATGATCACTGTTTACATTTGCATAAGAGAAGATAACTCTCTAGGTCAATCACTCCCCAGAGTTTCTGATGAGACAGTTGCTTCCAAATGGACTCCCCCAAAGCCCATTCATTGTGTAAGTCATTGGTAAGTCAATTGTTCATAAACTGAAGACTACCTTTACTGCACTCCCTAATGCACAGTCATTGTATTTTACTATTCCTAGTATTTTTCAATGAACATATATATCCTTTCAAAACATTCTATATTTGATAGAATCATTTTGGCTTCACTTGGGTCCATGTTATGTAATTCTCTACCTAATTATTTATGTAATTAGATGCTAACATTTCTGTAACACTTTCAAGTTTATAAAACGTTTTCTTCAGAACAACTATGTAAGGTTACGTATCATTACACCCATTTTACAAATGAGTAAACTGAGTATCTGGGCAATTAAGTGACTTTCCTATAGTGACACAAAGAGTAAGCATCTGAGCCCAGATTCGAGCCAGGTCTTTCTTTGCGCTCTTCTATGTGGCCTCTGATTCTCTCTTTTAAAATAGCTAAGCATCAGTTCTGGGGGGTTGGAGGGCAGTGTCCACATTCAGTTTTAATTATTCTCCCCCAATGAAACCATTTCTCTTCTCTTGAACCACTGGTTTAATAGATCACAGCAATGAAATGCAATAGAAATAGATTCTGTGTTAACTCGAAAGAAAACGAAATGTTAAGTTCCCCGTGTAACTATAGATACCTCCCAAACCAAATCAAATTCAGTATCAACACCACTCCCAAATACATCATTAATACTATGATCACTAACAATTACTGCCTAGTTAGGCTACTTGTTCTGTCTCCTGGGTAGCGTGTGCAGCAGTGACGCTTCTAACCACATAGGTCAGGCCTGTATTCTCTCAGTACCCAGTCATCCAGTTTATTACCATAATTGACAGTTTTTGCCAGAAGCACATTTGTTAAGAGCAATGCGAATGCCATGAGGCCTGTGTAGAAAAGAGAAAGGAAATTTGTCGGCAATCTTTCCTCATCTCCCCACTGCCAAGTATAATTAGCTGCTTGGCCTTCTTTGTAATCAACTGGAATCTGGAATTAATAAAGATCTTTACAACTAATCACTAGAGGTAATCAGGGCCTTTGTCAACTTGAAGTCCAAATCCAATAAATGAGCCTAGCAACCTTAGAATTTCCTCTTATATGGGACTAAGCCAATTTTATTTTAATAGGATAGGCTTCACAGGAACACAGAGCATTCATCATTAAGGGATCACAAGCAGAATTTGTGGTACTATCCCCATGAGCAAGTGTGGAAGAGAAAAATTACGAGCAATCCCTCCCTATTGTTGGTTACCTAGCCCAGCACTTGTTAGGGCACCTTTATTCTGGCTTCCTCAAATCAGACACTTCCCTTTTATTGAGCCCTGGGGCCTGAAATCACAGAATCTAAGGGGTTAATCTTCGGAAAAGTGCTTCAAGAAGCCACTAGAGAGATGATGAGAGCCAGGGATGTGGGTTGCAGGCAGACGGGAGGAGCAGCTCCACTGAGGAATCAAACACTCTACAAACATTTTTAAATGTCTTAGATGCCAGGCATTATTTTAAACCTAGGCATACAAAGGCTAGTCCCTGCCCTCAAGGAGCTTACATCCTTTCCAAGGAGACTACAATAATTTTATGTAAAATAAATACAAGATATTGGCATGGGGTGGATATGGAGGAGGTAGTAGGAGCTGTAGAGATCAGGAAAGGATTAATTTCTAACGGGGGTCTCTCGTCTTTTTTTTCTATGCCACTTGGCTTTTAGTAAACCTTCCTATACCCCTTATGTAACATGGAAGGAAATTAATTCTGGAGTCTACCATGGGTAGTCATATAAGAAATAAAACAGATTAATTTTAATATGATAATATACTTATTTTCCAAATATTCCCCATACTTTCTCAACAAACTAATTGTACCTCTGGGGATATACCCTTAACCAGTGGAATCAAATGGGTTGGAATATGCATGGTCACTCTATCATGGGCCTCATCAGCTTTTTTTAAGCATCAGCCAGGTGACAGAAAACTCCCAAATCTATATTTCTGGCCTTGGATTCTTATGCCAACTGTATATAAGTATATAAGGAATTTTTGCCTAATTATAATATGTAATTGGGTGCTAATTTCCCATAGCACTTTCAAGTTTACTTAAAAAAAACCTTCTTCAAAACAACTATGTATAGTTACAGGTATCGTTATGTTCATTTTACAAATGAGCAAACGGAGTCTCTGGGCAGTTAAGTGACTTTCCCATGATCACATGAATAAGTAAGCATCTGAGCCAAGATTCAAGCCCAGGTCTTTGCACTCTACTATGTCAGACAGATGTCCTATCACCTGAAAATTAGGCTTTGCCTCTCCCCCCCCCTTAGATACCATTACTAATTTCCTCATCTACATAAATGCCACCATGACGATATCAGAGTTATTCATCTTTCTCTGATAATTGCCAATGCCTTCTGATTTGTCATCCATGATGTCTCTTCATTAGTCCCTTCTTACTAATTTCCATAGCATCACCTTCATTCAGGTCCTTGTCAATTTATTCCTGGATCACTTAAATAATCCTACTGGTGAACCAATATGCCTTAGTCTCCTTCCATTTTCATTCCTTATATCCTATCCACAATGCCAAATTAACCTTCTTTAGATACGGTTTTATCATTTCAGCCAGCTGCCCAATAACTTATAATAGTTGTCTTACCATTGTAGCATATAAGCTCCTTAGCTTTGCATTTGATAGTCCTCTAACAATTCTCCTCATCACTATGCCTAATCTCATCTTTGCCATTGCCTAGCAAAGCAGAGTGTAGCTTTGGTGTTTATCCAAGGCCCAAGACATTCTTAGGTCACTGATTTAATTCTGGCTTAAAGGTGCTTTTTGTTTTCTGTTTTAAACTGGCTTCATGTATGTTAAAGACTGTCACATGGAAGAGGAAAATATGCATACTCTGTTGGTTTCAGAGTGTCAAAGTAAGAGCAAAGGGTAGAGATTGATAAAGAATAATTAAGGTCTGAGGCAAGGAAAAAATTTCTTAATACTTAGAGCTATCCAAAAGCAGAATGGGAAAGACCAAGAGGGGTAGTGGATTTCCCTTCACTAGAGGTCTTAAAGCAAAAGTTGGATGACCAATTGTTGACTCTGTTGTAGAGGGAATTCTTGTCCAGACATAAGATGGACTAGATGGACTCTGAGGCCCCTTCCAACTCCAAGATTCTGGGATTCCATGAAGACACCTCTGCTCTGGCCAAGTCAGCATGATTACCATTCTCTTTGCACATCCTGCTAATCTTTATCCCCAAAACTATGTTGCCAGTCTTGAAATATTACCTCTCTTTTCCTCAGCTATTGCGATATAACTTTAAATAAGTTTAAGTCTGTCTCTTACAGAAAGCACTCTGTGACAACTCCTCCTTGTTTCCATCATTCTTGCCCTCCATGTTCTCTTTTCAATTAGGTGTATTGTTTGTTCCACAGAATACTCATTTCATCCACATAGGTGTTATCCTGCCAACTACAACAAAACCCTTATTAAGTGAAAATCAAATAATCAGCACCTAAAGGTAGCTTAACGATTGTTGGTTACTTTTTAATCACTTCTCCCTTAGCTTTTATGAGAAAAATGTAAATGAAAAGAATGTAAGGAAGACAGTATGGTTTCTTCAGAAGAAAGGGTGCTGGATGTACAGGAACTTGACTTGGATTCAGACTTATTACATAGGTGGCCTTTAAGCAATTCATTTGACTTATCTGAATCTCAGTTTCCTCCTCATAAAAATTAAGAGGTTGAACTAGATCAATGGTATCAAATTCAAAGGAAGCAGATCCCTGTGGACTGCCTATTGACTTAGAAAACCACAAATTAACATTATCTGTGTTGTATCTTTATTCTTTTTGTTAAATATTTCCCAATTACATTTTAATCTGGCTCCGGTGAAACTTAAAAGAGTTTTCCAGGACACACACAGCTGGCTGTATATTTGACATCTTTGGTTTAGATGACTTCTCTAGTACTTTCAAGCTCTAAATCCACGATCCCATAAATCACGTTAGAGATAAGCTCAAAAAAGCAAGCTTTGGAGTATTACTTTGACTTGTTATATATTCTGTACAGTATATATTCATTCCATGAAAGGTCAGAAGCCTTTATGAAAAGTGTATCCAGTTTAGACCCCTGATTTCCTATTTGACAAGCAGGGGATGGACTGGAAGAAAAGAAATGATGGTGAATACTGAGCATCTGCCAGAAACTCTTGCAACTGGTAGGAAGAATGCAGCAGTAACAACCTGGTATATGCCAATGAAAAGGCCAGCATGGTGCCATTGGCATATGACTAGACACCTGTTCTACACTTTCCTCATGTTCATGGAAAGGAGGCATAGTGTGATGCAAAGGGCCTTGGATTTGGAATCAGTAGACCTGGGTTTGAATTCTACTCCATCACTGGCTGTATGACCAGTACAAGTTATGTAATGATAGCATTTAACTTCTCAGGCTCATTTTCTTTAATATTTGCATTATCCACTTTACAGAATGACTGCAGCTATCACATGAGATAAGTGAAAGGTTTATGTGACCATAAAGTATTACCCAAATAAAAGGTATTATATACCTACAATACTATAAAATGATGACAAATCTTCGAGAATAATTGTATAAAGGATGACATCAAGGAAATTCATGAATAGAAAGAAATTATATTGTAACAGTGGAGCATTACCAATAAACAGCCACAGGGCTACTGGTACCCATGAAATATTAAAATATTAAAATACATGAAACTTTAGGAGACGGACTCTAGCAAGTTGGGTAAATAAATTCTATGTGAAGATTTTTTAGGAGGACATGAATTTTGAAGTATTTATGAATTAGAATCATGTCAGATGGATAGGCTATGATCTATACCAATGGAAGGCTTTGGTGGACTGAAAGTTAAATACAATATGGCAGCCAAAAAAGTTCATGGTATCATAGACTGCATGAAGACAGGCTTACCAATCCAGAATTATACTCTATTGAACTCTGTACTATCCCTTGATGGAACCACATTTGGAGAATTGTTTTTGGTTCTAAATGCTGCATTTTAGAAAGAGTATTAACAAGTTGTTTAGAGCAAATGGAAACTAAATATGTAAGGTGAGGATCAGTTGGTGTAACTAGAGATGCTTGGAGAAGACTTAGATAAGAGCTGTCTTCAAGTATTGAAAGAGCTATCAAGTGAAAGAGGGGTTACATATGTTCTGATTCACCACAGAGAACACAACTGGAAGCAGTGGCTAGAAATTGCAGGGGCAGGTTTAGGTTTTATGTTTGATATATGGAAAAACTTCCTAAAAATATAACCTCTTCCTAAGTGGAATGGGGGGTCTCAAGAGTTCATAAATTTGCCCCCAGTAGTGGTCTTCCAAACAAAAGCTGCAAGATAATTGTTTATGATGTAGAAAAGATCCTTCTACAATATGGTTTAAACTCAGTGACTTCTGATGTCCCTTCCAACTATGAGATCTCTCTGAAGCAGTAAGACTCGTTCAAAGATCAATGCTGAAAGACAACACTGAGGAGATCTACTAGGGCAATGGCCCCAGCGGGGGTGGGGAGAAGGAATGATGGAATAGATATGAGAGATATCTGGGACAAGCAATTAACAAGACTTGGGAAATTATTAGGTGTGAGTGTTTAGAGAAAAGGGAACAGTCAATGATAATGCCAAGATTTTGAATGGGGGAAACTGGGTAAATGAATTTGCCAGTGAGAGAGACAATAAGGAAATTATTTTGGGGAGGGGGAGTAATAAGGTCAATTTTGGATATCTTGAGAGAGAAAAGAAGAGGATAAGAACAGATTGGCAAAAGAATGATCTGAAAACACCAATGGAGAGCAAGGAGGACGTAAATATCCCTTTCTTCGGACCCTGGAAGTGTACGTCAGAGAGAAGCAACAGTAGAGAGTGCCCTCCAATGGCAAAATTTGCAAGGTTTTTGCAAGGTCTGCAAAATAGAGGTATTCTTAAGGGCATATCCTTTGCTTCTTTATTACCCTCATACTAAATTGCATCACACTGGACAAAAAATAGATGCCCAGTAAGTGTTCATTCATGGTATACAGTCACTTTTGACATTTTACAAACCTCTCTATTGACTGAGGAAGTCTTCAACAATCATGAAGCCCATAGACTTTCCATCTGATTCACAAGACTTGTCTTGGCCCCACATCCACTGGCCAAAGATATCCCTTTTCAGTTGTCTTCCTTTACTGTTTCCTCTCATTACTTTGATGTGTACATCAGCTTATGGACAACACCAGTGCAGTTTATTCTTGCCTTCATAAACTGGACATTCTTGTTCAAGGTTTTTAAAAAATCATTCATAGAGAACTTACCTGATGAACTGGCTCTTTTTCTATTTCATGGCTCCCTGTGCATCACTGGTGGCATCCATCTCTTATCCATCACTTTCATCGTCATATCACTTGTCTGCCTTCTTTTCCAGTCTCATATTGTTTATGCCACTTCTTGTACCTGTAATTACTTATATCCCTAAGTAATTCACCAACAATTAACACTCTCCAAAGTCCACCCTGCCTTCCCAATACAAAGACCTACAAAAAGTAAAACCAAAAAGTGATACGTTAGATTCAAGGCTTAGCAACCACCTCTAAGGTTGATAGCGTGGAGTCTCAGGTAGGGGCTTTGCCAGAATGGCAGCAACAGGCTGTTCCCACTATCTCACCTAATAACAGAGGGCTTCCAACCAAAAAAGCATTAACTAAAGAGAGTAGTTAATCCATTAGTTATGAAAATGCTCAAAATGGCAATTTCTTAAGAAAGAAAATTAATATCTCTAATAGAGATATTCAACAGGGGCAGGATGAACCACATCAACAAATGGATAAAATGCGATATTGGAAAGATCGAGGATGCTGAGTGTTGGTGCAGCCTTCAGGAAAATGTGAAAAACTCAGGTCCACAGGGGCATGGTGAAGTCATTCTATCATTAGTCACAGCCTACCTGATGCCTAGCCTTGAATCCTGTCTAATCCAAAGTTAACCGCATCTCTAGACACAGGCAAAATGAAGCATGAGATAGCTATGAAAGAATTCTTTGATGGAAGTCAGTCAACAATCAACAAGCATTTATTAAACATTACTTATGTGCCATGCACTAGGCTAAGTAGTTGGGGCCCAAAGAAAGGCAAAAACAGTCCCTGCCCTCATGGAGTTCACCATCTAATAGGGGAATCAACAAGCAAACTATTTTGTATATGTAAGATACATATACGGTAGATGGAGGGTATTCTCAGAAGGATGGCACAAGTATTAAGACAGACCAGGAAAGGCTTCTTGAGAAAAATAAAATTTGAGCTAAAATTTGAAGGAAGTTAGGGAAGCTAGTAGGTGGAGGTAAGGAGGGAGAACATTTCAGGAATGAGGGAAAACCACTAAAATGCAGAGTTCAGAGAGGAAATTGTCTTGGGTAAGGAAGAGAAAGGTTTTGCTGGTTCCTACTGAGTATTAGAGAGGAGCAAAGTTTGAGAAAACAAAGTGTTAAGAAAGTTCTATGCTATGAAGGTCTTTAAAAGCCAAACAGAGTATTTTATATTTTATCTTAGTGGTCATGGGAGCTACTGGAATGTTTCAAGTAGGAGGTCTGAGGATGATGTGATCAGCCTTGCACTTTTGGAAGATCACCTCGGTAGTTGGGAGGAGGATGGATTATAGTGGAGAGAGACTTGAGGGAGGAGAACAACCAGAAGGCTATTGCAATAGTGCAGGCATGAAATGAAGATGGCTTGCACCAGGGTGGTGGCAGCATCAGAAAAGAGAAGGAGACATATACAAGAAATATTCCAAAGGTAGATAAAATTGATAAGACTTAGCAACCAAAGGAATGGATGAGGGAGGGGGAGCTGTCAGAGACTAAGAAATTAAGGATGACAGCTAGGTTGAGTCTACATGCCTAGCAGGATAAGGGTACCCTCAATAATCATAGCAAAGTTTTGTAAAGAGCAGCATTTAAGGCAGCAGTTCTCAACCTGTGGGTTATGTTCAATTTGTAACAATGAAAATACATCCTGCATATCAGATATTTACATTACAATTCATAACAGTGGCAAAATTACATTTATGAAGTAGCAACGAAAATAATTTTGTGGTTCGGGGTCACCACAACATGAGGAACTGTATTAAAGGATCACGGCATTAGGAAGGTTGAGAACCACTGGTTTAAGGGGAAAAACAGCAAATTCAGATAATGAACAGAAGACCACCCAAGAGAAAAAAATATTAAATAGGATCTGAAAGCCACTACCACAAAGCTTCATTGGTACCCATCCCACATCACACATATGGTATAATTGCTGTTTCATTGTGAGCTCAAATACGCATGTCTTTTCAGGTCCCTGATGTTTTAGGGATTTGAAGGTGGGTTCACATCCAATAAGATACAGGAAACCTAAAGGAGTTTCCCAATCAAGACCATATATATGGCATAATATGCTAAACTTCTTAAATAACATGTTGGTGTTTTAGCAGGCAGACAATACTTTCACCCAAACTAATGTCTCCTCTCCTTAGATGCATCAATGTATCTGTGATCTCAACGATGCGGTACTCCCTCTGGAGGTGTGGCTGCAAAGCATTCACCCATCTTATCCTGGGCAGCTCTTGTTGATGTCCTTTGTTCTAAAAATCCTTAACAGGGCCTCCACCAGTATTCTGAGAGACTTTCCTCCTGTCTCTTAATATTACATGAGGGTTGTCCTTTGCTCTTGCATTTATGAAACACATACTATATTCAAGGCACTCTACTAGGTGCTAAGGATACCAGGATAACAATGAAGCAATCCCAGCCCTCAGAGAATGTAGGAATCTATGCTTCTAGCACACAGTGGGTTGTGTTTTGTTTTTGTTTTTGTTTTTAATATGGCATCCCCTGTTTCAGTCACCATATATCTTCCCTTCAGGTGACCCAAGATCATGATTCTTCAGAAACTGTGACATTATTTGATTCACAGACATAATATTGCCAGAAGAACATTGGCATTCAAAAGATAAGGTTGTGTTTTAGGGAGAATCTTGTGATTATTGAAAAGATTGTCCAATTTCCAAGTGTAATCTAACATTCTCATCTTCCTTTTCAATTCTCAGTCCAGTTTCTTGTATGCCCATAATGTTTGTCCAACGTAAACTTACAGAAGGTCCAGTTTACCATTATCCAACCATATGTCATAGCCTGGAACTATTTTATTTGCATGCTTTAACTTCTCATTGTTATCCTTTCTTCAAATTTGGTATTGACATTGACCTTTACCCTAACAAGTAAAAGGTTTGGCTTTGCACGTCATTCATTTTTAAGTGCTTTCTATGTTCCAGAGACTGTCTTAAGTACAGGTGATAGACAAAACTAGAAATAGTCTATGCCCTCAAAGAGCTTCAATTTTCTACAGGCAGCTGATTCAGAAGTGGCTCCTGCCACAGTAGACACAAACAGTCTCCGTTTAGGGGCCATTGCCCTGAATTCATCATACCCAGCACCTTCTGGCATTTTAATGGTAGAAATTTCAAGCAGTGGATAAGGCGGACCTTTCAATGCCTCTTAAATAATCCCACCTAAGAGCTGCAAGCACAGCACTATCCCTCACTGCAGTACTATTGGCATTGTGTCCAGAAATCAGTTGCCAAGAACACCTCAAGCAGCTCAGTTTGATACATTCAACACTGTTGGAAAAATGTCCCAGAAGCCAGATATCTGACAATCACAGGGAGCCATCAAGGCGTCTGACTCACTCTTCCTTTGGTAATGTTAACTGTTGTATGGCTGAGAAACAGGGAAGTCTCTGAAGAATTGAAAATGAGTATCACACACAGGGCAATGGAGAGGAGGGAGGTGGGTGTGAGCAGGCTGCTCCATATTGCAAATAAGGAATTATGAAAGAGCACTAGAATAAAAGATTTCCTCAGAGAAATGAATGACAGAAAAAGGAGATGGTCTGGTTCCCTGGAAAGATTTCGGGATAACCAATGGACAGTCTCTATGTTCCACTGGTAACCTCTTGTTGGGGAGAAAGAGGAAGGTCAACAAAATGGATGTTATCCCCCTCCCCTATTGATTCATGGCAAGACATGAACAAGTTACACAGAGTGGACAGGCATGGATGGGTTGCATTCTGTCTTGTTGTCATACCCACATCAATGAGATATAAATACACTGAAATGTTATAGAATGACTACTCCTGTTAAATTGGGAGAAAGAGCTTACAGTACTAGCTCTCTTCTAAAGCTGTATACCTGGGTGTCAGATGACAGCTAATATCTGAACCCAAAAAATGTGAAGAAGCAGAAGCAGAAGCAGAAGCCCTAATCAACTTCTCTTGTTATTTCTTTGTTTATATTTTTAATCATATCCCAATTAAATGAAGAACTCCAAGTGTAGTAGGGGCAGATTTGACTTTTAAAAACCAGATGTCTGATGCTTGCCATCCCCCTTTTAAATTAACAGAGGCAAACAGTGTTATCTCTGTGTTAACAAAGGAAACAAACTCCTTCCTCCCTCTTGTGTCTCTTCTGGAGCCTTTGGGCTAATGAAGGCAGCACATGGGCCATGGGCACAGTTGCCCAGGACAGAGCCCAGTGCCAATTCTGCCAGCTCCTTTATGGGAGATGACATTACAGCAGCAGTGCCGAGATCTCGGGGTAAGCTCCACATATTGTACAGGCAGCTCAGAAGTCGCCTTTGGATCTGTCAGATGGTGCACACAGCTGCTGACAGCCCATATGAACTGCTCTGACCTCCTCTATGTGCCATTTCCCTTTGGCTGCCTGAGGACTTCGGGAAGAATGTTAGCCTCCCTCCTCACCCCATCCCGACCACCCCCTCCTCCCCCCTCCACATTAATGAGCTGCTCTTGCAGAACACACAAGTCCTAGTCTGTTTGGAAAGAATAATTGGCTTTCAGGGATGAGAGAAGCACTACTCTGACTGCCATGAGCAAAATGGTGTATAGCATCTCAGACATCTTGGATATGTGGGTTTCACATTTCTCCCCCACCAAAATCTAAAATATTCTCATATTCTCTCTCTCTCTGTCTCTCTCTGTCTGTCTGTCTCTCTCTCTCTTTCTCTCTCTCTCCTCTCCTTATTTCTTCTTCCCTCCCTCTATTCTCTTTCTCTCTCTCCTCTCTTATTCCTCTCTTTCTCCCACTCTCTCTCCATCTGCCTTATTCTCCATCTTCTCTCCCTCTCTCTCTCCCCCCCTCGTTCTCTCTCTCTTTCCTCACCCCTCTTCCTCTCCTCTTCCATATTCTCCCCTATTTCTCTCCCTTTCTCCCCCTCCCTTTTCTCTACCCTCTCCCTTCTCTCCTTCTCCTCTTACCTTTCCCTCTGCCTCCCCTCCTCTCCCTTTCTGCACCATCTCCAGTTCTATGATTAGCACTGATAGAGTTTGGAGAAGTTCCACCACTTGTCCTGATGATTTTAAGGTAGCTTTCATCTCAGCTTCATATTGTTCAAACCCAGCAAACCTGCACACAAAGGAAGTCTCTCACCTTTTCCTATAAAGGCAATTTCAGTGCATTATGAGTAGACTTCAGAGAGAAGTAGAAAGAGCAGAACTAGGCTTCTGTTTTCCAATTACAAAGAGCAGGCCTAACAGAGAAGGGGGGTTAACTTGCACAAAGTTATTTTATACTGTACCATCTTGCAGCAGATTTTCTGAGGACTTTGTGTGGGTTTGATAGGAAAGTAAAAATTGGGTCAGAATAGTTTCACACTCTACTAGTGTTCTTTAAGGAGATTTTTTTATAGCCTTCAGTTTTAGCAAATTATATTCCTCTTTCATTTTTAATTTACAAAACAATGTAACAAAGATGCTTTAGCTAGTAGGAAATTTTAGATTTTTAACCAAGGCTTCTTTTTCCCCAACTTACTAGCTTAATACATTTATCAAAGTCTTTAGCCTTAAAAGCTTTATCCACATTATGATTTTTCTACTGCATGAGGAAGGATATTCCTCCACCAAAAAGCATTTCTGTCATTCATGTGGGCCACAATCCTTTTCCAAAGGGAAACAGAGAGTGCACTCAAGAATCAGTTCACCTGCCACAATAAAGTTTTCTCCTCCAAGGTAGCTCTCAACAGCAGCTGAGCAGCACCCACACACAAGGTAACACTAGATTGAAAGAACCTTGAGGGCAGGGATTATTTTTTATTTGTCTCTGCATCCCTCACAATACAGTGTCTTTCACACCTGAGGTCCTTATTAAATGTTCAGTGAATGAATAGATGTGTGAATGAATAAATGAATGAATAAAGAAAGAAAAGACTATCCTGACTAATAGTATAAAGACATCAAGAAAATAATAATGTCCTCAGCTGATGGATGTTACTATCAGTGGTGATGGAGAGTAAAATTTTCTTAAAGCAGATGGAAGGATAAGGAGAAGAAAAAGTAAGATTGGTATGAGTTTGATAGAGCATAGCAGGACAAGTACTGGATGAGGTGTCAAGAGACCTGGCTCTGCTATTAATTCACTATGCAGCCTTGGTATTCTGATTTATAAAATGAAAAGATTGAACAAGATGATCTCAAAGGTCCCTTCCAGCCTAACATTCTGTGGTCCTATGACAGCAGCACATTACACTGGCCACTGTGGACCAACCAGTAAGCTTTCTGAAAGCTTTATCCTGCAGATGAGATTTTATAGTCTGTGGTACTTGCAAGAGTGTCACTGCACAATCATATATTCTACTCAAATAATCTCTTTTTTCAGTGAAACTCAAACTATTTCCATTGGATTTACTTACCAAACTCACAACATTCCCAGAGAGGGAAGTGCTTGGGAGAGAGTCAGTCACCACAACACAATCTGGGTGACTGAGGGAGACATCTTGCTTTTCCACCAAATTACAACATCACAATCAATGCGTTATTTCATTCACTTGAACTGTCCTCTGGTAACATCCCTCATGTTACTCTTCCCATTGTTCTCTTCCCTCCTTTGTAACAAGCTGCATCCTGTTCATACCCACCAATAATCTCACTATTGCCCTTTGATTGACCCTTGACTTTAATTCTTTGGCCCCTGTAGTGTTCCATGACACAGAGCCATACAAAATCATTGGAAGAATATTGTTGTTAAATACATATGGCTTTGTTTCAGAGAAAAGCTTTGAGTCAATAAAAGACTGGTGCCGTTTCCCAAATTTAGCAATGTAACGTATAGCAATAATAGCTTCTTTGTCTTCTGAGCAAGGTTATAAATGAGATTGTCCATTTATGTCCCTTTCATGTGGCTATCTCCTATACCTATCACATTTCTCAGTGGACATAGGCAAGCTTTTAAGTCTCTTCTTTGCCCCCTTTATTTCTGCTCTTATTCTTAGATACTCCTTGGCCCTGAAATTCACCCCCTTTTTGGCTTTTTTTTTTAATTTTAGACTAAAAATGTTAAGCTTGATCAGATAAATTCAGTTCATTTTTAATTCTCCAATTGGCCTTAAGGAGAAGAAGAGAAGGGGAAAGAGGAGAGAAGATTTTTTTTCTTTCATTGACACAAAACATACAAGTCTCCTATTACTGATGTCAATCTTTTCTCCTTTGACTTGAGCCTTCTGCTACAGTATTCCAACATTGTTTTAAGAGGCCTGAGAATGTGATGAGATGTGGAAAAATAGTATTTCCTCCCCCTCCTCTATATCCATAAAGAACACATTTCTAGGGCACTTAAACACAATTCAGAATCTCACATTAATGTGACACACAAATAAACCCTGGGCACATCAAGCTGAGTAATGAACACCCATGCAATTCAGGTAAATTCTCTGAAACTGATGCCTGACAGGAACAAAATGGCTCAGGGGACATTAACGTATATCAAAGTAAGACTTCTGAAAGTTGTCCACAATGCATAGAGAAAAAAAATCTACTAATAAAAATATCTGATAAATAATGATGATAGCCTCCATATTTCTTTGTTTAATTCTCAGTTTTCTTGTAAGACCTTCTTGAAGTTTGGTTGTAATGGATCATTACGTCCATAATGTGTTCAATGTTGGAGTGAATTTTGAACAGTTTTGAGGCTGCATACTGTTTTCTTCCAGATAATTTACTGGATTAAAATTAGCAGTGTGAAAAGCTGTAGAGAAATCTAAATGCCTGCCAAATCAAAGAAATAATCACATTTTTATGAATATTTAATATCATAGTCATGGCAAATAAGGCAAGTAATTAGTACTTACCATAAATTTGCAAAGTATTATTTTATGTAAATGTTACATTCTACTAGTTTGATATGAATTATTCATTGTATTACCAGACACTGACACAAACCAGTAAACATTTAAATCTATGTGTTAATAGTTTACTTACCTTCAATGATTTTGTGCGGAGTATTTTTTTTCTTTCCAAAAGATTATGGCTTCTCCATAGAAAGATCATGGTTTCCCTTCAGAAAGGGGCAGAAAGGAAGGGGGAAATATTATTGAAAGTCACCTCTTCAACATTATGGTAGCAAAGAATCTTAAGATACAAATGTGAAATAGGAAGATTCCTTCATGTGTACAGATGAAGAGCCTTTCAGCTATGCTCCTGCCACCAAAGCTTACCCTGTGGATTCTTGTTATTAATGAGGCATTGTAGAGGTTGTTTATAAAAAATAATGGATGTTAAAGGCAGGGAATTGTAATTAACAAGTATCTTCCCATGGCTCTCCCCAATCAATAGCATTGAGGTCAGAGACATCGTAACTCTAACAGAAGCAAAATTTAGTTAATGAGTTATAGCAATATAAAATCTACCATAAGAAAAAGATCATTTCTGGTCTCTTTTAATGGGTTCTACCATCCAATAATTCTTTCCTCCCAAGTAACGCTACATGGCTCCAGATGAAGAGGCAGTATTGCATAGTGGAAAAGGCTCAAAACACAGTTACAGGACCTGGTTCTTCCACTTAATACTTTTGTGACCTCAGGCAAGTCACTTAACCTCTTTGAGACTCATTTTTCTCAGCTACAAAATGATTGACTTGAACTAGATGATTTTTATTCTCTATGATCCTAGTGAGAGAGAACTCACTACCTCTCAAGGCAGTCTATTTCATCCTTGGATATTTTTAGTTTTTAGGAAATTTTTCTTTATATCAAGACTTAGAGAACCCCAGGGAAGTTGGGGTGACTCTGGAACCGAGCAAATAATTGTACATGTTATAGGGCAAGGTTAGATATACGATAGAATAGTTCTGACCCTGGTTTTTCCTTTATTGACTTAAATTCCCAGAGCAGAGCCCTACTTATTCCCATATCAACAGATGAAAAGTGGGAGAAGGAAAAATGTACTGTTTACTCAAATCTTCATGCATTTGCATTTAGCCTTTGGTCAGTCAGTTCAACACTTCTTTCCATTTCCTTTTAGAATTAATACAGTTCAATTATTGCAATCAGTCTTAAAAAGCAAAGTTTCTCTAAATTGGGGTAGTTGCCCTTCACCTCACAAATTCTAGAAGATCAGAGAGAACTGCATCACTCCCCTCTTCTCAATCACCTCCTCAACTTAAAAGTTGTACTTTTCTCCCTTCCAAAAGACCATATTCAATCCACAAGTTTTTTCTTTTCCTTTTTTTTTTTTTTTTTTTGCTTTTTGGAGTGGGGAAAGCAGGGCAATTGGGGTTAAGTGACTTGCCCAAGGTCAGACGGCTAATAAGTGTTAAGTGTCTGAGGCTGGATTTGAAGTCAGGTCCTCCTGACTCCAGGACCGCTGCTCTATTCACTGGGCCACCTACCCATCCCTTTTCCATTTTTTTTAAATGAAGAAGTGGTATTGGGAAAATGAAATTGAGTTGGGGAAAGGATGAATAAAAAAATATTATCATATATAGTAGAGCACACACTCTTTGAGGTCCCCTTAACAAGGTTAATTCCTAGTTAACAGGTAATCAGAGATAAGGCTTTTATTCAGGTATTGGCAATGTGTCCTTAATAAGGTGAGAATTCACCTTTTTCTGCATATCTAAAGCTATGAAGTAAAAAATGGAAGTTTCAACTGTATAAGGAGCTTATATTCCATTGAGGAGAGAAAAATCAATTCATTCCTTTGTACAGTCAACAAAGAAAACATGAATTTCACTGGCACTTGTCACCCCCAAACTGTGTGTTACTGATGAAGTTATACCTGAGCTATACCTTTGGACTTGGGACCTCTAAAAAGGACCAAACAAATTTCAGAGCTGAGAAGCAGGAAATGTCAAGAGCCATGCCATGGAGAAGCAAATTCAGATCTTCTCTTTGACTTCTGGTCCAGAGTTATATAGAATCTGGAGGTACAGGGAGAGAAATTAAGTCTCCAGAGACCACCAGTGTTTTATTTTTCCTTTACAAGGGATCTATAATCATAGAGTAGTACTTCAGAAGATGAGGGCATCCTGGAGAGGGTAGAAGAATTCATTTGTTTATGGATTTGGATGCCCTTTTTTGTGTGTTCTCATTTTCTGTTGAGTGAAATAAAGCCCAACCTGTATTTACTGTATTGTTAGGCAAACTGCTTGCAGGAGAGCTGAGCATTTTTAATCTTGTGTGGAGACCTAGACAAGAATTAAATGTTGATGCTTTCAGGGGAAATACTGAATGGGGACAAAAATAAGCCAAATTCTAATGTTATCATGGGAAAATAAGGTGAGGGTCAGGGAATCCAAAGAGAGAAATGAGAAGATTGATCCCGGTCCATGCTAACATGGAGCTTCCATTCTGGGCCACAAATCAAATGAACTAAATCTCAGAATAAGCTGAGGCTGGTGAGAAATGCTAAGGACACAAAGACATTCTTGATAGACATTTAAAAGCAAAAGGAATGTCAATGAATGGATAGACAGTTCTTAGAGACTGTTGGGAGAGCGATCAGGAATAACATTAATAGACAAAGTTATTCAACTTTTATTTTATTTCTGTTTTCTCCTTTTAGGAAAAATTTCTTTGGACTGAAAAAGATATATAAAATAAAAATGATTAACAGGGAATTGAAGCCCAGAAGCTAGGAGAGAATACGAATGTATCCAAGTACCCACAAGGAGTTCAGACTATCGGAGCCTGACAGATGTGATTGTTGAGCCACCGTGAGTGATCTTTGAAAGATCATGGAGGTGAGTCACATGGCCAACGAGATGGTAGTCTGAACTTTTCTTCAGTCCCCAATAACTCTCAATAGACCCCAAAAAGAGGAATTGTGTGCCAGATGTAGAATAGCTGAATCCATAGGATAGAAAAAAGTGAAAAGTCTAAAAAAGAAAAAAAATCATTATGAATTAACACTTGAAGAACAATATCCACTCACTCAGCACCCCTCCCAAATCAGCCTCTATGTTCAGACAGAGACACACAAACCCCACTAGCTTGTGCCTGAGACCCACACAGGGATTTCCCTTCTGCTAGCAATAATTGGTAGGCACTTCCCACCCTCTAACTCTCCTCTAACCCATTGAAACACATAGTAGACACTGAATCTGCCCAACCAGAAGAGGAGGAGAAATCTGACTACCTTCAGCCTGCAGAGGAATACAAAAAAAAAAAACTTAAACAAAGAAATAAATAAGAATATAAACCATGATTCAAAGAATAATTCAGAAGAGATAGAAAGGGAAGAAAATTAATGAAGATAACAAAAATAAAGAAAAGTTTCTTAGAAAAGAGGGCAGAAAAAAGCTAACAAGGAGAAGAGGAGGGATTTTGAACTAACCATAACCGAGAGGGAAGGAAAATGGATAAAAAGAAGGAAAGTATTAGATATCTTAATTAAAGAAAAAAATCAATAATTTAAGAGACCCTCCAAAACCAGGGAAAGAGTTGACAAATAGAAAAGGGAGCAGAGGGAGAGCATCTGTGAGATTGGGGCTGCATCAAAGTAATTTAAGCAAAACCAATCGTAAGGACAAAGAACTGATTTAAAAAGGAAATGAGAACCAAAATAATCCTAAAAACAGGACTAGATACACAATTGGAGGAAAATATAATACTGACTTGCTACATATTGACTAAATATGAATGGATTAAGTAATTTGATAAAACTAAAGAGTAGCAGAATGGATAATAAAACACAGTTTCAATCTTTTACTAACAAGAAACACGTCTAAAAAGTAATGGTATACATACATAGAATCAAAATGAGAGTCTGGAAAAAAATTTACTATGCATCAGTAAAATTTTTAGAAAGCAGGAGTTTCAATCATGTTATCAGTCAAAGAAAAAGTAAAAATTTCACATAAACAGAGATAAATAAGAAAATTACATTATGTTTACATGAGCCACTAATAATTAACCAATATCAATATTATGCTTCTATGCTCCAAATGGCATAGCACCTAAGTTCATGAAGGAAAAATTAACTGAAATATAAAAAAGTCTTAGATAGTAACATAATATTAGTAGGAGATTTTAATATCCCTCTCTCAGAATTGAACAAATCTAGCAGAAAGATAATCAAAAAGGAACATTTAGAATTAAACAACTGTTGGAGATGTTAGAGCTAAATGATTTATATCATGTTTTATATGGAGCAACCAAAGAATATATATATTTTATAGCATAACATGACATTTTTACAAAAATAAATCCCACATTTGAGCACAAACATTTTGTAAACAACTGTAAAAAAAAAAAAAAACAGAAATACCAAACACATGCTCTACAGAAGACCCAGTAAAAATAGTAATCAATTCAGGGAGCATACACACACACACACACACACACACACACACACACACACACACAAAACAAACCAGACATAAATGGAGAAAATCAATAATAAAATTCTAAATATAATTAGATAAAAAATAAGTCATAGGAACAATTAATAACTATATAAAATACAATGTAAGATATGAGATAACATAGCAAAATTTCCAGGATATGGTCTCAAGGGGAAAAATGCATAGCTATAAAAACATACATTAACAAAACAGAAAAAAGAGACGAATGAATTGAATATAAATTTTTAAAAATTTAAAGACCAAAAAACAAACAGACCCAAAATTAGAAGAAAAGATGAAATCCTGAAAATTAAAGGAGAAATAGATGGATTGACAGTCAAAGAAGCCATAGAATTAATGTATGAAACTAAGAGCTATTTATTTAAAAAGATGGACAAAATTGAAAAACTTTTAGCTTACTTAATTTAAAAGAGTGAAAATA
>CM053587.1:149803208-149819139 GCA_028646515.1 Pseudochirops corinnae | reverse complement strand
TCAATGAAAGTCACTACAAAATTTTCTTGCTCAATTCAGCCTTATATTTCAAACTGTATTTAGTAATGTACTTTTTTCATTCACAAGAGGGAACAAAAGAACTTTACTCATACCTCTTCTTAAAAGCAAACAAAGGGGATTTGTACCTGCTGAGAACATTGAACAATTTTATCGATATCTTTTGTTTTTCTATCACCTTCACTTGACAATATATCCCTCTTCCCTCCCTGAGAGTTGTTTTTATATCATTATTCAGTTATTTTCAGTCATGTCTGATTCTTCATGACCTATTTGCGGTTTTCTTGGTAGAGATATGGGAGAGGTTTGCATTTCCTCCTCTAGCTCATTTTACAGATGAGAAAAGTGAGGCAAATAGGATTAAGTGATTTGCCCATGGTCACCCAGTTTGTAAATTTCTGAAGCTAGATTTGAAGTTAGGAAGATGAGTCTTCCTGACTTCAGACCTGGCATACTATCTACTGTGCTACCTAGATGCCCCATCTATAAACAATTCAGCAAAACTAGCCAACATATTGGAAAGGTCTGTCATCACATGCAGTGTTGCATGTACATAATCCTCAAACTCTGTGAAGAGGCAAGGGAAAATACCTTCTCATATTTATTAAGGGCTTAGCACAGTGTCAGGCCCATACAAGGTACTTGATAAATGCTTATTCCCTTCTTTTTCCTTTGCTCCCCTTCTTTGGGACTGAGCTTGGTCACTATGATTTTGCAGTATCCGGGTTTGGTTGCTGCTGTTTCCATTTGTTATGTTGTAGTCATTGTGCACGTTATTGACTTTGTTCTTCTTATTTCATCTTGCCTCAGTTCATATAAGTCTTCCTGTTCTTCTCTGTCTCTCTACCTCCCCTTGAGGTGCTGAAGATAAGAGTGCAGCACCTTTTGTTCTTCCTATTGGCAATATCTTCAAACAGGCTGGCAAGGAAAATTAGTCTATAGCTACATAGGGAAAAAAAAATGCTGGAGAGAGAAACATTAAGAAAAGGAGCCAAAGAGAGAATATTTTTCTTGAAAAAAACATCCTATGCACTTTAAAATTTAGAAAAGGATCATTTTTTTTCCCCCAGAAGAAATTGTTCTTTATTTCTCTCTGTAGCAAAGCATATTGCTGCTTAACCAGAGCTTTCATAAACTTCAAGTGGGCCATTTAAACAGCTTTACCGCTGGTTAATGTCCTGGATTGTGCACACTCTTTCTACAATACCTAGCTAGTGTTTTGTTTTTATTAGAAATTCACCTCTCCTTGTCTACTGAGGGGGAAAAAAAGAAATTATACCACAGAGCCCTGCTGTGAGCCCATAAAATGGCAGAGTTTCCTGAAGAAGACTGGCCTGAAACGGAAACCTCTGGCTGCCTGTGCTGTAATGAAATGCATGACTACAGGAGATAATAATAATTGCGGCAATAGCTCGTTACAGCTCCCAGATGATTTGATGCTGTCAGGAGTGCACTGTCCTCTGACATCCCAAGAGGCGAGCAGCACCACTGACTGCAGCCCCTGATTGGTGCAGTGAAATATTGCTGGCAAAAATTAAAAGGTCCCAGTGTCAAAATAATTCATGATATGCATATCTTCCATTCTGATGAAATGGCTGATATCCAGATTAGCAAGATAATAAAACTGATCAGGCTACAGTTAAACAATTTAAGTTGGAGAGCTGTTCATTTTGTAGGTGTCACTTGTCAGATCAAGGGGTCAGAGCAGAATGAAAGCCTCTCCCTGGTAACCTTCCGATGGTGAGGATCGGGAATGTTCTTCATGATTTGTCCAAAGTTTTCATCACTGCGCTGCCTCCTAGCATTACCACAGCAGGCTGTATTCTGACATTCAAATCCCGGGAATGACAGGTTATTAGGAGAAGAGAACGGGCTGCACATACATTAAGCACCATATCTCTGACCTGTAATTTGAACTGATAGTGATATTGTAATTGAGTGAGTTTAAAAAAAAAGGCAGAGAAGGGGGACATGGAGAGTCTTTATTAAAACCTGGGGAAGAGAAAAGAACGTTTCCTCACCCCACCCCCCCCAGCTGATTTGTGTGTTCATAAAATAAGCTTTTCGGTGATGATTTATTTTCCATTTCTAAAAGGCTGAGCAGTGTTCATGGTGTTTATTTGGGATAACAGTTATTTAGCTGAGATAACAAAGCCTTCCCTCAGCCTTCTCTCTACATGCTGAGCATGCACAGATCAAAAGAGATTTGTCCCATGAAGGGAATCTATGGTTCTAAAGGAGCTTAAAAAAAAACACAACACCCCAACATTCCTGGTAAAATAGACCAGTGGAACACCCCAAGACTCATTCTGTGACCAGTAGTGTTGGATTCCTATCCTCCTCTCTTCCACCTGATAGCACCTGGGCCTGATGGAGGAGGCTGATGATGGGAGAGTCCTCTGTTCTTGGAACCATGGACTTCATTGTGGGCCAGTGTCATGTCATGTACCTTTGGGACTTATTTAATATGTGTTAATGGGTCTTCAAATGATTCCTTTCTGGCTTTTTGAATTATAAGCTAGCCTGTGGGGATCATGGAAGAATGAGGGAAGTGGAGCAAGAATCTGAATTCACTCTAAGGGATGAGATACTATATCTCCCAAGTTTTTTTCCTTTCTTCCCCTCAAGTACTGTGGAAGGGAGCTCTCATTCTCTGGGGTCTCTGAAGAAGTTTGGTATGTTCCTTTGTAGAGGATCCCTAGGCTTTGTGACTGACGCTTAGCCTAGAGGGATGAATTACCAGGTGTTTAGGAAAGTAGAGGCATTTAGGAGAAAAGAGCTGTATCTTTAGAGTCAGTAGCCTTGAATTCTAGCCATTCTTCTATCATTAAGTTACTATGGACTCACTAGTCAAAGGTTCATTGATTTAGAGTTGGAAGTAACCTGGGAGGCCACTGATGCCCCCTCATTTAACATATGAGGAGACAGAATCACAGAGATGTTGTGACTTGCTCAGGGTCAGTCACATGGATGGGACATAAACCCCTGTCTTCCTGACTGTCCAATGTTATATCCAGCAGTCCAGTTTTCAAATAATGACAAGACTTGCTAACTCTACCTCAAAAAGTTGTTTAGAGATTCAGGTGAAAAAGAGAATCATGTGCATTCAGATTCCATAGTTCTTTTTCTGGATGTTGATGGCATTTTCCATCATGAGTCTTTTGGAGTCATCTTAGATCCTTGCATTGCTAGAAAAAGATAAGCCTATTTGATTGTACAATGATGCTGTTACTTTGTACAACATTCTCCTGGTTCTGCTCACTTCACTTAGAATCAATTCACGTAATGTCTTCCCAGGTTTTTCTGAAGTCTGCCTGCTCATCATTTCTTATAGGAAAATATATTCCATTATATTCATATACCACAACTCGCTCAGCTATTCCCCAATTGACAGGCATCACCTCAATTTCCAGTTCTTTTCTACCAAAAAAAGAACTGCTATAAATATTTTTGTGCTTGTGGGTGAGAGGCTTTATTTAACTTGACAGGAAACACAAAGGACTTATACTGAACTCAAAACAGTTAAGAAAATTTCCTTTCTCTTCCTAATGGGCCTTCATCTTCTCTAGTGACCTACATTGCCCTGCAGACATAGCCCTACCTTAGAGAAACAAAGGGTAAACATTGGGGTTGCTAGGGAGCCAGTATTATGCAAGGAAAAAACACTGAATTTGGAGTCATGTGACCTAATCCTGGCCCTGTTAATATTCAAATGACTTTGAGCCAGTGTCTTAACATCTCTGGATCTCAGTTTACTCATCTGTAATATGTGTGAGTTGGATGAAAAGTCCTTATAGCTTTAGATTTACGGTCTTGTGATTGCATTGTCTTTAACATCATTTCATTTCTAAGCTTCCATGATATAGAATAGTACAAACTAAATATCTAAGCCTTGAGTGACCACAGAAGAAAGTATGATTAATCTGGGAATGACGCCAATTGGAGAATGCTTCTTGGAAGAACTTAGTTTTGAAAAACATATAGACATATATTTGGGGTAGAATGGAGCTACGAACAGGAAATGCTATGGGCAAACACTTTGAGTCAATTATGCTTGTAATTCACCCATAAATACAAATTTGCATGAAAATCTTTCCAAAGAAGAAATATTATTTAATATTATAGTGTAATTAAATTGAAGAGAATGTTGGACTGGGGGTACATAGGAGGAGGTTAAAGAAGGCACCACACAGTGTTTTGGGGATGTCGGCTGAGATGGTTTGGATCTAATACTGCCTAGCTTGTATGATATAGAGTTTCGAGGTCCCTTAATCAAATGCAAAGTAATCATGGTTACCCAACAATTTCTGGCTTGAGGATAATTTCCAGATACTTAAATTTCAACCAACCAAGGGTCCAATAATTACAGATCCTGGTTTGTTCAGGAATTTCACCTAAGTGTATGCTACTGGTGATACAGATATGGTTCAAGGGAACGATTGATAAGTCTGAGAAGGGCTAACAAATTCTCTTGGTGAATAAAATATTTTGGTCAATAGATTAGTTTGAATCTATGAAACCTCTCTATAACAGTAATACCTTTATGTAATAATTTGCCATTTTCACCATTAAGACAATAGATTTGTACTCCATTTCTTTCCTATGTCTTGCTACAAGGATATAGGACAATTTGAGGTGCCAGTAGGAGTATATTAATGGAACCCTCCTCTTAGAGTGCCACCAAAAGATATGGAATAGAGTAATGGCAGACAGGTGGAGCTATCTATTTACAGTTGATAAGCAACTAGGGAATTAAATTCATCTATGATCTTGTCCTTGATTCTTATGTTTGCCCCCACCTTAGGAAAAAAGTATTTGTGGGTTTGAAAAGGGAAAGGCCAGCTACTTTGTCTTTGGTGGAAGTTGGAGCCAGAACAGTATTCTAGTTGCTAAAGAGAAATTCTCTGATTCGGATTTAAATTCAACCTATTCTATGGAGAATATGCCCTCCAAAATAATAAAAATATGCAAAATTGAATCCTTCAAGACTTTGTTTTGGTGCATTCTACAAATGTAAATAATATTGTGTGTGTGTGTGTGTGTGTGCATGTTCATTTGAGCGTGTGTGTTTATGTAAGATAAACTGTGAGAGAAAAAAACAAACCTGTAATTGACTAGTAGTACAGCACACATGCTATGGTTGAGACCACTTGATTGGTAGGTTTCAGAAGGAGGAGTGGTTAATCTCATTGCCATCGGTTCCGGGTGAGCTGAGACCATCAAGCTTCAACTCACTTGAATTTATGTACTCTACTATTTACTTAGGGTTGATTATGATGCCCAGAGACTTGAAAATGAAGTAGAAAGAAAGAATTGGAGATGATCAGCTTTATTCATATTTCATGTTGACAGTATAAGGTGGCAAAACACCTATTGAAATGACTTTTAAGAAGAATGTGACAGCAACAATAATGTGTTTATAAGAAGAATCTATAATATCATTTTATGAAAATACAGAAAATCTTTTGTATTTCCCAAATCATACTGTTTACTAATAACTATTATTTTCCCTCAAGGTCTTGTTTTCCTCAGAGGTAAAATGAGTCTAGACTAAAGGAGAGACTCTTAGCCTGGGGTCTGTAAACTTGTTTTTCCAAATATTTTAATAATTGTATTTGAATATATGTTTCCTTTGTGATCTGTTTATTTTATTTCATGCTTTTACAAATATCATTCTGAGAAGAGGTCCTTCTGTGGGCTTCATCAGAGTACCAAAAGGATCCATCGCATGTGCGCGCACACACACACACACACACACACACACACACACACACAGCAAAAACCTCAGGACTAACTGATCTTTAAACTGAAGTCCAGCTCTAGAGCCTATGAAAAACAAAAATTCAAAAAATATATAAAGTGCTTAAGCCATTAGGAAAATCTTTAATGCACTTTAAGTATTTGTGTTAGATTAGGAGTTCTCGCATTGCATTAGAATGATAAAATAGGGTGGAAAACTATTAGAATGAGACAGTTAAAATAGTAATATCATATTGCTTTCAAAATTTAATCCAAAGAATTTGAGTTTTCCAGACTGGAAAAGTCAAACTGGAAACCAAGCCATAGAGATTCTAGACCAAATCATACACTCTCAGAGTTAGAAGGGATCTCAAAGGTCATCTAGTTGAACTTGAATCTGAACAAGGGGACCTTCTATATCATGTTGAGAAGTGGACATCTAGCCTCTGCACGAAGTTCTCTGGTAACAAGTAGCACAATTGCCTCTCCAGGTAATCTGTTTCATTTCTGGTGAGATGATTGCTAAGCAAGTTCTCCATCAAACCCAAATCTGTGTCTTTGTGACTTCAACCTGTTGTTCCTTATTCTACTTCTTGGAGCCAAAAGGAAAAAATTCAACTCACCTTCCAGATTGCAGTCTTTCACAAATGTACAAATAGATGGGAGTTCCTTTCTAAGTCTTCTCTTCCCTAAGCTAACCATCCCCACCAAGAGATGGCACAGTGGATAGAGTGCTATGCTTGGAGTCAGAAAGACCTGAGTTCAAATCTGATCTCAAAAACTTACTAGCTGTGTGACTCTGGGCAAATCACTTAATTCTGTTTGCTTCAGTTTCCTCATCTGTAAAATGAGCTGGAGAAGGAAATAGAAAAACCACTCATATCTTTGCCAACAAAACCTCAAATGAGGTCATAAAGAGTCAGACATAACTGAACAACAAAATCTCTTTTGATAGTCCTTATAGGACATTGTCTCTAAGTCCTTCCCTATTCCAGTCACCCTTTTCTGGGTGCTCTAGAGTTTATCAATTTCCTACTAAAACTGCAAGACCAAGAACTGAACACAATGTAGAGTAAAGTGAGACTATCCCATTTCTTGTTCAGTGACTGTGACTCTCTTAGAATAATTGGATTATAGATTTACAGATGGAAGGAAGCCTGTAATGTAGCCTATCATTGAATGTACTTTTTTTTGGCTTCCATATTATACTGTCAAATCACATTGTAGTTGTATTACACTAAGATCCCCTTCCTCAATTCCTGATGTTTTTCAGATGAACAGTCTATCAAAACCTCTTCCATGTTGAATTTGTGAAGTTGGCATTTTGAATCTAGTTATACAGTGGTGCATAAATTATTTGGGACAAGAAATAATTTTGGTATGATTTCATTTTGTGACAGCACTGATACTTGATTTTGCTAATACTCAACTGAATCAGAACATCTGAACTTGACTAGATGACACCAGAATGAAGGGGTTTCTTCACCTTTAGTTAATTCTTTATTGGTTGATCATTGAGTTCTTGTCACAATCACACATCATTGCCCTCTTTTGTTGTGTCTTTAATTATATGACTTTTAAGAATAGATATTTCTCCAAGAAAATGTGCAAAAAAATTGTAGTTCTTAAAGAACACACTTCAACAACTGTTAGAGATATTGTAATGGGCATTATTGTGGGGAAGTCAAGCATTTCAAGGATGATTAAAGCTGCACAATGAACCAGGACCAATTGAGTGAAGCAGAAAGGAAAGTATGGCTGAAAATGAAAAATAATATCAAGAACCGATAAACTATTGTTGCAAAAATAGCTGAATTAATCCTCAGAAAATAAGAAATGACCTTCATAGAGATCTGATGACTGAAGGTGGAAGATTGGTATTGATTCCCCTACAGGCCAGTGTAGGCTTCTTAAAGCTGGAAGAATAGACAGAAGACCATTAAAAACAGCTGCTAGTAAATGTTATTTAGAAGAAATACTTGTCATGGGCAAGATAGTACAAAGACTGGCATACTAAAAGTTAGAGAAAGGTAATTTTTACTGATGAAATCCACTTTGTCATTCAAGGACATACTAAGACCATTGTGAATAGTTCAGGTAAGCCTATAGGATCCAGACAGCTAGATCAGACCACAAAACATCTACCCAACAATATTTTAGGGATTTTTTTTTAGCTTCCAGTGAGAGATCCTATAACTCTTATCTTCATTAAGGGTAAAAATGAACTCGAATAAATGTATTGATATACGGAAAAAGAGATTTGTTCCATAAATTACAGAATTCCCAGATGGAGATTAAATACCATACTATGACACACATCATGAAAGATCATATAGTTATTCAATTATATTTTATCTCATTAGATTTGGTCAAATGCTTTGATGAGATCTTTTTTGGTTTCTGACTCTGTTATCCAGTGTGTTTTGGGTCATGATTAACCCAAATTCTAAGATGTTTTAAGGTTTGCAAAATATTTCTCTTATGATGATCTTAGAATACAGGTACAATTTTGGCACCTGAAGATTTGTTAAGCATGTCAGTATGTCATCTGTGCTTTAGTTGATTTGCTGACAAAATATTAAGCAGCACAGAGTCAAGCACATATTGCTGGGATACAGCTGGGCACCTTCTAAGCTGACATTGAACCATACTGGTTACTTGTGTGTTTGTCAATTCAACCAGTTCAATATCCACCACTATCATTATCTAGCCTTCTCCTCTCCACATTTTCCACAAGGAAAGCAAGAAAGATTTTGTCAAATGTTTTGCTAAGATCCAGAGATTATCCATAGCACTCTCCCCATCTATTGTGAAATAGCTTGTCAAATAAGGGAAGTGAGGTTGATTTGGTGTGACCTTCTTGGCAAAACCACACAGGCCCTTTGTGTTAATAGTCTTCTTTCTTCTTGTTCTTGTTTTCGTTCTTATTCTTGTTCTAGTTCTTGTTCTTGTTGTTGTTCTTTTCATTAACCATCATTTCAATGATATGTTCTAGGCTTTTCCAGGGAACCAAAGTTAGGGTTGTTGGTCTAAGCCAAGTTTGCTAACCTCACTTTATTCTTTGTTTCTTAGAACAGGACATATGTCTGTCTGGAATTTGATGTTAATGCTCTAATTCTCTATGGTGTTTCTATCATCACTGACTACTAGAGACTCAGCCTTTGCATCTACCTGACTTTTTTTTTTTTTTTTTTTTTTTGCTCAGCAGCATTGTATAGTGATAAAAGTATTGGAGTTGGACTCAGAAGAAATCTGGGTTCAAATTCAGCTCCTGATACTTACTGGTTGTATGAACATAGGTATATAGCTTTAAATCTCTGAGTTTTAGTTTTATCAGCTGTTATACTTGATTTTCTACCACACAAATTCTGATAGGATGGTCACTTGGGTGGCATTGTATTTCCTGCTTCAGCAATGTTTTTCCTTATTAGAGAGAATTAGGATAAGAATAGAAGTTCTCTTAGTTGCTTCTTCCACTGAATTGGATGGATACAATTATTAAGACAAGTTAAGAAATTACTAGATTCTCTGTTATTGGTAGAGAGAAAACTCCAGGAAATGCCTGAATAATTGAAATTGTACACCACTCTTATATTGTACACCCATTCATGCCAAGTTTGTGATCTGTTTTCTGAACTCTTCATCTACTTCCTCTTTCTGTCCAGGTGGTCTGTAGTATATTCACATAAGTATACTCACTTTAGCTGGGACATGAAGGAAGCCAGAGAGGCCAGGAGGCAGAGATGGGAAGGGAGAACATCCCATGTACAGGTGACAGCCAGTGAAAGTGAACTGTCAGTAGATGGACTATCTTGTTTGAGGAAAAGCAAGGAAACCAGCATTATCAGATCGCATAGTATGTGGAAGAAAGTAAGGTGTCAGAAGACTGAAAGAAGGAAGAAGAGAGAGAAAATAGAGTATATGACTTTCTTTCTTTCTTTCTTTCTTTCTTTCTTTGTTCCTTTATCTTGCTCAAATGTCCTCCACCATGATTCTCTACCCTAGTTCCTAGATTTTCTCACATGAATATACCATTTCGATATATAAAATATACTGTTCCAGAACCGCTGTATTACTGTCATAGGTCTCATTTCACCAAAACTCAGAAATAACTTATGAAGTTAAATTTTTCCTCTTCATGTTTTCTTAAGAATCTTGACTTTTTGTACAATTTTGCCTAATAAGTTTGCTTAATTGTTTTGTTGTTCTTGTTGTCATCATTTGCTATCTTTTACTACACATAAAGCATTTGTTTTAGGCAGGGATACTGGTTCTGTGATTTTATTGACATAGGAAACTCCTGGTTAAGGAAATACCTTATGCCAATGCAAATCCTCACCTTCTCTGCAATTATAACCTTAGAGAGTTGTTTACAGCACTGAGAAGTGACTTGTCCATGGTCACACAGTGAGTATATGTCAGAGGTTGCAGCTGAACTCAAGTCTTTTTGGCTTTGAGGAAATTATCCACTGCACCAAAATTCTTCCTTCTAACCGAACTGTGAAATAGGTAGTTTAGCTATTATAACCATTGTCATTTTAAAGATGAAGTAACTGAGTTTCAGTCAGTCAGTCAATTAGCATTTATTAAGTGCCTCCTATGTACTTGGCCTTGTGGTAAGCTCTGAGTAGAAAAAGGGTGACAACAGACAGCCCCTGATCTCAAGGAGTTTACAGTCTAATGGGGAAGACAGCATGTAAAAAGACCCCACTTACAAATAAGATATATACAAAATGAATTGGAGGGCTTCAGGGAGAAAGCATGAAGATTGAGGAGGACAGGCGAAAGCTTCTTGTGGAAAGTGGGACTTCAGCTGGGACTTGAAGGAAGCCAGAGAGGTCAGGAGGCAGAGATGGGAAGGGAGAACATCCCATGTATGGGGGACAGCCAGTGAAAGTGAACTGTCAGTAGATGGAGTATCTTGTTTGAGGAAAAGCAAGGAAACCAGCATGACCAGATTGCAGAGTATGTGGAAGAAAGTAAGGTGTCAGAAGATTGGAAGAAGGAAGAAGAGAGAGAAAACAGAGTATGTGACTCACCCAGAACCTCATCATTGCTAAAGACTGGAATTTAGCATTAATGTGAATCAAAGCCTTAAAAATCAAGGTCCAGAGAAAGCAAGCAAGAAGCATAAGACCAGACTCTCCCTGACAAGTAGAATCTAGAGAGCAGGAACCATAATGGGAGCCAAGAAATCAGAATGAAGAGGAATCTTCATACCACAGAAATTCTGATAGACTAATTTCTATGCTGGCATTTCATAAACATGCTTTACTGAAAAGAACACTAGATTTCTAGGTCTAATCCTTGACCCTGCTACTGCTGCCTACGTGATCTTGAACAAATCAGTTGACTTGGGGGGGGACCCTAGCTTCCTTTTTTGTATTGTAATTCTTGTGGCAGAGGTAGTCTCATTATTAAAAAAGAGCTGAGCACGTTTCATTGGATTTTTTTCCCCACCCTTTTAACTGATAGTCATTACCCAATAAATCTGAGAAAATGGATATTTTGGAAAAGGTTTCTCTTGGTCTGACTCTTTACTTGCAGGCACGTAGTTTACATTATCAAGGAAGGGAAGAAGCATTTATTAAGTACCTACTCTCTGCGAGGCGCTTTACAAATACTTGTCTTATTTGATCCTTACAACAACCTTGGGATATAGGTGCTGTTAGCACCCCTATTTTCCAGTTAAGGAAACGGAGGCAGACAGAAGTTAAATGACGTCACACAGCTCGTAAGGTGTCTGAGGCTGGCGTTGAACTCAGGGTTTCCTGACTTTAGGCCCAAAAGGTCTATGTACTGAGCCATCGAATGGTCTCTGTGATCAATGAAGAAAGTTTTTAAGAAAAGGAGGAAAACGCAATAGAAATCCCTTAATAAGCAAACATTAGCCTGAAAAATACATGTAAATTTCTGGAGTCACACATCCCTCATATGAGGGGCAGTCTATCAGAGCTCCTCTCCTTCTCAGTCTTGTTTCGCCTCTGATTGCCCACCTGTTTAACAGAGGACAGCGTGGTGTTTGATACACTCTCTCCAACTTCCCTGCACTCTTTATGAAGCACTAAACCTTCACTTCTCTAAAGTAAACACCAGTTCCTTCTCTAAACCTTTTGTGATGCTGATTGACTTGTGGGCGTTCTCTAGCTATGGAGAATACAGGGGAAGGTGGATCATCTATAGCGTCACCAACCAGTCCAACAACTTCTGAAGTGAGGCCAAGACAAGGATCATCTTTCTGTGGCATCTTCCTCCTGGGAGGTAAAAGCAAAATCCTTCAGAACCCATCTCTTCTCCCCGGGCTGCCTTTTCTTTTCTCTTTCAATCTCTCCCAGTTGCCAGCACTAAGCATTACCAGGCATTACTCTGGGGGCTGACATACTTTATTTCCCCCACTTTCTCAAACGTGAGAGGAAAGAGAAAGGAGAGACCTTCTTCACTTTTGCCATGTATAAAATGAAAGGGATGGAGGAAGGGCAATCTGTCCCCCAAAGAACAAAGATCTGAAGGCAATTCCAAAAAGGTGCTCAAATAATTTTTGAGCAAAGCATTATTGGAATAAGTACACAGCCTATAAAGGTGAAACATTGACCTTGACAGGGAAAACATTCATTTGGATGCATAAAAGTTTATGTTTAAATGTTAAAACATTTAAATATTTAAAAGTCAGTTGCATTCCTTGATAATTATACATTATTTCTGTAAAAATGCTCAAAAGTATAAGTGTGAAGTATTAAAAAGAGCTTCAGATTTGGAGTGATAAAACGTAGGTTTGGCTACCACCCTTGCCACTCACTAGCTGTGTGGCCTACATGGGACTGTTGCTGATCTCTTTCCTATTAGTACCTGCCTTCCAAAATTACCGTTTGTCTGTCTGCCTGTCTGTCTGTCCATCTATCTACCTATCTCTCTTATATATTACATATAAATTATATAACATAAATATGTAAGTATGCATAATATTATGTCAGCAATTATATTGGTTAAAATATATTAATAATTATATTGCAATATATGTATAACATATATACTTACATATACATGTACTCATAATGTCCTCCTCTAATACATAAGCTATTCGAGGGCAAGAACTATTTCGTTTTTATTTGTATGTTTCTCAGACCTAGCCCAGTTCTTGATATACTGCAGGCACTTAATAAATGCTTGTCCACTGATTGATTGATAGACCATCAGCAGGTAATTTTTTATTTCTTGGTTTCAGTTTCCTCATCTGCAAAATGAAGAAATTGGATGAGATGTCCCTTTCAACTCACTAAATCTTTGAAAAAAACCCCACTTCCTCACTGTTAATTCTGTGTGTGACCAGTGTCATTGTGCTGCCCATTCCAACCTGCTGTGGGAATGACTTACAGTTCTACCATTATCTCAGGGACTAATGTCCTGTAGGGGCAGGAAGACAGTATAGATAATGGAGTTCCAAATGGGAGACACACTTCACCAATCAGAAAAGACCTTAAGCTGCAGTTGCTGATCTATATCCCTGGGGTTTCCCCTGTCCCCTTTTGAAGGGGAGAAGGGGAAAGCTCATTTAGCTGGGGTGTGAGATTAGTTAGACTTACTTGTCATTTTAAGTATATCAGTATTTTTTAGCCATCTCTAGGTTATTGTTCTTTTCATAAATGGTGTCCATGAGTGTGTGTGTGTGTGTGTGTGTGTGTGTGTGTAGGAGAGGGGGGTTAGTTGCCTGTTTTCATCTAAAAGATGCATTTCGGGAATGCTTACAGTGGCTCAATGGCTGAACAAACCCACCATGGGTCATTTTCCTCCCACATGAGACTTATGTATCTGTCTACCCACTCCTAATTTTTCATTAGAACATAATGATGGCCAGAGGAAAAGGGGGGTTTGATATGTGATCTATTTCATTGTGTTCTTATGGTAAGGGTAAGATCTAAAGTGGGAGAGAGCTTCACTAATTTTTTTGGCACAGTAATTTATTCTGCAGTATTTAAATGTTGTAATTTTCACACTGAGGCACACGCTGCCACATCTATCTTCCCCTGGACCAGTCTGTCTTGCTCTTTCCTTTTCATCTGTTTTGTTTTTGCATTTTTTTTTCATAAATTCGACAGATGGCCTCTTGATGAATCCTTGATAATACTGTCATGTAAAGCAGCTAAGACTAGAAATCATCTCGCTACAATTTTTCATTGCAAAGAGAAAATTGAACAGAGACAAACATCACTACGTCCATTACAACAGCGACAAAATACCTACTTCATGTAAATAAAGAGGACAAGCTTGCCTCATAATACTGAAACACAAATGCCAGCATCCTTTTAAAGCCCTTTGAATATTTTATGCAGCATTTTGTTCCTCTTTGGAGCCTTGGGTTTATTTAGAATTTTGTTGATGATTTTTGTTTCCTATTCAGAATGATGGGCTTTTAAAATATTATTATTTTTTACAGGCTCTTTTCCATGCCCTCCCCCCTCCCCCTTTTAGGTCTTTATAATTGTGGATCAGGTGAAGTTTGCTTCCCCTCATTTCAAGGTCATGCACCAGTAGGACCATTTTCCTGACTCAGAGGGCACGTAATTTCACAGCCGTGTACTCCTCATTAATCCACCCTGAGTGGGTGCTCAGGAAGTTCCAGATCACAGATTTGTTTTTGTCTTGTTCTCTGACTCAATGCTTCACAAAAGGATTAGATTAACCCCTTTTGATTGTATTTATATCTTACTGCATCATGTTAGAAATAAAGTGATTTCTCCTTTTTTCCCTCCCCTCCCTCCCCCTTCCATTTTGTGTTCCCTACATCATTCAAATATATATGTATATATGTGTGTATCCACATAAACATGCATATGCGTGTATATGTGTATGCACACGTGTGTATGTGTGTGTGCATACACATACACAGCCATATAAACAGATAGGTTGTGGTTGGTTAAAGAAAGGCAGGAGGGATTGTTCACTTGCCTGCTGGTGATTGTAGCTCTCCTGTCTGCTTGTTTCTTCCCCCATCGCTGTTTCAGAGCATTGTCTATTCACACCCCACATTGCCACTCAGATGAAAACTCGTTGCAATCCAATGGGCCTGAACTGGAACTCATCTGGGTTTGAAATGTTGTGGTACCAAAAAATTAGAATGACTGAGAAACAGGGAATAATTGTTTTGTTTTGCTTCCCGCTGAGGCCTTCCAGGCAACGACTTAGTCTTTTGAGCAGTAAATCAACTTCATCTTTTCTCTTTCTTCTCTTTCTCTTGTTCCTGGCCCTGAACACCCCTCATTCTCTAAAAGGATGACTGAATAGGTTTGTGGGGTGCTTTTGGTCGTGTGAGAAATATTTATGTGTGGTACCCTTCCTATGTTAGTAGAAACGATCATAAGTCCTTTTACCTAGACCTTAACAGCTACTGTGAAAAACAAGAAAGGAGGAGAAAGAAACACCAGGCTCCCTATTTTCCATCTATTTCTAGCACCCCAGTGGTTAGTTTGAAGCAGATGACCCCAAGCTCAAGTTTATATGTTCATGCACTAGGATTAGAAGCACCTACAAGGTGGGAGACAATATAGTGTGATGTGATGTGAAGAATAACAATATTAGAGCCAAAGGATTAGGCTCAAGTCTACTATGTGACTTTTGGGCAAGTCCCTTTATCTATTTGAGCCTCAGTCTCTTCATCTGTAAAATGGGGATAATGATACATGTACGACTAACCTCTTAAGGGTTCTTGTGACGATATAATGAAATTTTATTTCTATATAAATGAGAGTTGCTAAACTATAATAGTGTAAGATACTCCCACCCACCCCCATTCCTCTGTTTTTTATTCTTTTTGCAAACTGCACCAATAAAACCTCCAAAGCTTGCCGTTAGGACCTGGTAGAGAAAGAATCTGCAAAGAGTACTACTAGTTTTGGCATTAGTAGATCTACCTGGGTTCAAATTCAGTCTCTGCTGCTTGTTAGATGTATGAACTTGGGTAAGTCAGTTCACCTCTTTGGGCCTCAGTTTACTCAACTGTAGAATGAGGAGGTTGGACTAGACCTTTTGTGTCATGGAATTCTTTGATGGTGTTATGGGAATCTGAAGATCTTCCCTGCCCCTACGCCCTTTGCTAAAGTGGCTACGTGACTCTGAGAACCTTCCCAGATTTGAAAGTATACTCTGTTCCCTAATAGGCTGAATGTGGTCACGTGGAGCC
>CM053587.1:149746937-149802708 GCA_028646515.1 Pseudochirops corinnae | reverse complement strand
AAGGTGATAGAAAAACAAAAGATATCGATAAAATTGTTCAATGTTCTCAGCAGGTACAAATCCCCTTTGTTTGCTTTTAAGAAGAGGTATGAGTAAAGTTCTTTTGTTCCCTCTTGTGAATGAAAAAAGTACATTACTAAATACAGTTTGAAATATAAGGCTGAATTGAGCAAGAAAATTTTGTAGTGACTTTCATTGAATGGGCAGTATCTGTATTTCTGAACAAATGTCTGTTATCCATGTTCAAAGGGATTCATGTGGGTACAAATGATACTCTTGGAAGGAATCTAGTAGAGCAGAAGTTTATAAGTCTTGGGCAATAAGCTGAACAGTTAAGTGTACAGGTATTTATTAACTGGTACCTATCTTGTGCCAGGCACAGTGCTAAGGACTGGGATGCAAAGAAAGGCAAAAAGCAATCTCTGCTCTCGAGGAGCTCACAGTCCAGTGAGGAAGAAAATATTCAACTGAGTGCAAACAAGATAGATATAGGATAAACTGGAGAGAATCTCAGAGGGAAGACATAGGAAAGGCCAAGAACTTTAGCTGGGACTTGAAGCAAACTATGGAAGTTGAGAGGCAGAGATGAAGAGGGAAAGAGTTATAGGCATGGGAAGCAACCAGACCATTGGGGGCTTTTGTGTTTTTCCATCACTGCTGCCCACCAGAAGCAATGGAAACAAAAAAGGAAAACTGATTTGGGAAGAAAACAATTGACTAAAAGATCTTATCTAGGAATGAGATTTGGATTTCTAGACCACAATCTATTGTGCTTTTGGCAAAGAGAGCTCAAGCAGAAGGATGTCTGGATAACCGAAGTCCCCAATCATTACTATGTTAAGTATAGTATGAACATGACAATTCCTAGTAAAAAGTAGAGTAGATCTAACAAAAGTTAATAAGAATTCATTCATCTAGTGCTTCATAAACCAAAGTAAAAGACTTTTAAGTTTAAGGAGAATTGGAGAAGAAAATTGACCGGGTATAGTCACCAAGCTTGATATACTACAGAGAGCAACTACAAAGAAAAAATAAACAAAGAAAAAAAAAACCTAAGTGACTGAATCTAAGAAAAAGAGCTTCAGGTGGTAACACACAAATGCCCAGAGTTTAGGGCAAGAGGGAGATGATGCCCTAATGTAAGGAGGAAAAATTGACCCCAAATATATTACAGTGACTCAATAGAAATCATTCCCTCATTTCTTCTTTTCAAAAAAAAATCACAGGTGACTTATACCTGCTAAGAAGAACATTCTAAAATTTCAGTGATAAAGTTTGTCTTTGCATCACCTTCATTCCCCAAGGTATCTTTCAGTCCTCCCAGATAGCTATCCTTATAATAAAGAATAAAAAGAGAAAAAAGATTATTAGAATATGACTGGGTAGATAGACCTTTATCAAGAAAAGGGATAGATACAAATTGGGATGGGGTGTGATTGGTGACATTGTATATTAAGAAGATATATTCATTTAAGGAAAACAGGGACCTAGAGAGGGGGAACACAGCAGAAAGTATATGGGTGAAGGTCAATGGAGGAAGAAACAATTTTGTCCTCAGAGTGTTCTGCAGATCACACAAAAAGAGAAAATAAATAAGGAAGAAACCACATAGTGTAATGGAAAGAGAAAAAGCATCAAAAAAAAGTTGTTGTTTTTTTTTAAATGCTAGGTTTTGAGTCAAAGGACCTAGGTTTAAAAGCCAGCCATATTACTTATAATTTGTGTGACTAAGTCACTTAATCTCTCTGGGCCTCAGTTTTCTCATCTGGAAAATGAAGGGGCCAAATAAAATAATCCAAACATTTCTTCCTCCTTTAAATCCATGAGTTTAGGAGAAAGATTAAAAGAATGGTACAAAGACCTAATATAGTAATGATTGAGGACTTCAGTGATCCATACATCCTTCTGCTTGAGCTCCCTCTGCCAAAAGCACAACAGCTAATCGTTTCTTGACTTGCCTTAATGCCATCCTTCAAAAGGTCAAATAACCAACAAGGGAAAAATGTTATACTCAATCTAGTTCTTCACAACAAGGGAGGAGCTGGTTGTTGGAGTTAGGGTTGGAGTGATGGGCACCTTGTGGGGAAATGAACACTCTCTCTAAAAAAAGGGGAAAACTAGACATGGTCTGGCATGCACTGTAGATGGGGGAGAACAGATTTCACAGGGTTCATAATATGTATGTGTTAAGGTACAAAAGATTAAAATACTAGAGAAATGAACCCAAGTGGAATGGGAAATTCTCAAGAATGAAGTGTCTGAAGACACCAAAGAAAACAATTCCAAAGGGAAATGAGATGGGATGAGAGTTATATGAAAAGATTAATTTCGGTTCACAAATTCTTCTACCAACTTAGATTCTATTTTTGAATAATGTACTTAAGATGGTAAAAAGAATAGACAACCAAGGATGAATATAAAAGAATAGTGCATTCTCTAAGAATGATATCAGAAAGACTGAAGCTCAGAAGGAGCCAAGGCAAGAAGGGGAGAATAAAGAAGTTATAGGGCTCATGATGCCCAGAGTGCATAGAGTGGGTGATCATAATTTATGACAGAGAGAAGGAAGAACTGCTTAATTTTTATTTTGTTTCTATTTTTTCTGCCAGGGAGGATGGCCTTGTATGGGAAAGCACAGAACAAAAATTGATAGGAAACTGATAAACAAGATAAAGTGAGAATAAGAGCACCTAGCCACAATGAAGGCAGATGAACTACATCCTTCTGTACTGACAGATGTGATGACTGAGCTTCTATCAGTTACATTTGGAAAATTATGGAAAATAGAAGAAGGACCACAAAGGTGGATAATAAAAAAAGTCATCAGTCCTGGTTTTCAAAAAGGAAATAGAGAGGGCAAATTATGGATCAGTGGGAATTCAAATTCTGTCTAAAATGTATTATTAAAAGAAATAATTAAGCATACCTGCAACTCCGGCTGGTAGAAAGGTTATAGCTGAGATCTCTTGAATTAAGGAGTTCTCTGCAGTGAGCCAAAACTGATTGGGTAGCTACACTAAGTTCAGTATTAATATGGTAAATCCTTGGGAGTGAGGGCCACCAGGGTATCAAAAGAGGAGCAAACTAGCTTACATCAGAAATGGAACTAGTCAAAACTCCCATGTCAATTAGTAATAAGATCAGACTTTTGAGTAGCCTCTGTACTTCCAACCAGGACAAGATAGGGAGACTCAATCTTTTTATATGTGTGTGTATGTATACATACATAAATATATACACAGATACATAGTTATGTGTCTGTGTATATGCTTATGAACATATATATTTCTATATATTTATATATTATATATATTTTTCTATATGCACATATATATTTATGTATATGTATATATACATACATATATATGGCAGCTAGGTGGTGCAGTAGATAGAATACCAGGCCTGGAGTCAGGGAGACTCATCTTCCTGAGTTCAAATCTGGTCTCAGATATTTACTAGCTGTGTGACCCTGGGCAATTCACCTGGTTTGCCTAAGTTCCTTGTCTGCAAAATGAGCCACAAGAGGAAAAGTACAAGAAAACCTCAAATGGTGTGTAATGTTAATGGGATTTACGATCTTTCCCACCCATTAATGGGTCTCAAGTGGAGCCCATTAAGGGAGGCTTGCTTAGGGGAGGCTTGCTTGTAGGAAGGCTTTCACACCTTTTGTTAATTTCTAGTTAGACACTAAGTCATGAGGGTTATGATGCCCTCTGGCTCTAAAAAAGGCATAGATATAGATACTCTGAGGTTAGCATTTTGCTTTGGGGCTCTCTCATTGGAAGAATGTTCTTGTGATTTGACCAGATGAGACTCTGGGTTAAGGAGTCCTCTGACTTTGAAAAACCCAGATGTTAGTGCTTCTCTCTCCAGTAACTATTTATGTATTGCCTTGGTCAGACAGTTGGATCTGTCTGTTGATCTGTGCTAATTTCTCACACAATTAAAAGCCATGTCTGTTGATCTTTATTCCTGTGCTTGTATTTTCTCTGTTTGTATTTTCTCTGAAGTTCAGGGTGCTGACTTTTCCTTTGAACTAATGAATGTAATTTAAAAAGATTGTTGACCACTTTTACAGCTATCATTCCTAGTAAAGCAGATCTAAGAACCTGTGCTAGCAGACGTTCTGGGTATGCCAGTGTGGTTGCCGCTACACGTGGTCACAAAGAGTTGGACATGGCTGAAACAAATCAACAACAGCAACAATACATATATATATATATATATATATATCATATATGTGTGTGTATACATATGCAAATACATATAAAACACATCAAGAAAGGAAGTATTGATCTCAAAACAACAGCATTGCATCCACAAGAAGAGATTGTAACAGACTAATTTTCTTATTCCCTTTTCACAGTATCATTAAACTACTAGATCAGGGAAATGTGATGGATCTATTTCACCAGGTATTAACAAAGTGTTTGATAAAGAATCTCATTGTGTTCTTGCAAAAAAGTTAGAGAAATGTTCACTAAGCCAGTGCTCTCTAAGGTGGGAACTGAGCTGAGAAATAACTCCAGAGTATGACTTGACACCCAAGAGGTATGTGATCAAGCAAAGGGAGGCTGAGAAAATGGGTCACATCCACCCTCATAGTCAATCATAAGATTGCCTCCAACACAATTCCACCTATAACTCCTTAAGCAGTTCTCTACTCTGCCCCCTCCCACCTCTCCTTTCCAAGACTCTACAACAGCTGGGACCCTCAGGGAAGTTATAACCTACTCTAGCCCAGACACTTCAGCAGCCATAGTAGGAAAACTTCACTGTGGCTCCCTAAATCCCAGTAAACCCATACCTCACTCTCCCATCACCTAAGACCACAGAAGGTACTCTTCAATTGCTGTTTCTTAACTCTGGAGCAGTGATCAGTGTGTAAGACCCACTGCAATGCAATAACAGTTATACTAGCTAACGCTTATATTGCTGTGTACTAGTCACTGTGCCAAGTGCTCTAAATTTTATTGATCAAAAAAGATTAAGAAACACTTGGCTGAATGATAGTGCAATTAATGGATGTAGAACTGGTTTTCTGACTATCTCCATTCCTCTGGAAATTTGTACTCCATTCCTGAGTTTACTGTCTCTGGTAGATGAGCTTTCATCTTATCTTGCCAGGTCACAGAGCTACCAGATGTGTCCTAGGTATATGCTTGGTGGGCCTTCTATCTGACCATATCCACCCCATGAGAAACTTGGATTCCACCTCTAAGTCCCTGGACTCAGATAGGCAAGCTTTCATCTTATCATACCTGGAACCAGGCCTCCAGGACACTAGCCAGGGGAGTACCCTGAACTTACGGGAGACAAAATATCTTTCTTCAAGTGTTTAAAGGGTTGCCATGTAGAAGAGAGATTAAGTTACATTTGACTACAAAATGCAAAACCAGTAACAATGGGCAAAAGTTATAATAAATGAATGAATAAGTAAATAAATGAGGAAGGAAGGAAGGAAAGAGGGAAGGAAGGAGGGAAGAAAGGAAGGAGGGAAGAAAGGAAGGAAAAGAGAGAGAAAGAAAGAAAGAAAGAAAGAAAGAAAGAAAGAAAGAGAAAGAAAGAAAGAAAGAAAGAAAGAAAGAAAGAAAGAAAGAAAGAAAGAAAGAAAGAAAGAGAAAGAAAAATTAATTTAGACTTGATGCCAAGAAAAACTTCCTAATAATGAGCTATACAAAAGTGAAATGATTGCCTTGGAAGTTAGTGAGTTCCTTTTCAATGGACATCTTCAACAGAGTCTGGAAGATAACTTTTATGGTGTGTTATAATAAGGATTATTTAGAGATATAGGCAGAATTCAATGGCCACTAAGGTTACTTCTAACTCTAAAACTCTGTGATTTTTCGAAGCTCCAATAGAAATGCCACTAACATCACTGGCAACTTCTAAAAGAAAAACAAGCAAAAGCCATCCATCTTCCCATTCTTATAAGACTACTATAGAAAAAACAGAGTAATCACAGTGTCATCCCACAACAGAAATAACTAAATGGTAATTTCTACATTAGCAGTGTAAGAAGTGATAGAACTCTCTTCTTAGAGTCAGGAGAACTGGGATGGAATCCTGGCTCTGACCATGAACAAGTCAAATCTCATCTCTGAGCTTTGATTTTTCTGGTCTTTAAAATGGGGGAAATAATGTTCCTGATAACGGTTCCTCACAATGCTGCTATGAGATGTAAACCTTAAGAGTGCTATATGAATGTGAAAGCAGTGAAAAGCACAAAATAAAACACATTTTAATGCTCCTTTCAGGGCACTTGTAAACAGAGAACTAGAAGTAAAGAAAATTGAATGTGAAAGACATAGAAATAGATAATGCCATCAGCATCAGCCCACCTGATTCCATAGCCAAGGCACATGACTTTTTTTTTCCCATTGTATGCAGCTACCAAGCACACCAAATCATTCTCTTACAGATTAGTCTGGCTATATGGTGTATCGATATGCATTCATATTAGATAGACAGACAGACAGATAGATAGATAAATGAATGTCTTACATTTTCTTATTTGAAATTATTTTATTTTTATTTTCCCTCACGACAGTCTCTTGAGGTAGACAAATCAGGAATTAGTATTCCCACTTGACAAATGGAGAAACTGAGGCTCAAAGAGGTAAATGATTTGTCCAAGGTCACATAGCAAGTTAGGGTCAGAGTGAAAGGTAGAATCCAGTCCTCCCCTTTCACCCAGGGTTCATCGGGGTGGTTTCTTATAGTGCTGGTTCTACTTCCTTCCCTGTCTTTAGCTGAGCCAGGAGCCATATGTCTCCCTCCACTCATGTGTTCTCCCTGCCCTTGATCCATCCATGACTGTCCCTTTGCCACACTGAATCAGAGAGAGCTCTTAAGACTTTGGACTCTGGGGTATATTGAAATCTTTCAGTGTCAGTTGGAGTTGCCCCATATATGTGCCCCCTGATGTAATAAATGAGCATTTATCGAGCTCCTACTACATGCCAGACAGTGTGTTAAGTGCTGATGAACCTTACAGGGTGTTGAAGGATAATTAGAGTGAAAAAAAAAAGTTGAAAACCACTTCCCTGGACCATCCCTATAATTATATCACCCCAGGTAGTCTCTTTGATATTCACATTAAGTCAATCCAGCTAATGTACAACAACTTCATCATTTCTCAAGCGAATTTTTTTTCCCCTTTGAAAAGCACTCTTTTCAGCCTCAGACACTTCACACTTACTAGCCAGGTGACCTTGGGCAAGTCACTTAATCCCAATTGCCCTGTCTTTCCCCTTCCGAAAGAAAAAAAAAAAGAAAAGTACCCTTTCAAAGAACCTGAGAATGTCACTAGTCCATCTTCTCTAAATAGGGAGACAAAAAGGAAATTCAGAACCACTAGCAAGAGAAGAAGGAGGGGCCATGTTCCTTAGTCATTGCTAGGATTCTATCAGCTTCCTGCTTTAATCTAAAAAACTTCTTATATTTTATATTTTACACCTTTAAATGTAGAAAATGGACACAAGGGGACATCTAGTTCAGTCTCCTGCCTCCAAATAGGTCCATGCCTGATTTTAATCTAAACAAATCATTATCATCCTTATCCATAAACATTTTCAGAGACATTTTTGGCATTTCATTAGTTATCACAGCCTCCTGGAGAGAAGACTGGGAAGCTGGTAGTATTTCTGCCATTTGTTAGATAGATGGAAACTCAAAGAAAGATAAAGGAGAGAGGAAAAATAAAAGGGGAAAACTAAGAGAAGACAGGAAAAGACAGTTAGTTAAAATTAGTAGTTGGGAAAGAAGAGAGCAAGGCAGAGAGAAAGGCAAGAAGGAAGAAAGAAAGGAAAGGAGGGAGGAAGAGAAGGAAGGAAGAGAGGGAGGGAGGGAGGAAGAAAGAAACAGAAGGAGGAGGAAGAAAGAAACAGAAGGAGGGAGGGAGGAAGAAAGGAAGAAAGGAAAGGAGAGAGAAAGAGAAGGAAGGGAGGGAGTGAGAGAGGAAGGAAGAAAGAAAGAAACAGAGGGAGGGAGGGAGGAAGGAAGAAAGAAACAGAAGGAGGGAGGGACGGAGGGAGGGAGGAAGAGAGTCAAATACATGGTGAATCAGATAATGAAGTCAAGGAGAGAAATCAGCCACCCTCATTCTCAGTTCAGGGTCATTGCCATTTGACTTCAATGTTTCCAGGGACTGCCAGCCAAAAGTAGGAGGTTTCTAAACTAATTAGTTCATAAACTGATCCTTTTGTTAAGCTTTAATCACTTACAGTGTCAGTCAGTGAGTCAACGGTCATTTATTAAGTTCTTATTATGTGCCAGACACTATTCTAAGCACTAGGGATACAAAGAAAGGCAAAAACAAAAACAGTGTACAAAAGAAATGTCAGCTAACGGATAGCCTTGCATTATGTGAAAAATGACCTTAAAATCTCTTTGCCCCAGAAGCATTTGCAGGCGAGCGAGATGTGTAGATGAGAGATTATCAAAGAGATCATTTAAACCAGGAAAAGGAAAGACCTTGATTTCACCCAAAATAGGGGCTGAGGTGGGCAGAGGAAAATGGATCCTAGGGCAATACTTTCTCATTTGTAAACTTTTAGTAATTGATCCCCTCCATCCACCCACATGCTTTCTCCCTGTGCCGAAATGAATTTTCAATGATGAAGATTCCACGAGAAAAGTAGAATATATATGATCCAAAGTATCATCCACATACACACCATTCCATTGGCAAGGCAAACAATTCTGAATATTAAAAGCAAGCCAACACATTCTGCCACATCTTTTGTATAAAGACAGCTGATGCTGCCTGAAAGTTTGGCACCAAAAGGCCAAGTACCATATTTTCAGCCACCCACACACCAAACCCTATAATAACTACAGACTTTAGATGTGAAATTTCCAGACATTCACAACTAAGGACGACTAATAGTAATGTTTCTTTCATGTACTTCCTTCCCAACCAGGGCAGTTTTTCAACTTTAGAATCTCATGGATGTAAACTGGAGAGAAGAAAGGGTGCTCCATTGCTATTTCCGCCAGATGTCAAATGGTGGCTATTTAGTGAAACAGAAAACCCCACTTTGCACTTCTGTTCCTTTGGGTGGTGTGTGCTCAATGTGACAAGAATTCCTTGCAACTAAAGTGCTGCTACCAGAGTATGAAAGTGACAATGGGGCTTCAGGAAAGTCTGTTCACTGAAACAAAATATTGCTCTTTTTGCATTCAGTCAAAATGTAAATTTTGCTTCTTCTCTCACAGTATGTATAGCAAGAAATATACTGTAGCTACAGTCATCCTTGGTTAGTAAAGAATATTGACACAGCAGGAATATGTCACTATATGGAATATAATGTTAATATATTATCATGAGTATCATGTATCAATGTCATATGTGTCAATATGTCATAATGTGTCAGTAATAACACATCACTACTATGTTATGCTTTGCCAAATTTATAGACCAGTATTCTATACTAACAGGTAAACATTCTATAATTTGTTAAGGTTTGGTTTTGGGTTTTGCTTTTTTTTTTCAGCTGTATAAGGTATAAATGTAATGTGGAAAGAGCAGACAGAGAGCCAGACTTGGAGATGAAAAGACCTGGGTTCAGATTCTAACTCCAGTAATTACTAGCTGGTAAGGGTAACCCTGCACAAATTTCTTAATCTCTACGTGACCCAGGTAACTTTATAGGACTTCTCAAGTGATAAACTATAGAATTCCTGCCACTGAAATCACATATTCCCTTGTAAGGTATGGACATGAATTACTTAAGACATTAAAAGAAGAAAAATGTTTATTTAAACCAATATCATTAGGTTCAATAAATTCAATCAAACAACAGGCATTAATTAAGAATTTACAACATGGAAGCATGGATATAGAAAGACAAAAAATGAAATAGCCCTTGCCCTCAAGTTCTTGTTTTTGGCAGGCAGTATGTGAATGAACAAATGGATAAAGACATATGTAAATACATATATAGACAGAGACAGAGATAGCTTGATAGATACATAAATAGATATAGTAGATAAATGGTAGATAAATACATAGAAACAAAGATAGAGATAGCTCAATAGATGGTAGATAAATAGAAATGGGTAGATAGATAGTAGATACATAGAGCAAGATAGATAAATAGTAGTTTGAAAAAGGAAAAACAAAACATTAATATCTGAGGCAGAAGTTCCCAAACTTATTTGATCTACTACACTCTTTTTTTAAAAAAAAAATTACTCAGTGATCCCCTAGAAATCTACTTTCTTTAACCTTTTAACAGGTTTTTTTTTAATTTACATCATTTAAAGATATTTTTAAATAACACATATTAAATTTAATAATTTATTGTAAACTAATGGGTTTTTTCCTGTGTTGAAATTTTGATGATGCAATATTGTGTCATGTAACCGTTTGGTATCATATTGTAAATATGTCATTACACACACACACACACACACACACACACACATATTCCTGCCAATGTATGCTGGACTTCCCAACAATGTGTGACACACTTGCTTGCCAACACTTACTTGTTAAGAACTATAATCAGACTTGACCACTGATTGGTTATAACTTGCATTTTGTGAGTTTAGTTGGAAAATAATACACAATCACTATGACTTTAACTCTTGCACAACAGATGAAACATGTACAAATGGTTTTTCAAAATTTTCTTATCTTTGCTTCTTTCTTTATACTTCTACTGCCCCCTTATTTTTATTCAATGCCCCCAGTTGCACCCAAAGCTACTACAGACCCCCTGGACCGTTCCAGAGCCCCCCAGGGGATGCTATCACCCACTTTGGGAATATATGAGGGTATCAGAGAAGGCTCCACTGAAGAGATAGCATGGGAGCTGAGCCTCAAAGAAAGATAAAGATTCTGAAAGGTGGAGATCAGTAGGGAGTATATTCTCAACATGGGGAATGGTTTGTTCAGACGTATGGAATCAGACAAGGGGAGATTGAGTTGAAAGAACAAATGTTTGACTAAAACATGGTATGCAAGAAGGGAAGTCATATGAAATGATACTGAAAATATAGGCTGAATCCAGATTGTAGCAACCCTTGAGTGCCAGATTGAGAGGTTTATATTTCATTCTGCAAACAATAGGGAGTTATTGAAGGTTTTTTCAGCAGGATAGTGATATGTTCAGGTCTATACCTTTAAAAAATCATTTTGTCATGTGAAGGATAGGTAATAGAGGGGAGAAACTGTAGGCATGGGTATCAATTAAGAGACTATTCTAATACATTATCACTAAACATATAAATTGGTCAATGAATAAATGAAAAAAAAAAGCATTTATTATGCACTTACTATGCACCAGTCCTAAGTGTTGAGGACACAAATACAAGTAAACAACATGGTCCCTGTACTCAAGGAGCTTATGTTCTAAAAGGGGAAGATAATAGTTGAGGCAGACTTGGAAGAAGGAGTAGGCAACAGAAGCTATACTAGTGTCAGCGTGATCTGATGTTACTGGGAGGTGAGGTAGCGAACCAGTTCCAAGCTAAATAAAGTAAAAGTTGACCTATCAGAGTCTCAGATCCCAGGGACGAGAAGAGAAAAGCTGGAATGCAGATTTAGAAATGGAAGTAGTGGTGGTGGAGGCCTAATTCCAAGCAAGATAAGGTGAAAGTTCACCTATCAGAGACAATGACCTTAAGTATCTCAAATTCATGGTCAAAATATTGCTTCTGGTCTCCGAGTGGGGATGGAACCCACCATCAGGGCATGATTAAAAATGTGGGTTAATACTCAAGGCTTTTTCAAAGAGAAAGAGCACAGAAAAAAAGATGGTCATTGGCACTGAAAAAGTTTACTGTAGCCTTGTGGCTACTCTCCCATTGTAAGACTGTAATATCTAGGTTGCATTCTCTGGCCATGAGAAGGCTCAGAGCTCAGGGCCAGCTTCGAATGCATACAGTAATGAGAAAGGAAGTGTTATCAGAGCACTGCAACAACTACCATCCACAGTAGTGAGGGGACTTGAAGATATGTTCCATATAGTCTAGAGATGAGGACCTAAGCAGCCCTCAAGAAGAGCAAGAGATTAGGAAAAGAACTCCGGATGCCAAAGCTCTCAGACTAAGCAGACAGGAGGTTTGTCTGTGACTGGATTATAATCTCATTGAGACTGACTGGGGGAGGAACCAAATTCTGTGGTTTTGTCTTGCCTACAGTTGAAAGGAAAATTTGAATAACTGAACTGTGGTTTTTTTGAGCTTTTGGATTCCACAGACTAAACAGGGCTTGAGACTGCCTAGTTTGGGAAAGAGATATAAGTACCCAGTTGATTTTAATTCCTTTTCATATTTTCTAATTTAAAATATATATATATATACATACTTTTATAAGAAAATATTATTAAATCAGCAGAATAAAAAAAGGGTCAAGTTTTCTAGTAGGTAGTGGTTGAGTCCAACATCTTTTTGAATAAATATACACCTTACATATTCTAAACCATTAGATTAAGAAATTAATGCAGAAGCTGTTGTTGTTTGTCCTTTGCTCTCAAAGAGGACCATGACATCAGGGACGTGATGCCACAACATGCAAGTGAGTTGTATTTAAGTGAGGGAGGACTGTGCACTTTTTCCTTCAGAGCCATCTGGGTTCAGTGGTGAGATATAGATCAGGATGACTGGAGATGGCCCAGGATGCAGGGGGAGACCTTGTTTTTTTTAAGGTAAGGTCTTTCCCAGATCTCAGTTTGTCTGAGGCAATGCCCTTTTAGTGATTAAGGCTAAATAAGAAATGAGACAGAGAATCACCTCTTTGAAAAGGAAGGTAAGGAGGACCCACATAGGTGCATGGTGGAAATCCAGAATCAGAAACCAATGCAAAAGTCACAAAAGAGATAAAAGCAAGGGCAAAGAGGTAGGAAGCTTTGTAAGAGTCAGAGGGAGCTTGGCAGTTGAGCCAGAGCTCCCTCTAGTGTTGGGTGAAAGGAATAACCACTTGGACTGAGCAGACAGAACATGGTCCTTATTACTGAACAGTTACACACTTAGTCAGCAAAGCTCAAATGGAAAACTCTCCAAAAACTAAAATTCGAGGAAAATGTAGAACTCAAAGGAAAATATGTGAGTTCACTTAAGCAATCTTAATAAAAGTTATCCGAGACAGACCCACTAAAGGTCATTTAAGAACCATGGTACATGCCATAACCACGTTCGTTCTTTGACTATGACAATAGTAAATTGAGTAAAATCAATGCATTAAGCACTTCAAGTAGGTTGGCCACAGCCTCTCCTAAACCAGGCATCCCTAGCTTCCTCCATTCTGCAGAATAGACAAACTCGAGAATTCAGAGAAACATGATTTGAATATTTAGATACAAACTTCCTTCCTTTGTCTGTAAGGAAACCAAAAACCCTCAATGATCCCACAGAGAGTTGGCTGGGTCTTCCCCAAGTTTATTCCATGATGGCGCTTTGGTGCCCAGATTACCTAAAACGGGGGCACCTGTATGTGGGATGTCAGAGGCCTGCTTCTGAGAGAGGACATTCCTTATTTGCTTATCACGTGGTTTGGAACAGTCTCTTTTTATTGGCTATGGAGCTGAAACTGCCTACATCTTTAAATCTACCTAACCAAAGCACAGTTGCTCTCTCTTTCCAGAGACATCCAGGGGTGAAGGATTTATTCACTCACAGCTAGGGACCCAAGCAGTATGCTGACTGCAGAAAGACCAACTTCTCCTCCCCTTAGGCCCTATGGCCCTTAAGAACTGGCCTTAGAGTTTTGGTCTGTTTCTGCCCTTTTCATTTCTAGGTATAGAAACTGTAGTCTAGGACCTGGGAGCACAATCCCTGGGGATCTTGGGACCTTTGAGTCCAGCCTAGATATTGCAAACAGCCCAATAGGGAAATGCTGAAAAGTCAGGACCCCAAGACACAAGACCAGAGGAGGCTTTGGAGTTAGAATCCTGTGGAACAAATAATATATAGGAACTGAGTTGAATTGTTAACCTAAGCCCTTTCTCTTTGCTGGACACCAAAGTAGGGTAGGGGAGATTATCCTCCCCAGATGGTGGGGGCAAATGTTTGTATGTTTGATCTTATTATACCTTTAAAGTAAATGTTCCTTTGTAAATGATAATCTATTTGATAGGTAGTTCAATGGACCTGGGGTTCTTGGATCCCCCCAAATTGGAGGAACACAATCAGTGGGAGCTTGAAACAGTAATAGAGACAGAGAACCCTTAATGCAATTCTCTAAGGGTGCTAGAGAACCCTGAGAAATAGAACAGACCTGATCCTAAAGTAAGAGGCCACATTAGTCGTAACAATTCAACTCATGCTCAAACCTCCCAGAGGTTGCATCCATTCCATTAATGTGGCTATAGAATCTCGGGTACCCCAACTTGTTTTCGTCTTTTCTTTGAGAACAATTCAGGCCCTCAACTCCATAGCGATCTAGACAAGATACATTCCTCCTGTTGTTGCTCATTCTACATGGGACTCTGGGAACTTTCTCTGGCTGTCCCCCATACGTGGAACTCTCTCTTTCCTCAGTTCTGTCCCCCAATTTCCTTTAAGTTCCAGTTAAAGAGCCTTTCCTAGCCCCTCTTAATTCTAGTGCCTTCCTTCTATTAATTATTTCCCGCTTATCCTATATATTGCTTTTTTCTATTTATCTGTTTGTATATTGTCTCATCCATTAGACTGTGAGCTCCTTGAGGGCAGGGACTGTCTTTTGCCTCTTTTTGTATTCCTAGCACTTAGGGCAGTACCTGGCACACAGGAGATGCTTAATAAATGTTAATTGATTAATTGATCATTCTGTTCTGGCTCTATCTCCCACTTCCCATTGCCATATAAGCCTACTCATGTGCCAAAGGCCCAACCTGGCTATTAAACTCTTATCACAGGAAAATGTTGCAGGGTAGGAAGTAGATTGCCTCCATGCTGAGGATCGTCTTGTCTATTGGTTCCTGTCTGTCCTTTGCTGACCACATTCTCCCCTACTTTTCCTCAAGCTATTCCTAATCCCAAATATTCTTCAACTCTTTCTATGTTCACCCACCAAAAGAAACCAACAGGATGATCAGCCTTGGGTCAGAGACATAGCCACATCACCATCCATATCTCTCTATCTCTGTCTGTCTCTGTCTCTGTCTCTCTCTCTCTCTCTCTCACACACACACACACACACACACACACCAACTAAACCTTTTATATGTACAAAGAGCTTTTATTTTAAGAATTCCAAAGGTTTTACAGACATCCCATATTGTGCAAAACTTAAAGCATTATATAAATGTTAACTATTATCATCACACTAATTGCCTCATGTTTCTATGTACCTTCAATTTCTAATTAATATAAATATGAAATGCTTAAATGAAAGAGATGGGTGTCCCTACTTAACTATTTGTCCAAGGGTACATTTTCTGAACCCTTTTCTTCACACCTAACAAAAAATACAGATATTAAAGATTGTCATTCTCAAACTTATAGTAAGGATATACACAAAATGCCAGTTGGATCCAAAAGGCCCATCTTCACTATTACAATGTGTTTGCTAGTTAACCATTTTCTTCACAGAGCAAACAGATTTTTAAAACAGATTTTTTTTGTCCTAGTATGCTTGCAATAAAATTAGGAAAAGCAGGTATGAAGAGACTGCACAGATTCCAAAAAAGTATGTGCTCAATTCGTGTTATTTTAAGCCCTGAAACATAATGTAGCTATGGTATATACTGAAAAGGCGGGGGGCCAGGGGGGAAGGGAGAAGTCAACTCTAAGCAACCACAAAAATCCAGCAAAGGCATGATCCCTTTCCACGACTGCAATTTTCTTATATTTTAAAATACACCCCCATTTTTCTTCTTTTGATGATAGTTTTTAGCTCTGTGATTTCCTCCCCTGCCTTGGGTTTAGCCACCAGAAGAAACTACCTAAGAAGGTAGAAATTTTCCTATTCTTGTAAGGATTGGGGGCAGGTGAGATGTTGGAGAGGGAACCACCAAGGCCCAGGTTCACCTAAGGAAGAGGAAAAGAGAAAAATCCACTCACTATTTTTTCTTAAGTGTAAACAACAGTAAAATGTTTAACAATCACAGCAGAAGATAATAAAACATAAACAAACAGGAAGTCATGTTTCAGAGGTTAGTCATGGATACATTCAGTCCTTTCTTAGGGCTGGGGCCTCCAAGACTTTTCCATTAATTTTCTCTCAGCATGAAAAACATATAATCCATTATTTGAAGGACGGCTTCTTCGTTTCTCTTACTCTGGTAGAGACCAGGTGGTAAACACAAGAGAGAGGTCCAGACCTCCTTTGTGATGAGCTTCTGCTTGATTCTTCTTACTACTAGGACAACACACTAAAAAGCAGAGACATCACCTTGACAACAAAGGTCTGTATAGTCAGAACTATGGCTTTTCCATAGCAGTGCGTGACTATGAACCTTGGACTTTAAGGAAAACTGAGTAACACAGAATCAACGCTTTCAGATTATGGTGCTGGAGAAGACTTTTAAGAGTCCCTGGAAAAGTCAATATTTAAAGAAATTAATTCAGATTATTCACTGGAAAGTCAAATACTGAAGATGATGCTTAAACCACATAATGAGAAGACAGGATTCACTGGAAAAGATCCTGATCCTGGGAAAAATTGAAGGCAAAAGGAAAAAGTGATAGCAGAGGATGAGATGGTTAGATAGCGTCCTGGAAGCAACAAACATGAGCTGGGACAGACTTTGGGAAATAGTGGAGGATAGAAGGGGCTGGCACACTATGGTTCACAGGGTCACAAAAAGTCATATGCAAGTGAACAATAACTACCGGGAAGTATCTCCTGGCATCTAAATTAAATCTTCTGTGTTACCATTTAAATTTGCATTCATTAATTTCATTGTCTGTTTACCTGAAAGTGATTTTAATATTATCCCCTCATAATATAACTCTTCCTCTTCTCAAAAAGTTATTAAAGTTATTTTCAGTGGTTCTCTTTTTTTAAGTGTGGTGTAGTGGATTAGCATTTGGAGTCAGAGAACAAGGGTTTTAGTCCTATTTCAATCACTTAGCAGCTGTATGCATGACTTTGGTCATTGTCATTTAACTTCTCTTAGACTCAGTTTCATTATCTGTAAAATCCTGTGCTTGGCACTGCTCAGGTCCTTCCTAACTAGGTTCTTTCCTACCTTTCCGTTCTTTCTACCCTTTACCCCTCTCCCTCACCCTCAGCTATTATGGCCCATTTGCTGTCCTCACATGCAAGACTCCACACCTTTCAGTGTCCATCGCCCTGTACTTAGAAGGTTCTCCCTATGCTCCCCCAGATCAGCTCCCACTTACACTGTATACGTCTTACACATACATAGTTATCTTCACATTGCCTCCCTGTTAGATCCTTCAAGGCAGGGACTAAATTTTTTCATTTCTTTGCATCCTCAGCACTTGGCACTTTGCCTGACATACAGTAACTGCTTTGGGTGCATGTTGACTGATTGACTAATTAAATTAATAATACTAGCTAATAGAGTCATTGTGAAAAAAGCATTAAGTAAACCTTGAAATTCTACTTAATACAGGTTATCTGTTAGGCCAAAGAACTTCAACTATTTTTGCTTTTCCTATCAATTTAATTTTCTATCTTTTTGATCATCTTGTTCTTCTATGTTTTTCTCCAGCTTCTAATATGAAGGAAAAAAAAGTTGACATAATACATGATACAAAAAGCTAACATAACAAAGCCCTGTTCAATGATACTAACAAAAACTCACAATTATATAGTCTTTTAATATATGCAAAGCGTAACAACCAGGGGAGATGTAGGAATGTGCTACAGTTGGTGTATCTAAACTTGCAAGCATTAATTGTTGAATTTCAGTGTGAGCATTTGCACCTCAAAATTGGGGCTTGTTTTGTTGATTGTCCAGATTTAAGAAAGTGATAAAGTATTGATAATGCAGATTACACTTGAAAGTGGGTTATGAGCACTTGTTTATTTATTTTTTCAGAGAGCCAGATGTTAAACATTTGCCAGCACACAAATGCCAACAACTCTGTGAAGTAGTTAAGACAAGTATTTTTTAATCTCCATTTTAGAGATGAAGAAACTGAGAGATGAAGAAGTTAGGTGACTTATCCAAGGTTTGATTTGTGTATAAATTGGATTTAAGTGCGACAGAGTTGCATGAAGTCACCAGCCTCACTCTTTACTCAGCTCATCACAGTCCAGTGGCAAGACAGAATCAAGACAACTGATGATGGCTCAGGATGCAGTAGATGACCCTGGCATCTTCAATGCCTGACCAAGCTCTAAGTATTCCACAGCACCTATTTCGGGGGCCTTTGCAACCTTGGAACAAATTGTTCTCAATTGCCCATTCCATCAGAGGAAGTCTTCACATGCTTGGGGTAGACACTCCCTAACTCATCAGCAGGTCTGAGATCCCTTGGTTACCCTCAATCTGGTTTAGCCCTGTCTGCTGAAACAGTTTACCAGGGTGTGGCCGTTGCACATGCTAAAGCTTCTTGGAACCACAGGTGAGAGTTAGTTGGATCATGCAGACACCAAAGGTGGGAAGTAGCCCTGAAAAGGGCTTGGCAGCCTTCACACCCAAGGTACTAGTCTGCCTTGAACACGCCCTACACCTGTACCACACCTGTCCTAACTCCAGCTGACCTTTCTAGGCTCATTTCTCTCTCACACACCTTACATTCCAGGGAAATAGAACTAGTAACTGTTTCCCAGCCTCCTCCTGGTCTCGTCTGCCTTTCTGCTTTCCCATAAGTTATTGCCTATGCACTATAATGCATGATGCGAATATCTCCACTTGTGGAAATCTTTTTCTTCTTTCAGTGACGGCATCCAATGCCTACCACCTTGTCCACGAAGTTCTTCCCAGACAAAATAGATTTCTTCCTCCCAAATTTCTTCTAGCATTTTATCTGGACCTCTCCCTGACCTGCCCTTCTTCTAGGTGCCCTATGGAAGTTAGAGCCAGGTGGGGCCAATATCTACTCAGAACCACAGCTCACAAGCCGCCATGCAATGTTTCACTTTTACCAGACCAAACCAAAGGACACATTAACTCAAGGCTTAGGCATTTAACCCAACAGAATAGCAGACTAATTAAAAAAGGAACAATTGCTACTCACAACCACACTTCCCCACCGATTCCCACAGCACTAGTGGGATGCTTGTAGCCCAGACTGCTCCCAGTGTTGCGTCCCAGCTGGACATTTCACTGCCTCTAAACACCCAGAGGAGACGCTAATGTCATCTGGTGGCCCCTTTCTCCAAGGAGCCGCCATCTGCTGCTTCTCGACTAAACTGATACTGCCATCTGCAGCTTGTGCGTTGAACTGCAGAATTTACACAGCTTCTGCCCTGCCAGGGACTGACTGTTAACTCTTTCAGGGCTACCTTAGGTCTCTGTGATCCAGATCTTAACCACATCCATCCAACAAACTTATCTTTTGACTATTCTCCTTGCCCCTCAATGGGAAATGCCCAGGTCTAGCTAATATTGGGTTAGGGTAAGGATAATATTTTTCACTCCTATTTGACCCCTTTCTGTTAGTACTAGAGCCATATTAGAAGTGGTTAAGTGGTATAGTCGATAGAGCTCTGGGCCTGAAGTCAGGGAGAACTGAATTCAAACCCTACCTTATATACCTACTAGGTGTGTGACCCTGGACAACTCAATCTCAATTGTAAATGGAAATAATGATAACGGCACCTTCCTCCCAGAGCTGTTGTGAGGATTGAATGGAAAAAATATTTGTAAAGCACTTACTTCAGAAGGGAAAAGGATGATATGTGAATCTTATCTGGGGGTGTGGCTATGGAGGCAGCAGGCCATTGTAGGCACTTAATAAATGCTTATTCCCTTAGTTTCTTCCATACAAATTACCCTGGAGCTTCACTGAGTGAGACTGGAGGCACAGAATGAAGCTAGTGAACTTGGTCCTGGATTCCTGCCCCTACACCCTTTACTCTTCTCCATACATGTTGCAAATGTTATAACTTTCTCATATATTATTTTTCATCCTTATATGCCCTAGCATAATGCTATGCACACACTGAGGTTTTGATAAATATTTTCTGAGCTCAATTAAATCTCTAGTCTAGAAAGATGGAGGACTAAGGAAAAGATATTTAAAGATTCCCCTTCATCCCCTTAACATGTTTTATGCAGGTAAAGTCTAAACAAAATTGGTATGATTTCTCCCCACCAGACCACGGTGGGGAGAAAAACTTCATAGTCATAGGTAGAAATGAAGTAAGGGCCTGGTCACATTAACTTAGTGACAGGAATGGTATTGGTCAATTGTATTTTATTGCAGTGACCTGTCTCTACCTTCTCCCATGTTGCTGTTTTAGCCATTGTGAGTCAGTAAGGAAGCTCCATTTTCCTCCAAAGTACGGAATCCCAGGTTTTTACCCCTATATACCTTCCTCTGGTGATGGTTCAACATCCTATTTTTCAGAATTTCTTTTGCACTATCACATTCTGTCCACTTGCCTACAACCAAGGACTCAGATAATGCCTGCCTTATAAATGGGAGTGATGGTTCCCAGGCAAATGACTTCACATTGGGAAACAGAAATGTCTCATAAAGCTCAGCAGAGCTGTTTGGAATGAGAAGCTGGAATCTGTGTCGATTAATGGGGGTTGTTTAATGGTGCAGGAAAGCCTTGCTGCCTATTACTACTGCTTATGATTGTATTTTTCCAAAATGCTTTGCAATCATTTTCAATAGTTTTCTACTGAATGGGCTTTGCACTGCAAGCAGCTCTTCAGTCAATCTCAAAACTTTTGTGACGAGTCAGAAAGTCTAACTTGGGCTTCATGTAAATATAGCTGATGATGGAACAAAACCACAAGAAATAAGTGTGGGATGTCAGAGACTGAGAAGCCATGTTTGAATTGCAACTATTTGTTTAAATCCATTCAAATGCAGGTTTTTGCCGCATCAGAACCCTTTCCTAAAACACAATCCTTTCACTAAAACTTTTAAAAATTATTTCTAAAGCCTACCACTAATTATACCGAGAAACTATACTTTACAATCAATAGAAGGCTAGGCTTGGAGTTTGAAAAACCAAAGCTTAAGTTCTGTTCCCTAGCCATAAGACCTATTTAACTCTGGGCAAATCACTTACCTCCTTGATGCCCCATGTGACTCTAAGACTATGTGAAAGACAAATGCCATTCTGAATTGGGAGAGGGAATTTCCACACCAGGAATTACCTACAAAACAGAAATCACAGACCCGATTGTTTATTCATTCAGTTATGTCCTGCTGTTCATGACCCTAAGACCTTTCAGATCCTTCTATCCTCCACTATCTCCTAATGTCTATCCAAGCTCATGTTTGTTGCTTCTATGACATCATCTATCCATCTCACCTTCCATTAACCCCTGATCCTTTTGCCTTCAATCTCTCCCAACATCAGGGTCTTTTCCAATGAATCCTGTCTTATCATTATTATCAAAGTATTTAAGTTTTACCTTCAGTATTTGTCCCTCCAATGGGTAATCCTAATTAATTTCTTTAAATATTGACTGATTTGATCTCTTTGCTGTCCAAGGGACTTTCAAAAGTTCTTTCCAGCGTCCAGATTTGAAAGCATCAATTCTGTGATGCACCACTTTCCTTATAGTCCAACTCTCACAGCCATACGTTACTACTAGAAAAAGTACAGTTTTGACTCTATGCTTTTGGGCAACAAGGTGATGCCTCTCCTTCTTAGTATGTTGTCCAGATTTGTTATAGCCTTCCTTCCCAGGAGCAAGCATCTTTTATTTTCATGGCTACAGTCACCATCTGCAGCAATCTTTGAGCCCAAGAATATAAAATCTAGTACCGCTTCCATTTCTTTTCCTTCTATTTGCCAGGAAGAGGTGGGACCGGTTGTCATGACATTTGTTTTGTTTGTTTGTTTTACATTAAGCATCGGACCTGCTTTTGCACTCTCCTCTTTCACCCTCATCAAGAAGCTTCTTAATTTTTTTCACTTTGTGCCATCAAAGTCTTATCTGCTTATCTGAAATTGTTGACATTTTTCCTGGTAACCTTGATTCCAGCTTTTGATTTGTCTACCCGGCATTTTGCATGATGCATCCTACATGTAAGTTAAATCAGTAAGGAGACAATAAGGTACTGTGTCATACTCTTTTTCCAATCTTAAATCAATCAGTTGTTCCATGTTCAGTTCTAATTGTTGCTTCTTGACCATAGGTGACTCAAGAGACAAGTAAAATGATCTGGTACCTTGACCCCAATACTGTGATGTCCGTGGGTCCTCTTTGAGTACAAAGGACAAACAACAAACAGCAAGAACTTGTAGTTGTCCTCTGCTCTTCCCCAGTAATGTTTTGGACGCCTTCCAACTGAGGGGCTCATATTCTGATGTCATTATCTTTTACCATTTTAATACTGTCCATGAGATTTTCTCAGCAAAGATACTGGAGTACTTTGCCATTCCCTTCTCCAGTGTATCACCTCTAGTTAGAACTCTCTACAATGATCTGCCTGTCTTGAGTAACCTTACATGTCATAGTTCATAATTTCATTGAACTATGCAAGCCCCTCCCCCACAACAAAGCAGTAACCCAGGAGGGCACAGACCTAGATTCCCCTACCACCGCCAAACAAAAAAAAGAAAGAAAACTAGTGATACCAAATAACATAAGACTGATTTTTAATTACACATTTTTGAAGCAATTTTATACCAAAATTAACATTGAGAGTTGTACAATGGAAAGAGTATGGACTGTGAAGTAAGAAGTCCCAGTTTTAAATCTTGGTCCTATCACTTACTACCTATGTTATGTTAGGCTAGGCACAGAACCTCTCTGACCATTGATTTCCTCATCTGGGCTTAGAAAGATGACTTCTGAGATTTCTTCCATCTCCAAATTATGATCCTTAAACTATGTGATTATTTACTAGTAACAAATATTTTGTAATTGGGAAAAATATTAGATGCAATAGCTCAGTTTGAAAGATGCTTAAAAACAAGTCTCATGTTCTTTTATGCTAACACAGAATAGTAGGTAGAGCATTGGACCGGAAGTCAAGAGGACCTACATTTAAATCTTGCCTCAAACATTTGTTACTGTGTGAACCTGGGTATGTCAATTAATGTGTCTGAGTCTCAGTTTGCTTACCTGTAAAGCAGAGACAATATTACTTACATAATTCTAGGATTGTAGGGAGGATCAAAGGAGATAATGTATGTAAATTGTTTGACAAACCTTAAAGTAGCATATAAATGTGAGTCATTAGAATTGCATCCTCATCCTCTTCAATAGGATGCAAACAGAAAAGATCCTGGACAAATCATTGTCTCACTATTATCTTTAATATTTAATGTTCTACGGATTATTGCACAAGTCAATAGAGTAGTAACTCTTTGTAGTTGGATGAAAGTATTAGGATGGCAGCTCATAGCTGTAGGCTCACCAAAAGCATCCTCCATATGTCTCCAGGAGCAGACAGGAAAACGGGGATGAGATACACCTCATCCGATTCCCACACAGTGATGATGAGAGGGAGTAGGAAAAGGAAAAGGAAGAGGAAGAGGAATTGTTTCAGTTCAGATTTTGAAATTTGAGAGATTGATTTGAAATTTTTGTTTGTAAATCTTCCATTTAAGTCCTGCCTCAGTGCTTCCTTGGAACACGGAAGTGACTCTTGGGTCTTGAAAGTTATGCCAGTGGAGTGCAAACTCTGGCATATACCTGTAAGTTAGATAGGTTTTGAGCAAAAGCTCTGCTATATGGCCTGTGCCCATCATCTGAGCACCAAATTAACAGTACAGAAAGATTTATTAGCAAGAGGCTGACAACCAGGTGATTTTTCCTTTTTTTTCTTCTACCAAAGCAATTCACAGAAACTATACTATACTAAGTAAAGTAATTCATGACACATAGTGAAAGTGTAATGAATGTTGATTGATTGGTGTTGAAATCACTGATCTCTTGAATAGAAGTTTTGCTTATAAATACCTCTAGCCAAATTCCTGGATTACTTCAAGACCAATAAGAAGCTACCTTTTTTAGTCATGTGGCCATTTTTCCCTAACTACTGGTGGTTCTTTACATCAGCTGAATGAACATATTGTGTAACCACAATGGGCAAATGAATGAACAGGTTTTCTATGTGTCTACTTGCCTGCCATTACAATTTTTTCTTCAGGTTCCAACACTAACACACACCATTGAGTAGTGGTGGCACTTCTATGGGATAAGAATAACCTACAGTCAACATACACCTGAGGATATAAATTTGCACCTCACAAATGCATCTTGAATGCTTGCCCTGGATTATTTGATTGTGTTTGTTTTAACTAGATTATCTGCAGTAGTATTCTGTTTAATTGCTGTAAACTGACCTCTCTATGGCAATATCAGAACCAAATCCTAACCCCACTATAAATAACTTTCCTATGTGTGAAGCTTTAGTTTGATTCTCAGTTTCCTGCTTTCTGGATCCCACATTCACCTTTTCTTTCTCCCCTTCCCCCACTACTAAGCTGTGCAGGAAAGGGCGGGTAGAAAGGGAGAAGACAGGAAGAAATGGTCAGGTTCCCTCTGTGCTCTAAAAAAAATCACTTTGACAACTAAGTGAGCAATGGACTAGAGTGGGGGAAAAACATGAGATGAAGCAGGGAGAAGAGCCAGCAGATTATTGCAATAGTCCAGACATGAGGTGATGAAGGTCTACACTAGGGTGGCAAGCTGTGTAGTAGAGGAAAAGGGAAGCATATGAGAGATGTTGTAAAGGTCAAAACAAGAAGACTTGGAAACATTGGGTATGTGGAGTGAGTGTGAGTGAGAAGTAGTGGATGGTACGTTTGGTGATAAAGAGGATGGTGGCATCCTCTATAGTTGTGGTTCAGCAAACGGGAGGTTTTGATGGGGGCAAAGACAATAAACTCAGTTTGAATCTACCGAGTCTGAAATGCTTATCCACTTTGAGAAGTCTAATAAGTGAATTATGTGAGACTAGAGAGCATGAACAAATCTCTTAGTCAATCTGAATAGGTTTCTCATCATTCCTAGGATGGTAATCAGGCCTTGTTCACAATTTATAAAGGATCCAAATGTGTTCTGACCTCATAAATGTACCAGGACTAAGTGAGGTGAGGTAACTTAAACCCTTCCCTTAACATTACTTGACCTTTTGGTTTTTTCCTGTGCTAAATATACACATAATATTTATACACACATGCATACATATAATATAATGTGGGTATGTACTATATGTGATTATACATATGTACATATATGTGTGTGGAGATGATAGATATAGCTATAGATGTGGAAAGAGATATGTCTATAGATATGGATATGAATATAGATATAAATAGGGATGTGGCTATAGATATGAACATAAATATAGATATCTAGGTATAGATTATATGGATATAAATGTAGCTAATATATAGATATAGATATGCATATGAATATAGATAAAATATAGATATAGATAGTGTGATATAATGGAAAGAATGCTGGCTTTGGAATTAAAGAATCTCAATTCAAATCCTGCCTCTGTCACTTATGGTCTATGTGACCTTGAGCAAGTCATTTCACCCTTTAAACTGAAGTTCGTGATCTATAAAACCAAAGTGTGGGCCTAGATAGCCTTTAGTAACTTACAAGGCTAAACCTATGAAGTTATAATAACTTCTTTGTATATATAAATGTAATTTATACAAGAACGATTGTGAGGCAAGATGTCAAGAGGTTTCATCATCATAAGGTAATTTGCATTTACATCTGCTGGGTGCAATGTCCCATCGTTGCTTTGAAGGATATTAAACAACATGGAAAACATGATTCATATCCTTTAGGGGTTCACGGTCTAAAATACACTATTTGGTCAGTAAGAAAGAACAACTTACCTTTAAAACCTATAGCTAAATAGTTTAATTTATTGGTTAGGGTTTGTGGGTTTTCAAATAACTTTTGAGATGTGGGGAAACTTCAACGAAGTAGAAATCCAAATAATACATGAAATTTGGGACTATCTATTAAATATTCAACCTTCATATTAAATATATATGTGTGTATGTATCTGTGTGCATTGTTACATCATATTAAAATTGGCTAATTGATTTTCATTTGTCAAGATCCAGTTGAATATTTACTTTATGATCCAATATGTTAGTTTTCCCTCTCAGTTTTGGGTCATCTGCAAATTTGATAAGCATACTTTCTGTGCCTTAATCCAAGACACTGAAAAATATGTTGAATAACTAGACCAATGATAGATTCCTGATCCACTCTAATAAAGCACTACCTTCCTGTTAAAAATCAATCCATTAACGCCTGACCTTTTGGTCAGATCATTCAATCAGTTTTGAATTCAGGTAACTCTATTATTTAGCCTACAGCTCTCCATCTTGTCCACAATTATAGTACTGATGATTTTGGTGCAGACTACCTGAATTTCAGGTACATTGTATCAAACATCTCCCTGATTTAACAGTTGAATAACTTATTAAAAAATGGAAATGAACTTAGTCTGGTATAATTTGCACTTAATGAAACCATGCTGGCTTTTAGTGATCACTGCTTCTCATTCTAAATGATCACACACTATTCCTTTTAATAATACATGCTAGAATTTTGCCTGTGGTCAAATTCAAACTCATCAGCCTATAATTTGCGCATTTTGCCCTATTCCTTTTTTTTTTTTTGCAAATTAGGACAATCTTTGGTCTTCTGCAATGTGGTGGCACCTTTCCTGTTGTTTGTGATTTTTCAAAGATCCCTGAGTGAGACTTGGCTATCAATTCTATTAGAATCCTGGGATGCCATTCTTTTTTTCTCTTAGTCCTAAAAATCAGATTACCAAAAGGTATTATCATCCTGCTTTTTCTGTAGTAGACTACAGAAAAAAAGGGTATTTCATGAAGGGCATGCTTGCTTCAGTGAAGGCCTATGGAGCAACAAGTATTTGTTAAGTGTTCACTATGCTCCAGGCTAGGTACTTGGGACAGAAAGACACTAATGGAATGACCCCTGTCCTCAGGGAACTTACATTCTACCAGGAGAGACAGCATAGATAGATAGATAGATAGATAGATAGATAGATAGATAGATAGATAGATAGATATGTATATGTAAAATACAAAATGAATGTAAGGTATTGTTAGGTAGGAGACCCCAAAAACTTGGTGGGGGGGCACAAGGTCAGGAAAGGCCTCATCTAGGAGGAAGCACTTGTACCAACTCTAAAAGAAACTGGGATTCTAAGAGGGTGGTTAGAAGGGAAGGCATTCCTGCTATGAAGATAGCCTGGGCAAAGGAAATAAGAGAGCCATGTACATAACAAAGGTAGCCAGTAGCAAGGTGGCCATTTTGGCTGGACTATAGAGTGAAGGGAGGTTAATCCATCATAAGCATGAAATAAATGCTTGTTGTTTGATTGATTGGAGTTGTGTATAATGAGGCTGGAAAGTTAGATTGGAGCCAGATTTTAAAAGACTTTACATGCTAAACAGCAAAGCAGTTTGTATTGAATCTAAGAGACAATCAGGAGATAGTGGGGATCATTGAGCACAGTAGTAACATGGTCAGACCCATGCTTTAGGAAAATACTTTGGTACTTTGGTACAGCTGCTTTGGTAGCTGTGCCAGGGTGGTATAAATACTTGAATGATTTTAATAAGAACAAATAGGAGGCAACTACAATAGTTCCAGGGAGAAATGATGAGAACCTGAACCAGGAAGAGTCTGAGAAAAATAAAGTGACTCAACCAGGGTCACACAGCTAGGAAATGTATGAGGTCCAATTCAAACTCAGATCTTCCTGACTCCAAGTCCAACACTCTGCATCACCTAGCTAGCAGAAAAACCAACTATCTACCATCACTTAGCAAACGCCTTCCTGCTTCGAACCTTGAGACACTTCTTGGTTGCTTCAATGGAGAACGTCCCTTCTTGCACGGTAGTTTTTCCACTCTAACACATTGCCTCTAGAATGAAGAAGCAAGATACTGCAGAAAAATGAGAGACCTTTATGCAAAGCACACGCATCCTACTGGTACATGTGCATGCATGTGTGTGTGTGTATGTGTGTGTGTGTGTGTGTGTGACTTTTCAGAATATCATTAGCTTACTTGTGTAACAGAATTTCCGTGGTTACTGAATTTGAGCTAGAGGATTATTTTTCCCCTGTCCCATCTGGTGTATATTCTTCTGGCAGGGCCATTTTCAAGTATACAGACTAAACATTATTAAAATCCCTAAAAATAAAACCACTGATACCATAGTCAAATGACTCCAGTAGGCAAAAGAACCACATATACTGTTCCTTCAGGAGCTCTGAGTATTGTAGAGTCACAGAATTTAAAGCTGGGAGGGACTTAAAAATGAGGAAATGGGTGCAAAGTTTAAGTGACTTGCTCAAGGTCACACTAGTAGTAGCAAAGTCAGGCTTTAAACCTAGGCCTCTTACTCCAATCTAATGTTCTTTCTACATCATATAATCTCCCTCAAACCACTTCAGGGTAGCTTAGTCAGTTATAATTCTTTTTTAATCTAGACGGAGCTGGGGGTACACAATAAATCAAGTGCTGGATCTAGAGTCAGAAAGACCTGTGTTCAAATCCTGTTCAGACACCTACTAGCTGTGTGACCCTGGGCAAATCACTTAACCTCTATATTCCTCCATTATCTCATCTGTAAAATGGAAATAATAATAGTACATACCTCCCATGATCAATTGGAGGGAAAAATGGGATAACAATTGTAAAATACCTTGCAGATCTTAAAACCCTAAATAAATGCTCTTTATTATTTTTAAAGTGACAAAAAGAATCAGGGGTCAGACACCAGCTTCTTTCCTTCTCAGTCTTCAATTCTATGACTCTTCCCCAGTCTTCAACTCCCTAACTCTGTTAAAACTCTTGAAGGTTTTTTGATTTAATTGTATCCAATAACCAAAGTTAACAAATTAAGTCAGAAACCTTTAGTATAATCTAGTACCAAATAAGCTCAGCCTGCTGGGCAGGGAGCATATGTAACTTTATTACATAATTAGAGCCGAATGAATAAAACATTGGATATAAAAACAAATCTTCTTCCATCAATATATGAATGAAACAACTGAGTTCTCAAATGGAAAACCAGCTCCAGATCAGTCTGGATGCTAAACAAACATTGATAGCTTTTCCTCTCCCAGGGAAGATATGAGGACCGCATGAGATCATGTATATGAAATGCTTTATAAACTGTGAGGCACCATAAAAATAGCCACTCAATTTCTTGACATTTTGACCCCGAAATGAATCTGTGATCCCATCAGTGTGGAGAGTTCTTCCCACCAACATGTATCTCCACTCTATACATAACACGACTTGTCATCATATATGACAATTGTCCTTGTCTTCCCAGAAATCATTCTTTCATAGAGGATTAATCCAAAACAGACTTTCTACATTTTTTAAAACACAGATATGAACATCACTCCACTCCTCACAAATCTTTTGTGGCCTTCTATTGACTCTAGAATAAAATACAACCTTTAGAGTATGGCAATGGCCCTTCACAATATGGCTCCCACCTATCTTACTAGACTATTTCGTATCACTCCTCATGAACTATCTGTTCCAGTAAAATTGGTCTACTAGTGGTTTCCCATAAATGGTATTACATCTCCCATTTCCTTACTTTTGCAAAGTGTTTCCCATGTCTTGAATATATTCCTTTCTCTCTTTGTCTCTTAGATTCCTGTAAGGTTAATGGAGTATAAGATCTTCCCCACATGTGCCCAGCTGTAATAGCCCAGCTGTAATAGCCCAGCTGAATCACACAGAGCCCATTGGGGATGGAACTTGCTTAAGGAGAAGCTTGCTTAGGGAACACTTGCTTGTAGGAAGACTCTCACACCTTTTGTTACTAACCTAATTAGGCACTGAATCACAAGGGTTGTGATGCCTTTTGGCTCTGAGAAAAAAAAAAAAAAAAAAATATATATATATATATATATACATATATATATACTCTGATTTGGTATTTTGCTTTGGGAATTCACTCATGAGAAGGATATTTTGATTTCCTGGTCAAGACTCTGAGTAGCTGTTTGTTAAAAGCCCCCTGACTACTCAGATGCTGTCTTTGCTCCCTCGATCCAGTGATATATATAAAGTGTGTAGCAATATTGCTATGCTCAGACAGTAAAACTGTCTCAGCAGACAGGCTAAACCAGGTTGAGCGTTGAAGGGCCTCAAACTTGTCAATAAGTCAGAGGAATGTCTGCCCCAAGCATGTGAAGACTTCCTATGATGGAATGGGCAGATGAGAACAATTCCAACAGCCATGAAGGTGGCTGAAGCAGGCACCATAGAGTGCTTTGAGCTTGGTCACACATCAAAGCTGCCAAAGTCATCCACTGGATCCAGTGCCATAACCAGTCATCCTGATTTTTGTCTTGTCACTGGACTTCAGTGACTCTACAAGAGAGAGTGAGGCCAAGGACTTTGTGCAACTCTAACTCACTTAAATCCAATTCATAGGTAAATCAAGACACCACTCTGCGATGTCATTGATCTTCTTCAAAAACAAAGGATGAACAACTTCTGTACTATGTATGGGACACATAGGCAGCACAGTTGATAGAGTGCTGGGCCTGGAATCAGGAAGACCTGAGTTCAAAGTCACACTCAGACACTTACTAGCTATGTGACCCTGAGCAAGTCATTCAACCCCATCTGCCTCAGTTTACTCATCTGTAAAATGAGTTAGAGAAAAAAAATGACAAACCACTTCACTATCTTTGCCAAGAAAATCCCAAATGAGGTCATGAAGAGTCAAACGTGACTGAAACTATCTAGCAAGCAGTACTATATATGAGTTTCTCTCATTCTGCTATATCTCTCAGCATGAGTGATGTATTTTCATGAACATTTTTCCTCTACTGTGTATCACTTTCCCATTACTATGGATTTCACTAAAGAAGCACCAAAACGAAAAAACTCTAATGCAATTATTTAATTTCCTCTGCAAACAAGAATTTTTAAAAAACATGGCCTTCAATAGCAAAGCTGTGAAGGATTTGGTGAATCTTCTTTTCATCCAGACTATGCAGGATATCCTTAGTAGCACTGGTGGATAGCACCTTAGATAATCAAGAGTCTCCCTGCTTTATATTTCATTTAATGTCATTAATCATCAGAATATTAAACAGTTATTTCAGCCACATCTATTATGAAGTTTAATGTCATTTAAATATATCATATATAAATATACATATGTGCATGTATACATATGTGAAAACATATGTATATGCATATGTTTATGTACATATCTGTATATGTGTGTATATGTATACATAGCAAGTGTGCTATTAGTGGAGAGCTTTCAAAGACATATTATTTTCCTATCGAGAGCTTTATTTTAAAAAATCAGTAAGTGATAGACACAACAGATCTAGTATTTCTTATACTTCTTATTCATATATAACTATAATGTAGAGTATGTATAACTTGTCATAATGAATAGAGAAGTGACTGGTATTGGAGGTCCCAGGTTCAAACTCTACCTCTAACCTTACATCTGTGTGTTTTAGGCTTGTTACAACTTCTCTGGGCTTCAGTTTCTTCATCTATAAATGAAGAGTTAGACAAGCTTACCCCTAAGGTCCCATTCCAGCTCTTGGCTATGATCCTATACATGTCACTATAGAAAATGATCTGAAAATTCTGCCAATTCTGTGGCATGTTTTCATCAAAGATGATGTCCCTGTTATATACATGGGCCATTCTTACAAAGATGAAAAAGTAAGCATGTAGATCAGTAGCTGCTGATGCCTCCTTGGTAGCTTTGCATTTTTCTAGAGTTTGTATTAGATCCTAGAGGCGATTGTTGTTCTTTGTCCTTAGTTTTCCAAAAGGACTTAAGGACACCACAGGGCAATGTCTTCGATTGTGCATAAATTAGATTTAAGTAAGGTAGAATTGCACAAAGTTGTGAAGTTCAATATTTCTTCCAGAGTCATCAAATTCCAGTGGCAAGACCAAAGCCAATATGACTAGCAATGACCCAAGATGTAGTGGATGACCCTGGCATCTGTGATGTCTGATCAAGCTCTAAACACTTCACAGCACCTGCTTCAGCCGCCTTTGTGACTTTTGGAACAAATTTTTCTCATCTGTCCATTCTACTGGGAAGGAAGACTTTACATGCTTAGGGTAGACAGCCTCTAACTCACCCATTTGCTGAGATGGTTTACTGGGATGTGGACACTGCACATGCTACAGCTTCTTGGAGTCACAGGTGAGAGTTGATTGAATCAGGTGGATGAGCAGCCCTGAAAAGGGATCAGCAAGCCCTCACACCAAAGATGCTAATCCTCCTGAACACTCCATACTCTCCTAGAGGCAATTGGGAGCCATGGAATAGGGGTTTGATATGATCATAGCTGTGCTTAATTATCTGAAAAGCACACTGAGAAGCAAATTCATGAATTTAATAAATACCTGTTAATTTGTTGACTTGTTTATTACTTATTGACTATAAAAACATTTGATTTGATAGACAAAATTCTGTTTTTAAAAATGTCACAAAACAAGGTGTCTCCTATGTATATGTTAAAATTATACATGAATCCTGGAAAGATTTAATAGAAATAATTTGTTTTGCTGACCCTCCGATTCTTAATATCAAAAGAGGCCCAAAACAGGTCAAATATGCTTGCCATTCATGTTCATTATTCTCATGAAAGAGCTTCCTGTGGAGAGTTCAAGTTAAAGGAGAATTACTCATACATCAAGAGTTCTTCTGGATGCTCCTTCTTGAAGGTGCCATTGTATTGATCAGATTGAGCCCTGGAACACCACAGAACTTCCTACATAAGATCCATAATTGCTCAGGACCTAACTATCCATACAGGAAAATGCAAGTGGATGAAAAATGCCTCTTTTCTAGACTATGATAGACAAACTATAGAGCTCTATCATCAACATAAAAGAGCTTGATTAGACAATGAATTGGACCCAGAATTTAATAGGAGGAAGTGAACAGGTTAGGTTGCCCTTGAGAAATTAAAGGATTTGAGCTGTAAGATTGTCCTTGAAAGAAAGATCCCTATATTTAATACCTTCCATTGTTGTGGTGATGTGTTACTGTGACCTATGGAACAGTATAGTTTCTGAAGAATTAAAGTAGAAAGTAACCCAAAGAGTATTAAAATGGCGTATGGCAGGTGACAGAAAATTGAAGCACTTTGCAAATGAATAATTATGTAGAAATGATATAAAATATATCATAAGATAAATATATGATTTGAAAAATGAATGGCCAGTATTGGAAATATAGCGAGAAATAAACCAATGAGCAGTCCAAGTGTGCCATTAATCTACACAAGGTGAAAAGAATGCAAAGAAATTCCCCAGCACTTTGTGTGAACCCCCATGAGTAATTTATAGGGGGGACTTGATACAGAATGGTCAGGCATACCTAGGCAAGCTGTCTTTGCATCATTTCAAGGAGTATCAACATTGATGAATCCAGTGCATTGTAAAAATATTCTGATGGATTTTTTTTTTTTAGCATCTTGGATAGTTGAAATAATTGGAGTGATAAGAAGTAATGGGAGCTGAGAGATAATGACTACTTGATGACCAAACAAAAGCACTTCAGATCACAAATCTACAGGGTAAAAACATAGCAATTACAAAACAATGTTTTGCCTTGTTTCTTATAGAATAACTACTGCATGGGTCAGGGGTAAGGAGACCCTTTGTCATAAAAGATTGTTATAGAAGAAATATTCTAACTAAATCAATGTGGTTTAATTCAACAAGAATCTATTATGTACATGGGATATCGAAGGTGCTATGCAACATACTAGGAACATAAAAACAAAAACAAAGCAGTCCCTGCCTTCACAGAGCTTACATTCAACTGCAGATCAAGAATTATTTAGTGATCGTGGGCCAATCTTTTAAAGCCATGGACTTAATGGCACTTTTTAAGTGTTCCCTATAATAATAACTGTATGTTTTAATGGATTCATTTCTCTTGAATTCATTTCTCAGAGTCTTAGCTAATCTGACCAAACACAAAACTATCTAATTCAACATAGTCCTTTCTCTCAGCAAGTGTCAAGTTGTCCCTTTGGCTAATAGTACTTGGCTTTGGTGAGCCTTTGAAACATTTTCTCCAAAGAGCTGTGAGAGAAGGAAGGGTAGAGAGGTAAAAAAGTAAGCTTGGGGGAATCACAAAGTCTCAGCCCCTATTTTATCTAGGGCGTATCCCCCGCCCCTTGAATATAATCCCAAACCCAACCTGTCCTTCAAATAATTTGTTCTCTTTCTATATCTCAGTTAGCTACATACTTACAAATCCAACCCAGCCCTCAGATAATCTGTTCTCTTTCTACATCTCAGATACATACTTCCAAATCCCAATGTCTGACTTCTCCTGCCAGGGAACAGAGATCTACTGCCTCTTGGGGCACTAATAAATCTTCTTTGGCTAAGGACAGTTTTCACTGGGAGAGGTTAGAATGCTTAATAGCTATCATTTGCTGAATAATTAAAACAATGATTTCCAATCGCTCTTGGGCATGCAAATGTAGAACAACCTCTTAGGAGTCCCATCTTATATAACTTGTTTGCTATAAATCACATAATGTACTGCCCAGTGCAGAGCCAGACACGTAATGAGGGTTTAATAAATGCTGGCTGATTGACAGCATAATGCTGCCTTTTTCTATCTAATATTTCTTTGGTATTTCCTAAAACTCAGACCCAGCAGCTACCTTTCCAGTGTATCTCTCCTATTATCTGTCTCTGTTAATGAGTTATAGCTACAAAATGTACCTTTATTTTATAACCTATAGTTCTGGCTCTTCTTGCATCCTTGTAGCATATGTGGGCATGGGGTACAAAGAGCCTCACCAGAACATCTCCTGGGTGGATGTGTTTAAAAAGCAATGAGAAGTAGGAGGGAGAAGAGCAAGAGGCATGAAGCTCCAGTCAAATACAGCGTGAAATGGCTGCATCTTAAACTTGCCTTGATCTCTATTTCATTTCCTCTGTTCTCTACTTGGTCTGCTTCCGTGGGTCTGATGGCAGGATTGCCCTCATGGTGACTTCGTGTATAATGAGCTGGTTTGTTGATGACTTACAACTTCATATTGCCTTCTTTGCCTATTTATTATTGGAATTCTTTATAGCCTACTGTGTTACCTTTATCAGTTTTATGACAATAATAATGGCTAACACCCCACTAGTTATTTTGGAAAAGAAGAGTTTAGAGAATCACATGTAAACCTCACTCTTCTGCATCATTGTTCTCTTTCCTTCCCCTTATACCTCTTTGACCATTCCACAGCTTCTACTCTCATTTTCCCCTTTTCCTTTCACAGAGTGTGAGCACGCCTCCAGTGTGGCCCTTGATCCTCTTCACTCTCTCAATACTTTCTTCCTTGATGCTCTCATCTGCTTCAATGATCAAAGCTGTGGAAATGAAAGATGGCTAAAAAGTTGAAGAAGGGAGAAGAAACAAGTAATGTAGAAAATGAAGGAGTAATAAAAAGGAAAGAGACAGAGACAGAGAGAGACAGAAAGCAATCCCACCGAAACCAAGGCCAGAGAAAGTGTCTAAGACGGGGGTGGGGAATCTGCAGCCTCAAGGCCATATGTGGTCCTCTAGGTCCTCAAGTGTGGCCTTATGATTGAACCTAAACTTCACAGAACAAATCCTCTTACTTAGGATGTGAAGTTTGGATTCAGTCATAGGGCCACACTTGAGGACCTGGAGGATCATATGTGATCTTGAGGATATGGGTTCCATATCGCTGGCTAGGGGAAATCCTTAGGCTTTCCAATCACATTTCTGATAAATCAAGAGGCAGCAAGGTAGAGAGAGTCAAGAGAATACCAGTTTTGGAAACATAAAGATGGATTGAAATCATGACTGTCCTTTAGTAGCTGTATCACCATGAACAAGTCATCTAACATCTATGTGCCCAGGCAATTCTCTAGAACTTAACAGTCAAGTAACAGATTCCTTGTCAGCTATAGTCAGAGGATGGAGTTTCTTCATTTGAGTTGTAATGACAAATTTCATCTTGAGTAGCTCAAGAAACAAAAAGGGCCAGATTAATGTTAGCAACACTTTGAGTTTATTTTGTACCATGTTTCCAAGGAACTCCAAATCCATCACACACTATCATATTTATATTCATGTGATACCTGAGGGATGGGGGAAGAATAGGTGTGCTGGCCTCCATTTTCAGTTCTGGAAATTGGCAAAGAAAGTAAATGTGGCTTTAACTCAACACAATTCAACAATGGTCCATCAAAGATTAGAATCTTGGTCTGTTGACTTTCTAGCCAAAGTTATTTCATAGATTTTTCAAAGCACTTTCTTCCCTTGTTTTAAAATTCTATTTATTTATTTATTTGCCTTTAGTTTACGACATTCAGTTCCACAAGCTTTTGAGTTCTAAATTTCCTCCCCCTCCATTTCTTACCCCCTCCCCACCTAAGGCGGCATGCAATCTGATATAGGTCCTACAAATACTTTCACCTTAAACATTAATCAAGTTGTAAAGGATTATAACCAACAGAATGAACAATGAGAAAGAAAGAACAAAGCCAAACAAAACAAAAAAGAAAGAGAGCAAGTAGTTTGCTTCAATCTGCATTCAGACTCCATAATTCTTTCTCTGGATGTGGATAGTCTTTTCCATCATGAGTCCTTTGGAATTGTCTTCTAATTTTCCTGTGCTGAGATGAATCCAGTCTATTAAAGTCAGTCATCACAGATATGATGTGTCTAATTGTGTACAATGTTCTCCCGGTTGTGCTCCTCTCACTCAGCATCAGTTTATATAAGTCTCTCAAGATTATTATTAAGTCCATCTGCTTTTCATTTCTTATAACACAATAGTATTCAATTACATTCATATACCACACCTTGTTTAGCCACTCCCCAGTTGATGGACATCATCTTGATTTCCAATTCTTTGTCACCACAAAAAGAGCTGCTATAAATATTTTTATACATACGGGTCCTTTCCCCGCTTGTCTGATCTCTTTGGGATACAGCCCTGGAAGCAAAGTACTTTATTTTCAAAAAGTATCATGTTTGGTGGCTTTCTCATGTTGCAAAGCAATAAGCATGTGTGCATGTGATGTAGTTTCCATTTATAAAAATCATCGTGTAATAAAATGTGCATAAATCCTCATGGCAATATGTTAGAAGTAAGAGAACATCTGTAATTAAACCCACTCCATAAGCACTCCATTTTTGCTGCATAATTGCAGATTTTCTTTGGATTTCAGCCTTCTCTGAACCTCTCCATGCCCTTTATAAGTCAGATGCCCATTATTGCAATGATTTGTCATGATGCAAGAGCGGTTTGGTGAATCAGAAAAATGCTCCTTGACATGGAAGATGATCAGTTCACAGTTTTGCCAGGGTAAATTATTTTAAAATGTAGCTATAAATGTGCAAAATGAACACTTAATAACCACTTCCCTTATTTTCTTTTAAACTTTGTTTTGTTTGAATGGCATTAGTTTTCTTGAGAACAAACAGTGTCTCAGTAGTGAGATGCAAGGAAGTAACATCAGTGAGCCAGGCAATAAGCATTTATTAAGCGCCTACTATATACTAAGCATTGTACTAAATGCTGACGACACAAAGAAAGGCAAAAGACAGCCTCCGCTCTTGAGGAGTTCACAACTTAATGGGGGAGAGAGCGTAAAAATAACTATATAACAAACAAGCTATATACAGGATGAATAGGAAATAATCAACAGAGGGAAGGTAGTAGAATTAAGAGGGAGTGGAAAAGCTCTGTAGAAGGTAGAATTTTAGATGGGACTTGAAGGAAGCCAGTGAAGTCAAAAGGTGGAGATGAGAAGGGAGAGCTTTCCAGGAGTGAGAGACAGCCAGTGAAAGTGCCCAGAGTCAAGAGATGGACCATCTGGTTTAAAGAACAGCAAAGAGTATAGTGTCACCGGCCTCACCCTTGTTTAGGTCTATTTGACTATGTTCTCTACTGTCTCTAACTGAGCCTATCTGTCCTATTACTCAATAAGTTTAGAATTCTAATAAGAATGCCCTTGAAGTGACATGGATCCACTGGAGGATTTTTCTTTGGAATAAAGGGAAATTTTCTTGGATTTCAAAGGGCATAGCCTATGATATAAGGACCCTTAGAGAAATTTTTCTGTACCCTGTGTAAAAAGAAGAACCTAGAAAATTGTGCCCAGACTGCAGTTGGTCACCATACTCTACAAAAACATGGAAGAATTTTTCATTCTCCATTCACTCTTCCCGAGTTAAGTCAGCCATCTTTCCCACTCAAGTTTGTAGGACTACCCCTGAGGTGTCAAGGAAGTCATTCTTTAATGCTAACAGCTCAAGCCCCCATTCTGGTGTGTTCTTCCCACAGTTAGCTCCCAATTCCATTAAATCAATTTGCATTGATAAGCTTCAGATTATATCCTGTGAAGACAGAGCAAGAAGAAAAGTATAAATATATCTATCACCACCCCCCCAATCATCTGTGAGCCTCCCCTCTCCTCTAATACCTCATTCTCACAGAATAGACTCAAACTTAAGATAGTTTTGCATTTGTCCCACCACGTTCACTTGCAAATGCACACATGGATTCATGGCCACATTTTTGTTACTGATGGACTAGGCTGGTCAGATCATTCAACTTCACTCCTCATAATCTGACTTGCTGCAAATCCCAACCTGCTGTTTCACTATTCTAACATGGCCAGAAACCTGGATTTTGCCTCTAATTTGAAAAAGTCAAGAGTTTAGTTACTAAAAATATGTATTGATATAAAACATAAATTTAGACAGAAAGCCTAACCTCTATCTAAATATTCAGAATTTTTCCCCCTAATTGGGAGTTCAGAACAATTTTAATTTTTTGTCAAAAATTAATTTCTGAAAGTAAAAAAAAAAAATCACATTGACCTTCAGGACCATTATATTTGTCTGGAGTTTAAAACAGGCTAATTAGTATAACTAGGATTACATTAGGTTCATATATCTAGAACTAAAAAGAATCTGACATCATCTAGTCTGATGCACTCATTTTACAGATAAAAAAACTGACTTACCCAAGATCACACAAGTAGTACATGTCAGAAGTAGGATTTGAACTCAGGTCTATCAATACCAGAGCCAATGTATATTTCATTGTACTATGCTGCTGTTTGGTAGTCTAGAAGAGCTACATTCTAAAGGGCTTCAAAATTCAAGGCCAAGGAGTTTATCCTAAAGGTAATGTGAAACCATTAGAACTTGTTGAACAGAAGAGTAGAATGGTCAGACTTGTAATTTAGTAATAACAATGTATCAGTGGTGTGGAAGAAGGATTAGAGAGGGGAGAGTCTGGAGGCAAGGAGACCAGTTAGATTTTTTGCTTAATTTGGTTGAGCAGAGTTGAGGGTCTGAACTAGGATGGTCGTAGTAGAAGTAGAAAGAGTTATGGTTATGAAAGATACTAGAGGTAAAATAAAGAAGCTTGACAACTATTAGATATGAGTAGAGAAGAGGAAAAAAAAATAAGGATGCTTCAAGCTTTCAAAACTGAGCAGGTAGAAGAAGGGTGGTGCTGATGGAAAAGGGGAAATTAACATGAGGGAGACAATGAGGTATGGAAATGCTGAGTCTGAGGTGTCCACAGGATATTCAGGTTGAGATATCTAGCAATTAGTTGGTAATATAGGGACTGGAACACAGGAGAGCTATCAGGCTGAATGTATAGGTTTTGGATTATCTGCATGGTGATAATTGGAACAATGGGAATAGATGAAATTGTCAAAGGAAAGAACAGCAAGGAGCCACTAGGTGGTACAGTGAATAGAGCACCAGCCCTGGAGTCAGGAGGACATGAGTTCAAACACAGCCTCAGATCCTTAACACTTAGTAGCCATGTGACCCTGGGCAAGTCTGTTAACCCCAATTGCCCTGCCTTCCCCCCTCCAAAAAGCAAAAAAAAAGAAAATAGCAAGAGAGAAGAGAAAAGGGCGAGTACAGAGCCTTGCAAAATACCCACATTTGGGGGAAGATAGGGAGAGGAGGAAAGGAAGAAAAACCACTTAAACTAATCAATAAAGATTGATCAGAGGAAATAGGGGTGACTGACTGTTCCATAGATACTGAGAAAAGGATTAGGAGCAATAGTTTCAGGGGAAAAACACAACTAAGAAAAAAAATTAACAGCAATGTACTGATAATAAGATTAATGAAGTTCTTCCAAATGTTCCTATTTAAAGATGCTATTTTGCTGATTGCACCAAGTTCTAAAACACTACCAGGCCTCTTCCATAAATAAATCAATAAACTAACGTTTACTAAGCTCTTAGTCAGTAGTTGATAAACATTTATTAAATGCCTGCTATGTTCCAGGCACTGTGCTAAGCTCAGAGGATACAAATATGGGGAAAAAAGAAAGTCCTTGCCTTCAAGGGGCTTATAATTGAGGAATACAGCGCAGAAAAGGAAGTTGAAAAGGTTGGGGGGAAGGGAGTGAGGAGCAGAGCATGGGAAGAGAGCAATGAGGAGACATGCTGGAGAAATCAGTCAGAGAAGTCCCAAAGTAGTGCAGCCAAATGTGAAACAAAATATTCTGACGTAGCTCTCTTTTTAAATGGAGGTTTGGAGTTCATGACTCCACCATCCAATCAGAGAGGTAGAGAGTAATGATAAGGTGTGGTACCAAGGTGGGTGAGACCTCATGGGAGGATGAGGTCATCCCAATAATCAGCTTCCTGAAGCATAGTCCTTCTATGTAACAAGCATTGTGCTGGGCACTAAGGATTCAAAGACAAAACTGAAAAAGTCCCTACCCCCAAGGAGTTTGTTTCTATTGGGAAGAAGGGACTAGGGACAACATGTACACAAAGAACTGAGTAGAAAACACATGTAAAGTCATTTAGGGTGGGTGGGTAGCATTTGAACTGAGTTTTGAAAGAAGCTAGGGATTCTCAAAACAATTTATAGTCATGTAATAAATGCTCAAAATCATTATTAATGAGAGAAATACAAATCAAAGCAACCTTGAGATATCATTTTATACCTACCAGATTGCATAAAATGACTGAAGGAAAAGGCAATAAATGTTGAATGAGATGTGAGAAAATTGGGATACTAATTCATTGTTGGTGGAATTGTGAACTGATCCAACCATTTTGGAGAGCAATCTGGAACTATGAGACAAATATTAAGAATAGAAAACAAGGGAATGGGGGAAACTGCCAAGATAGAGTGGCAAGAAATTAAATATATTTTACTGAGAATAACAAACAAGCCAATTTTGCTAGAACAGAGAGTTCATGAAGGAAAGAAATATGAAATAAACCTGAGAAGGTATCTGGAGCCATACTATGAAGGGCTTTATAAGCCAAATGGAGGCATTTGTATTTTATCCTAGAGGCAAAAAGAAGTCACTACTACTTATTAAGCACAGAAATGATACAATGAGACCTGTGCTTTAGGAATATCAATTTAGTCATTGTGTGGAAGATGGTAGAGACCAGAAGTCAAATTAGGAGCACATTGCTAATTGGCAACAATGACTTAAACTAGGGCAGTGGCTATGTGATGGGAGAGAGGGGCAAAGGTGTGACAATCATGATCCAAAAAGATCTTGACAGGCCAGTACAATGAGTTCGATCTAACAAGATAAATTTCAATAGAGATAAATGTAAAGTCATATACTTAGGTATAAAAAAACCAACTTCACAAGTATAAGACAAGAGGCATGGATAAACACCAGCTGTTCTGAAAAATACCCAAGTATTTAATGGATTTCAGTCAGTGATGTGGCAGCAAAAAAAGTAATGTGATCTTGGATTTCATTGAGAGAGGCATCACTTCCAGGAACACAGAGGTGAAAATTCCTCATCAGACTTCATCTGCAGTATCATTTTAGTTCTGAGTACCATAGAGCATCCAATCAGATGGAGTGGTCAAAGGAAGGGAATCAGGACAGTGAAGTACTTTGAGTCATGTCATATGAAGATTGTTCAAAGGAACTAGGCACATTTAGCTTGGAAAAAGAAGATTCAGGATGAATAAGGGGAATGAGATTGGGGAAGAGGAAATGAGGATGTCATGTACTCAAGTATTTGAAGGGCTATCATGTAGAGAAAGACTCAATTTTCTGTTTGGCCCCAGAGAGTAGAACCAGGAACAATGGATGGAAATTGCTAAAGAATCTAATTCAGGCTTAAGAACTTCTTAACAATTGAAGTTTTGTAAAAGTCAAATGGGTGGTCTCAGAAGTCATGGGGTCTGTCTCCTCGAAGGCTTGCGAGAAGAAGGTGGATGACTACTTGTTGAGTGTGCTATAGTGGAGATTCCTTTGGTGTATTGGTGTATAGGCTGGGCTAACTGACTTTGCATTCCCTTCTAACTCTCAAATTCTGGGGGCTATATGAGAACATAAAATGAGAAGGCTTGTCTAGCATAGAGGCCAGAGGCAACTGCTTGGTTGAAGCACCAGATTTGGCAACTTGCCCCTGTCCCTAGCCTTGCCTTGCCATTGCAGTTTGCCCAGGCTCAATTCTGGAGAAACATGACCCTCTCATTTAAGGAAGTAGACTCTTCATTCTCACATTTATTGGCTCATTAAACTTGACCCTGGCTCTAGCCTAGAGTTTCCCAAAAGGGGGGTAAGTAAAAGAGATACTCAACACACGTTATGAATTGTTTCTAAAACAGGTCATTTATGCCCATACAGAAAGCAAAGTACAAGATTCTTCCTGATGCTCATTAAAAGAACAATTTAAATAGAATTCAGTATCTTAACTTATTGCAACTAGTATAGTAAACTAAAAGAAGAATAATATTCAATGGGGGGGAGGGGAGACATAAAATGATTTTTGCAACTCTGCTAATTAGTCACATGGCCCAGTCAAATAGTCAAGTCTGGCCTTCCTGGTGGCCTCTCCCAAGGGCTTGCTGCTTTTGATACCAGGCCATCCTGCTACTACTTAGGCACTTTCTCCTTGCTGCTCTCAAGGGAGGGGATCTTTTGGTACTCATAAGATCTATGTTAAAGGACAGAAGCAGACAAGTGAGACAAAGGCAGACAGCCACCCCCATACAATCTCAGTTACTTAAGTCCTTTCTCCATATGGAAGAATAGCAGCAACCATGATTATGGTATGGATAGAAAAAGGCTCTATCTCTCCATCCCTTACTGAAATCACATCTTGTTGCCTAGAGGGTTGCTTCAAAAGGGCCCCCCAACAGAAACTACCACTTCTTTTTTTCACAAGTGTTTTATCCTATTTAATCAATTCTTTTGGGTGATCTATATTAAGAAGACTCTCAGTAAACGAGTCATACATGACCAGAAACTGAACCTCCACAGCTCCCATATAGTCCACAGGAAAACAGACAGAGAATACCTATGCTTGTTACAAAAAGGGAGGGCCCCATTAGACCTGGGAATTGCTTGAATATGAGGATTGAGACAGAAAAGTCAAGGAGGACTCTTGGGTTATAAATCTGGTTGGCCAAAAAGATTGTTTTCAATATCCTCAACAGAAACAAGAAAGTTTAGAAAGAGAGAAAACTTTTAAAGAAGAGATAATAAGTTCTGTTTTGGACTAGTTGTGTGACCCTGGGCACTTCACTTAATTCTCTGTCTCTCAGTTTCTTCATCTCTAAAATGGGCATAATAATATTTGCCCTACATACCTCACAGGGTTATTGTGAGAGTAAAATGAGGTGGTGGATGCAGTCTTAAGTCCTTAAATGACTGTGAAAACGTCAGCTTGTATTAGTTTGAATAGATACTGTCAAGAAGAAAGGATTTTTACTATATGACCTTGAGATTAATTTAATTTTCTATGATATTGACAATGCATAACCATAATACCTAAACAGGGTTAGAATGTTACCTACATAAAAAAGCATTTATTTAATATTGTATTAGACATGACATTATCAAAACGCACCAGGCAATTTATTGTGTGAGGTCACAGAGCAAGTAGACAGAGGAGATGAGTATACAGGTCCAAGGGCCACAGATCCCCTTCTCTGTCCAAGAGATGCACTGAATTTACTAATTGGTTTCAGATGTGATTTCAATGTGGGGGTCCTTGTCGGGATTTAGCCCTAGCTCAATTTTCATCTTTACCACTTAAATTTTGCACGTGGCTATACATTCTGAGATGCTGCCCCCACCAACATACCCACATATACACCATGCTGGGGGAGAGGGGATAATCAACTCCTGCCAAAAATTTTGCAGGACCACCTTGGTGCAGAATGCGAGAGCCCCTTTCTTTCAACCCACCATCCTTAAAAACACAAACCACTCAGGGCCAGCAGCAACTTCTCCTCACTCGACATCTTTCCTTGGCACATGCAGCTCCCTTTGACATCAAGGGGAGCTCTGCCAGGAAAGAGCCACATGGGCTGCTGCAGGGAATAAGGACCTGACCCTCTACTCACCCCCCTCCCCGCCGTCTTCTCAAGGGCCCCCACTGCCAGCTTTACACATAGCTAATTGCCTTTTCATACAAAGAGTTTGACAGCCACCCTTCAACAAACCGTGCTAACATCTTACCCCCTATTTGGTTTGTGAAAGAACTGTTTCCATTTTTAGAGAACACGAGACCTGGCCCACTTTATTTGGAGATTAATAATATTTCTGAGTGCTCCCTTTTCTCTGTTCTGGAAGAGCAGTGAAGCAGCTCTGAAATGAAGAATTTACTACTGTGCGTGCCAGGACAAAAACAGATGGACCAAAAAGTTTAGACGGATGAATCTGAAAAATTGGATGACCTTTATTACACCCCAAAAGTTATACAAAATTAGAAGAGCAAAACTTCCATTTGCTAGCAAGATTCTTCCAACTTGGGTATTTAGCATTATAGAGTCAAGCAAAAAATAAAAAATAAAAAACCCTAACCCACTTAAATGAGGGGACAAATATAGCCTTTTTGGTACTTATAAATGCACTTTTATCCCTCAGTCTAGTAGTTTATCTCTGGCTTCAAATCTGAAATGCCTCTCATTTAAAAAAAAATCCTAAGCTACATTATCCTTCCTTCCAATGAGAAGTGAGTACATTTTGAGCAATTTACTCCAATAAATATTTATTGCATATTTACTATGTGTGAGGTACTGCGCTAATGCTAAAGATATCATGAAAAAGATGACATAATCCCTGTCCTCAAGGAGTTTACAACCTAATTGGGGAAATGTAATATGTATACACATGATTACAATTCAAAGTAGATTCTTATGAAAGCAAAGAGAACACCTAAAGTGTGGCAAAAATATGTGAGGAAGAGATTCTGTTCAGCTGTGGGCATCAAGGACAACTTCAAGAAGAAGGTAGCACCTGAGCTGAGACTTGAAGGATGTGAAGGACTTAATACATAGCAACATGGAGGGAGTATGTTCCAAGGCATGGAGGGTGGCCAATGCAAATGCACAACAGCTGGAGAGGCCAAGCAAGATTCAGTCCCATAGCCTGACTGGAATGCAGAGTAGATAAGGAGTAAAGAACAGAGAATAAGGAGGTAAATGGGAACCAAGCTATGGAGGGTCCCCAGAGCAAGTGTAAGGAATTAGTATCTTATTCTATTAAGCAATAGAGAGCCAATGAAGGTTTTTGAGCAGGGAATCAACTTGGGCAAACCTGTAGATCAGACAGAAAAATAAACACTTTAATTAAATTGAAGAATTGACCTTGAACGAGCCAAATATATTTTTCTAAGTCATTTGCATGGCATTTAGTATCACACAGAGGGCAAAGAAATGTGCTTTAGCTGGCTATAACATAGCCAATGAAGAAATTCAAAGTGGAATGGAAATAAAAGATACCATAAAAGAAATATGTGACAGAAATGGGAAACGGACTAGTCAAATGGCAGGAGTGAGGGCTATCAAGTGGATGGCCAGAGTGCTCCACTGGTACTTACATGATGTCAACAGAAAGTGAGAAAGGCCTCTATGAGCATCTCGTGTGGCACACTTTTGTGAGGACATGGATGAGAGTCACATGGGATGGAAAGGTGTAGGCACACTGTGCTCTACTTTGCGGAAGGGAACTCCCAAGTCCTTGATATCAGAGATGCCACTGAGGGCACAAAGGTAAGACGTGTCCAGTGCTTAGCTAACACAATGACTGCACATTTAGTAAATGCTTGTCTACCTGAGCATTAGAGAATATTTACACAGCATTCTAGAAAGCTAGACAGAAATGACATCAGTTTAGAGTACAACCCTGCTGAGTCCAGGCCCTATTTAAATTTTCTGATATAACCAGCTGGCTTTTCTCTTTTCCATGACCAAACCATACTCAGCCCTTGAAAATATATGCCCATGATCACAAGGAGTGTGACCCAACAAGAACTATCATAAGTGAGGCAGTGTGATAGGATCAGGGCAGTGCTTAAGAATGGCACTATCTTTTTCCTTTCTTTGCATCCCCAATGTTTAGCACAATGCCTGGCAACCAGGTAAAGTTGAATAAAATTTAATTAACTAAGACTGACTAGGATATAAGCAATTCTAAAGTAACAATCCTATAAAAAATGGGTCAACTCAATGCCACCTTTGTTTATGATGAATGATGTGTATGTGTTTATGTGTGTCTGAAAATATATCTACCAAGATGGAATGGAAAGAGAGCTGGTTCTTGAGTCAGAGAACCTGAGTTCAAATTCTACTTCTGACACTACCTTCAGCAAGTTGCAACCTCTGTGAGCCAAAATTCCTTCATTTGTAAAATGATGGAGTTGAATCAGATGATTCTTTAGGTACCATCAATCTCTACATATGAGATCCTATGATCCTATAACATTCTAACCATCAAAAACCTTAACATCTAATCTTATCTCCTTAGTATATAATCCTTAATAAATGTTTGTAAATGGAAATTACTAAATTCTGAAGATTCCTTTTCTTTATTCATATGTGCAGTATCCCTCCCTTCTATCACACAGACAAGAATACTTGGGTTTACAAGCTCTCTTCATATTCTTCACCCAACCATCTGCCAAATTAACTGTACCCAACAACCACTGATCACATCCCATTCACTCTTTCTTACCCCTGCCTTCCACCAACAACCAATCCACCAATAAACATTGTCCCATACAAAAGAGGAAAAAATTATTAGAGCTTTAAGAGACCTTAGATCTCATTTAGTTCAATACTTTGTTTGGCCTAGAAACAATCACAAAATAGAACATTTTTAAAGATAGTTTCCCAAACTATAGCTTTGGGCTCTCCCTTCTGATCCACTGGAAAATTATATGGTGTGTGCATTAATGCAGTATCTGAGGCCACCATAGATAAGTGCAAACACAGCAGGACTAATAATAAAATCAGATTTCATGTGGCTGGTGTCCCTTGGATTTTATTTTATTATTAGCAAGCTATATCATTTGTTCACATTCTTTAGCTTATTAGAAAATGTGGACTGTAATATTGGACGCAATACAGAAGCTAATTAAATGAGAAATGTCACTATTTCTCCCAACTTATACAATTAGGATCTGTAGTAATAACGTTTCCTATCATACCAGACCAGCAGAGGAAATGTTACACTTTTGGTCTTCAGAGGACCAAGGGGGACATATGAAAAGAAAATGTGATTATTAAATTTGCAATTCAATGGGATTTTTTTTAAGACTACTCTGCCAGGTTTTTGCATTTGTAGTTTTGGGGGAAAGATTTCATTTTTGAACTCATTTAAGGAGTACTGTTCACAGATATCAACACACTCTCACTACAACAATCCTTTCTGACTTAAAATTGCCAATTATTATTATTCCAATTTGCAGATAAAGTCCTGGATGCTATTTATGAGTCCAAGTTTCATCTGATTCAAGTCACTTGTGAAATCTTGGTTCTAAACTTCAACTCCATTGTTTCTCTAAGTCAAGTTGCATTTTGTACCACATTTTTAAAAAATTTTAAACAGGAAAATGAGGAAGAGGAGTAAACAGCATATTTATGTCACCTATTAAGGCATGGAGGAGTTGTGGGCTTTATTGGTGGAGATGGTATCCTGTGAAAAAACCCAAAGTCATGGAAATAAAGGTCTTTTCATAGGACCATGGAGGCATAAACTTAAGACTGAAAGGGACTTTAGTTGTTATCTGGTTGTAACAATAATGCTAAATTAATTACCATTACACTGGTCCAGCCATTTGTTTTACAAAGGCCTTTACTAAGGCCGATAAAAGTGAAGAAATTGACTTGCCTGAGGTCACAAAGATAGTAAGAATATAGTCAGCATTCAAACCCAGGTCTTTGAACTCCATAGTCAGTATTCTTCCTACCACATCATTCTCTGATAAATCCTTAAAGTTACTCTATCTGGCTTTCTTTCCTTTCTTTCTTTTGATGGGAGACCAAAAATTATCTCAGGGTTGAGAAAATTGAAGGAGGAGGGGAGAAGTCAGACCCAAATCACTACTGGTGATTTAATAAAAAGGAAGCCACCTGAAATCTGAAAGAGGTATTATTGCTTGACAATTAGAAATTACTGTGGGAGTTTAAAAAAAACTTTTTAACTTTCTGTCAGATAGAGGGTGAGAAGTTTCCTTCCCCATCCCACAGCCTGCTCTGCCCCCAGAAGGAAAGGGAAGGTAAAAATGATGGATTTAATGCGTCTGGTGCTACGTAGCTGACTATTCAGTATTCCAAAAGAACTTGGCCCCTCGATGGAAGACTTTCCTTCTGGGGAAGAAATGCTGTCACAATCATGGCTGTCTTTATAGAGAAGCTGCTAAGAGTTTTTCCCTAGTCCATTAGTGTCTATGTGAATAGTCTGTCTCCCTCTGAGGGCTTAAACTTAAGCATCTGGGCTATAAGCTACAAGATATGGAACAAAATAGATTCTTCCTCCATTGTTGTTGTTATTGTTATTTTTGCCCTTCATTCTCAGAGAGGACAAGTGAATTGGATTTAAATAAGGCAGGGCTCTGCAAAGTCACCAGCCTCACTCTTTCATCCAGAATCATCTGGGTCCAGTGGCAAAATATAGATCAGGATGACTGTCCATGTCCCTGTACACAGAGGGAGACCTTGGTCTTTTTAAGTTAAGGTCTTTTCCAGGTCTCAGTCTGACTGAGTGTATCAGCAATGCAGTATTCACAATATCTACAGTAACTATAAATATGCTGGTATGGTTATTAATCACAAAATGTAACAGGCTCTCTACATAAGAAATATAGCTAGAGCACTCATTTAAATACCAGAAAACAGAGTTCCAAAATCAGAAAGTCAAAGCCAACACATTAGTTACAAAGTTGGCACATGTAGTTAAAGTAGTAAATACCCACATTCTCAAGCCTTTAGAACAGGACAGGCTACCTCAGGCAAAGATCCTCCTCCCCTCACTCAGGACAACTGCTCAGCGTCCAGGCAGCTTGCTCCCAGCAGTTCCGGCCCCTGGCAGTTTCCATCCCAGGCAGTCCTCAGCAGGAGTCCTTAGCAGAGATTCTGGCCCGCTCAAAGCAAAAGGAGTTCGCAACTGCAGCCCCTGCCTCTGCTGCCGCTTCCAGTCACCACCACAGGGACACTAGCTTGGTCCGGCGTTCTCTTGCTCCACCCCTTCCTGCTACGTCAGCAAGTTCAAGGGGCGTGGAAGATCTTCAAATCCCAGTATCATTACACTGAGGCAGCACCCATTCATTGATTAAGGCTAGGTAAGGAATGTGGCAAATGATTGCCTCTTTTACCTAGTCAAAAAAAAAAATCACTCTAGGAGGGGAAGACCCTCAGGGTTTCTGGCTAAAAACAGGAAATGCCTAGCACTCCAAATGAAGCCAGGGTCTAGAAGCAAAGGTAAGTTATACAATCCTGTACCCAATGAGGCCAGTCCTGGCACTAACCAGCAGTGACCATGGAATCAGCAGGGCTGGCTAACAGCAATCACATAAGCAAGAAGCAATACCTGTCAGAGACTGTGTACTGTGCCCGCATCCCTGTCAGAGAATGCACACTGCACAAAGCTGAGGAACAGGCCCAGCTGTCCAGATGTCAGTTGTCGTATAGCACTGCAGGCTTAAGCTGCTACACGATGTTTGCTTTGACTACATGGCTCTCCAGGAATCTTCCCTGAGTATTCTCAGTCTTTCTGCTGATAGTGGGTTCATTTGTGAGGGATTATACCCCAAGTACCTGAGTGCAATATTTCATTGCTTCTTTTGTCATATGCTTTTCTCTTAACTAATTGTATCCTCTAATTCAGTAGCATCATACTCAAATTAAAAATGGAGATCACTAAACTGTGCATAAGAATTCCTGCAGGTTTTACATTGACTTAGAAAACTTCATGTTAACATTATCTATATTATATTGTATTTTCATTTATTTTTTAAAAATATTTCCCAATTATACTTTAATCTGATTCAGGCTACTCTGGAGTGTTATAGGCTGATGCCAGTGTGTTTGACACCCAATACTATGGGATGGGGCTTTTGAGCTATTGATTTTGAATGAAGAATGAAGAAAAATTGAGACTGGGGCAGATTTTCTGGGTGCCCCTGGAGCTATACTTATATGGACTTTCTCATCGTTGAGCATACACTTAAGTTAGCCAGATTCCTTAGTATGTGTCACCTGATTGCCATTGCCAGTTTTCATAAAAGACAAACCCACTATTCATTAGCATTTAACTTAAGTAAAAGACTCATTCTTTATTTTTTTCTTTCAAGGATGGGAAGCCAAGAATATTATTTCTAATGGGTAGTATCATGAGAACGAGCACTCAGAATAAAAGCCCCAATTTTGTTCATTTAGCAGTAACCATACTAGGACGGCTGTTGTCACAAAATCTTTGATTTGCTTTTCTAAAGAAAATCAATTTTAAAGGGATCAATAAACAATCTTACTTTAATTACATATTACATACACACACACACACACACACACATCATTCACTTAGTTCAGGGGAAAAAGTCAGCACCCTGAACTTCAGAGGAAATACAAACAGAAATTACAAGCAGAAAAAAAGAATACAGACAGAGAAAATAACACAAATCAACAGACAGGGTTTCTAGCTGTCTGATCAAAGCTGTACATACATAGTTACCAGAGAGAAAAGCATCAACACCTGGGCTTTCAAAGCTGTGGAAGGAGGTAGGTGCTCCTTAAGTCTTGTCTGGCCAAATCACACAAACACTCTTCCAATGAGTGAGCCCCAAAGCAAAACCTCACCTCAGAGTACATATACCTTTCTTCAAAGCCAGAGGGCATCACAACCCTTGTGACCCACTGTCTAATTACAAAGTAACAAAAGGTGTGGGCCTTCCTGAAAAACAAGCCTCATGTAAGCAAGTTTCTCTTGTTGGGCTCTACCTGAGGCCTATTAATGGGCAGGGAAGATCTTCAACTTCCATTAACATTACAGTTTTTCTCCCCCAGCAAAGAAAGAAGAACAGAGAAGGAAGTATACTACTAAGCTTGGTTGGAGGCAATAAAGACTCAGTGTTTTGTGTATAATACCTCCATGTTTTTGTGTTGGCCTACCCACCAGATTGCAATGACTTTAGGGTGGTACCAATAAATAATAACAATAACAATAATGATTAAGGAAATAGGAGTCAAAGTGGTACAGTACAGAGTGCCAGGCCTAGAGTCAGGAAGACCTGAGTTCAAATCTGACATCAGACATTTCCTAGCTGTGTGACTCTGAGCAAGTTACCTAACCTCTATTTGCCTCAATTTCCTCATCTGTAAAATGGGGATAATAATAGTACCCACCTCCCAAGATTGTCATGAGAAACAACTGAGATAAAAATTGTAAAGCACTTAACACAGTCCTTGCCACATAGTCGGCACTTGAGACACATTTCTTGTTTAATTGGCGCAAGGAAAACATTAAGGAAATGCTAGTTATTATTATAAAAAAAAACAAAATAAACAATTCAGCATCAGACATTTTATTATAGAGGATTAAAAAGTAAGGAAATCAGAGGTGAGACCAAACTCCCCCAAAAAGAATATAATTTCTAGTCGTGTATGTGTTTGTAGCAAGCGTAACTCAACAAAACCGCAGATCTGATCAAATAAAAAGCAGAAAGCTCATGTATGTTAACATAACGAATCACAAAGTTGTCTTGATGAGTGACTGAAACCTTTCTGTCAGATATAAGCCAGTTTGTGATTTATTTATCTAGCATATTTTGAAATCTTCTCTGCTCAGGCCATCACATCTATCTCCATCTCAGGAGTAGTAACCCAGGCTCTGCCCCGAGTCCTTCAGGTCTCATAGTAAGTTTTGTTTTTTCTTATTGGAGCCATGTGTTGTTTACTTGTTTCACTTATGTCTGATCTCATTTGGGTTCATTTTATAGATGAGGAAACTAAGGAAACAGGATTAAGTGACTTGCCCAGGGTCACACAGCTAGTAAGTGTCAGAAGCCAGATTTGCATTCATGAAGATAAGTATTCCTGGGTCCAAGACTGGTGGTCTATCTACTGTGTCACCTACCTGACCAGGTGCCTATGAAATTTCCTGGCCTAATCCGCAACAAATCATGTTTTCTCAACTCAGACCATGACATCTACCACTTCCCCATGGATTCTGACCCTGGGGAATCTTGGTGTTATCTTATTGAGCTCAGGTACCATACTTCCTAGACTTGCTCCATGTCATGTCTTCTCTATATGATCTATTACCTCCATCTCCAACTCACTGGTAACCTGGACTCAGCTCCTGGGTCTCTCAGCTCTGAGAGATGCCTTATATTACTGGAGCCCAGGCCTCCATACCACTTTCTGGCCCACTCCACTTTACACTATATATCTCTCTGCATATATCTTCCCTGCTTTCCAGATCCCTGTTAGAATGTAAGCTCCTTGAGATCAGAAATTGTCTTGCTCACATGTATTTGTATCCTCAGAACTTAGTGTAGTGCCTGCACCTTGTAAGCATTTAATAAACGCTTCATTTATTTATCTCTCTACCTATATCTACTGTTAAAAGATGAGAACACCAGCAATCCTCCAAATAAATGCCAATTGTGTGTTTATGTACTTACACAAAACATTGACAGCTTGCATTACCAGAGAAAATCTACATACAAAACAATGTATTAGCTGAAGAGCAAAAAGCATTTGTCACAAAGTTTCAAGGATATAAATAACAACACTGCCTTTGTTGATTACTGAAAAGCTTTTGACTCAGTTCTGCACTCATTGTTTATTCATAAAATGCAAACACATAAAAGAGACCTCAGTGAGAATGCTAGGATATCTGAAGCTTACATTGAAAACTGCTCTATATATAAAACATACCATCAACATAATAATGTAAAGAGCTATTGTTATAAAATGTAGAATTTTTCTGAGATACAATTTAAGTCTATTTGGTTCTGCCTAGCTTTCCATCTATTATCATTTCTACTAAATAGAATTAAGTATGGCTTCCAAATTTAAAAGAGAGCCATATCAAAGCATCTTCCTAAATCACTTAAAGAACATGTATGACTTCAAACTATATGACTCCAATGAAAAACATTGAAGACTTTTATCCTTTATTCTGAAGACCTTTGGAATCTTTCACCAAAGATTTTAAAATTTAATTTGCACTCAATAAGCACATAGTTCTTAATATACTCCAAAGCAAATAGAAACTGGTGGCCTTAAGCTTGAATCTAGAGATTAGCATTAGATGAAGGCAATACTTACAAATATCTTTATCTCCTCCAAACAAGACATATCCATTATAAAAAAATCAAATAAAGTGTAGTTGGATACATTAAAAGATTTATCCTGAAACCAAAACTGAATGGAAAGAACAATTTAAAGCAATTGACATCTACTTGGTACTAGTTGTAATGTATACTTTCAAAACTGTAAAATGAACCACAAGAGCTATGGAAAGCATCCTAACAAAAACCTGTACAACATTAATAAAATACATGTTCTATCATGCTAATGTAGTTATAGAAAAATTAGCACTTCCTCACCCAAAAGGAAGAGGGTTAATAGACATGACCAAAATTCATAACAAACAGTTAAAAATAAACTTACAGAAATATCTTTGGTCTTCATTAAACAACAGAAAATGGTGAAAATGTAATTGGAAGTAGTTTGTTTATCTCCAGATGGAATCTATGAAATTGAAACCAATAATAGATTCAAAATGTCTTACATGTACATCATCCACATGATCTCAACCCACAATATGCAAACAAAGAAGTGTCAAATAATTGATGAAGTCATGTGGATTTTTTTTTTGATGAAATGTCTGGGTTTATAATGATAGTCAACCAAAATTTTCAGATGAGTTCTCCTTGAGAGATCCAAAATCAGTCATCAGTGGAGATTATGCAAGGAAGTGATAGAAAATGTCCAATTCCATAGTTTGTAAAAAAAATTAGTCTTTACCATATGCTTAGCAAATCATGACTTAATTATATCAGACAGAATTATGTATCAGAAATCTCATAGACTTGCAGGTGACAAATTCCTGTACTACAAATATAGACCTCAAAATATGCTGGAGAAATAAACCATAAACTGTGTTGGAATCATTCCATTATCAAAGAACAAACTATTGCCCATCTTTTTCCAGATATAATGCTGATCAACAAAAATTTAAGAACAATGTTTTTAATACAATTTGCAATTCCAAATACTCATAATCTCCAAACTGTGTGGTTTGAAAAACTTTCAAAATATAGAGACTTAGGAGATCAAAAGCATATAGGAACAGAATAAGACACAAATTAGACCATCATCCTGTCTGCTACTAGATTTGTCCCAAAGTTGGTTTCAGCGGTCTTATAAAGATTATTTCCCAACATTCTTAATCAATAATAAAAAGCATTTTTATTCACTTGTTCAGTAATCCACAAAAAATTAAATATAAAAGAATAGTAGCAGGGCAAAGACATTCCAGGACCATTTCTATATGAACCTCATCAAAAATATAAGAAAATGAAATAATAATTATTATGATAATGCCCTATCATCCACACCATTAAAGTAAGGAAGTCGAGCAGAGAGAGGAAGGAAAATGATTGGCTAACAGGAAAATGTCAGCCAGGCTAAAGTAAAGTGGAAACTTTGGCCAGCTATTACCACAGTAGCTGTAAAGGTCTGGCAAGAAGCCCAGAATACTAGTAAGCAGAGCTCCGGAAATACTAGTGTTGGTGACTCAATAGACAACATGCCAGACCTAGAGTCAGGAAGACTTACCTTTCTGAGTTCAAATCTGACCCCAAACACTTACTCGCTGTGTGACCAGGGGAAGTCACTGATCTCTGTTTGCCTCAATTTCCTCATCTGCAAAATGATCCAAAGGAGGAAATGGCAAACCACTGCAGTGTCTCTGCCAAGAAAACTTGAGATCTGATCACGAAGAGTCAGACCTGACTAAAAATGACTGACCACACACACACACACACACACACACACACACACACACACACAAGCACACAATATCTGTTTCATAATCACTGTGATATAACTGATCCTAAGCATCAAAGACACAGATAGATGAGCAGCATAAAGTTTCAGGCTAGCTCTATTTGGAATTTTCAGGATGGCAATTTGACATGGAGAACAGTAGGGCAAGAGGTGCTCCTTGATGTTCTCATAGCACTAGAAGGTAAGATAATCTCAACTAATAGAGTTTTTGTGACACTTCCTTCTCTTGGTTCTGTTTCAGCTTGTCTATCCATTCCTTCCCATTTTCTTTTCCTGAATTATTATCGATATCATTACCCCCAAACTATGGGTGTTCAAGGTTCTGTCCTAGGTCTTCTCCCTTTAGTCTCTCTCTCTCTCTCTCTCTCTCTCTCTCTCTCTCTCTCTCTCTCTCTCTCTCTCTCTCTCTCTCTCTC
>CM053587.1:149731234-149746837 GCA_028646515.1 Pseudochirops corinnae | reverse complement strand
TGTCCTGCCCCAGCATCTACTCTAAATTTCAATCTTTTTTTTTTTTTTTTGCCAATTGCCTATTGGACATTTCAAATTGTATTTCTGGGAGATATCTTCAGCTCAATGAACTCATTATCTTTTCTCCTAAACCATCCCCTCTTCTAAACCTTCTTATTTCTTTCAAAGGTACCATTGTCCTTCCAATGTCCCAGGTTCATAACTTCAGTGTTATACTGGAGTCTTCACCCTCCATCACCCCACTTGCAAAATCCTGCCATTTCTACCTTCACAATGTCTCTCACAAAAAGCTCTTTTTCTGTGCTTACATAGCTATCACCTTAGTTCAGATCTTCATCACCTCTTCCTCTAATTATTGCAATAGCTTCCTCCTAATCATTCTCCCTACCTCAAATCTCTCACCACCCCAGTACATCCTACACATTGCTTCCAAAGTAAAGTTCTTTTAAGGCAAATCTGGCCATGTGACTCAACATACTCAATCAATTCCAGTGGTTTCCTGTTGTCTCCAGCATAAAATATGAACTTCTCTGTTTAGTATTTAAAGCCCTGCACAAAAAGGTCCCAATCTTTCTAAATTCATTGGACTTTACTTCCCTTCCCACACTCTGTGATCCAGGTAAACTGGATCTCTATGTAATACATGCCAGTAATATGAAGAACAATTGCTATAAAACATGGCATTTTTTCGAGGAAACAGTTTGTCTCTGTCTGTATCTCTGTCTCTGTGTCTGTCTGTCTCTCTCACTCTCCCTTGCTTTTCTCTCTCAATCTCTCTATCTCTATCTGCATCTCTCTCTCTCTCTCTGTCTCTGTCTTTCTTTCCCTCTCTCTCTGACTCTCAATCTCTCTATCTTCCTTTATGTCTCTCTTGCCCCTCCATCAGAAAGATGAGAATTAGATGAATAGAGATTTTACAGCTTACTAAGTACTTTCTTCACCATAACCCTGTGAGATTGGTGGCATAAGCATTATTATTCCATTTTACGGATTTGCACAGCCCACAGATTTGATTTGCAGCTAGAAGAGACCTTAAGATCATCTAGTTCAACTCCTACATTTTCTAGATAAAGAAACAGAGCCCCGGGAATTTGAAGTAACCCAGTTCACACAAGGGGTAAGTAACAAAGTCAAGATTCAAACTCTAAATCCAGGGCTCTTTCCATTAGCCCACACTGTCTCCCTCCCTACCTGAGCAGAGGTACTATAATGTAAGTTCCTTAGAGGCAGGCACAGTTTTGCTTTTGTCTTTTAATTCTGGAGTTTAACATATACATTTTTAAGTCATGATTCGAACCCAGATCTTTTGAAACTAAATCCTCACCAACTCCACCAGAGATGTCAAACAGACATCAAATTCTTGCAAACCACAGTGGTCCCAAGACTGACCCAACCCAAATTAAAATGTAATTGGGAAATATTTCACAAAACAAGTAAAGATACAATAAAACATAGATAACAAAAATGCCTCTGTATGTTAGGTACAACCTCTAAGGAGCGCTGCCAATAAATTCTAAGAAGAAAAATAACAAATAAATAGTAGAGTTTAAAGAAGTTAGTTGCCTCAAATAGGATGATCCATTTCCCCAGAAAAGCTGTGAATAAATCATTTTATTAAGCATAATAGTTCATAACCATAACACTTAGCAAATCCCTATTAAAACTACAGAATACAGTTGAGTCTAGTCCAAACTCCTTTCTTCTTCTTGGTTACTATACCTTCATACGATAACAGTGCCTTCTGCTGTCCAGCTCCCATATTATCACATCATATTATTCTGTAGACAACATAGAATTTTTTCTATTCTAGCAAAAAGCCAAAGAATAGGAACGTAACTTTGAGGTTACAACTTGTTGGGGCCTGCTTTAAAACAATTGTAGCAACAGTTGGGCCCTGCTTTAAAACAATTGTTAAAAATTTCAAGAGAAGGTATTCATACTGTCTGACCATCAGGCTGCTGTAATCAGAATGAATTCCCTGCTAAGATCAAGCTATTTATTTTTCAGAGCTGCCCATTTTTTTGAAGCATAAAATGGTTTAATTCTGTCCACCAAGCAATTAATATGTTCAACTAAACAAATCAGAGCTGGAGAACCAAATTAACACCTTTCAAGAGTGATATATCAGTGCCTGATTTCACAGAATGCTTTATGACCCTTCCACCTAAACTAATGGATAAATTTTAAAGACAAGAAAGCCCCAGTATAGCTTGAATTGTTTCAGAACCTGTGGGGAAAAATATATCAGCATGTACTGTACCCTCATCGGAGACAAAACAAAAGATCCTTCTACCCAAAATGAAGTACAATTTTTAAAAGTCAACCTCAGACCAAGAAACTATCCTGAACTTTCATGTAATTTTTTCTGCTCAACTCCAAATTAGCTCAGTACTTTTTGTGTATATGAATAGAGTTAAGACAGATGTAACCCAGAGCATTTTCTTCACATTGAATAGGTGACACCTAAATATTTGTTCATAACATTAACTAACATTTATATTGCACTTTAAGATTTGCAAAGTATCTTAGATACATTATCTCATTTTATTACCACAACAATCCAGTAAGGTAGGTACCATTATACCCATTTTACAACTGGGGAGACTAAGGCTGAGAAGCTAAGTAAATTGTCCAGCATCATACAGCCAGTGTCTGAGGCAGACTTCAAACTCCAGACTCCAACCCCAAGCCCAGTGTTCTTTACACTATATCTACTAGTTGCCAAAGGCCGAAACATCTTACAATATAGTAAATAGGGGCAATTATGAACTCTATTTTAAGGCCCTGCTAGGACCGGGCTGGGAAGTCACTTAAGCAGAAAGAACTGCTACCACCAAGGAGGTTAAAAAAAACAAACCCAGATCTCATATACACACATACAATTACGCATGTACACAATTACTTAGCTAGGACTGGAAGGGAACCCTGGGAAGTCAGGAGGTAGAAATGAAAAAGGAGAGCATTCCAGGTATAGAGGACAGTCAGTGAAAATACCGAGACTTGGAGATGGAGTACCTTGTGAAAGGCACAGCAGGAAGAAGGATGGGAAGTGTCACCAAATTTTAGAGCACTTGATGGGGAGTAAACTATAAGAAGGTGGGTAAAGGTTTCCTACTTTCTTAACTTAAGAACCAGGTCATGAAAGGTTTTTAGAACCCAGCAGAGGATGTTGTATTTGACCAATTTGATATCTCAGTGGTGGATGGACTACAGTGGAAAGAGTTGTGACAGGAAGATGAACAAGTAGACTATTGTAATATTCCAAGAATGGGGGAATCTGAAGGCATGCAGACAAAATGGTGGCAGGGTAGGAAGAATGAAGGGACATATATAAGAAATCTTGATAAGATACACTTGACGGACTCAGCAACAAATCAGATATGAGTAGGGAGAGGTGAAAGTGAGGAAACAAGGATAATATACAGATTATCAGCCTGGGTAACCGGGAGGATGAGGTACCTACATTGTTAATAGGGAAGATAAGAAAAGGGGAAGGTTTGGGAGGAAAAATGAGTTCATTTTTGGACATGTTGAGTGTAAGATGTCTATGACACATCTAATTCAAGATGTCCAATGGGTTATTATTAGATAGATAAGTCCAAGAATCATCTATCTAGAGATGATCCATGGGTGCTAAAATCAGTAAGAGAAACAATATAGAGTGAGCAAAGAAGAGAGTCTAGGACAGAGCCTTAAGGGAAACCGGTGGTTAATGAAGGGGCAGCCAGGTGGCATTGTAGATGGAGTCCTAGGTCTGGAGTCACGAAGACTCATTTTCCTCAGTTCAAATCTGGCCTCAGACACTTACTAGTTGTGTGACTCTGGGCAAGTCACTTAACTCTGCCTCAGTTTCCTCATCTGTAAAATGAGCTGCAGAAGGAAATGGCAAACCACTGCAGTATCTTTCCCAAGAAAACTCCAAATGTAGTCACAAAAGATCAGATCAAAAATGACTGGACAACAATATGGTTAATAACTATGACGTGGATAAAGACCCAGCAAAGGAAACCGAAGAGTGGTCGATAAATAGGAAGAGAACCAGAAAAGAGCAGTGTCCCAAAAACTTAAAGAAAAGAGAATACCGAAAGGAAGGTGGCGATCAACTATGCCAAAACCTATATGGAGGTTAAAAGGGATCAGGACTGAGAAAGAACAATTTATTCACTTTGTCAATGGAGAGACCATCGGCTACCATTAGAGAAAACTGTTTCATTCGAATGATGAGACTTGAAGCCAGACTTCAAAGAGTTAAGAAGAGAGTAGAAAGAAAAGAAGTGGACGCATTGATTGTGGTCAACCTTCTTAAGGAGTTAAAACTCAAAGGGGAGGAAAGCTATTTGTATTTTAACCTGAATTCTAAAGAGGGAGCATAGCTTTGCAATCAGGAAGATACGGGTTCAAATCCTATCTCCTACTGACTGTGGGGCCCCTGAAAAAAGCACTCAGTGCTCTGGACAACTTTCTGAGACCAAGAGTGGTAGAGAAGGTGCAGACCTCATTTGGTAGAGGGAATTCTCCTTCTCCCCCACCCCAAGGAGTCTAGTTCCAATTCTTTCCCTTGTATATAAATGGGGGCTTAGGGGGTGAGGCATGTAGAAGGCATTATTTAGCATGATGTGGTTCTAGAAAGCCCTACCCAGAAGTCCCTTGTGTAAGCCTCTGGTGTAGGGACACTGAATTAGAGAACACTAGACAATGGAGAGGTCATTCAAGAGAATTTTTCACCCTTAGAATGAGGTTTTCCAGGAGAAAACACAAATAAAGAGATTTAGTGGCATAGAGAAATATTTTTTTGGACAGAAAAGAGTTTGATTACACTAGAAATGTTCTAAGTATCACTGTTGAGGCCACTAAAATAGTTTGTGACATTAACAAAAAAGAGTTTCTCCCATTGGCATGGGAATAGACTCGGAGATCTCTGCAAGTCCCTACCAGTCCTAGGAATTGGCATGTTTTCCTCAGTACTGCCTCTTCTATTGGAAGTGATGAGGCCTGAAGAGAAAGGAGATTGGATAGAGGATGATAGTGATAAAGTCTTGTTGGCACCCTCTGAATATTCTCTTCTGGGGAGAAATCCCAGTGGAACCATCCTAGTCACGACTCTGTGCCCCAAAGTCACATATAAAAGTCCACCAATTCTCCATCCATTTAACCCCTTTTCATCAACATTATTCCAAAGGGTAGGCAAGAAGGAGGTCTGTGCAGGCCACCTGCTTACAAGGGACACCCCAAAATCAACAGAAGTCAAAATTAGAGATGTTCATATGTTGTCTGGCCTAAATACTATGTGACTTTGGGTCAGCTCTGTTTTCTCCACAGATGCTGACATCAGTCCTCAATGAAAATAAGACATTCTACATTCTACTGGCAACACAATATGTTCCTCTTAAATGCACATGGCTGTCATCTTTAGATAGACATTATTAAATACAGACTAATGACAGTGTACTATTTTTTTGTCTTTTTACTGGATTCATTTTTACTAAAACAAATCCCAGACTTTGAGAGCTGGAAGGAAATCCAGCAGACATCTAATCTCTTAGATGAGGACACCACTATCCATAAGTAAAATAGCATGTCCAGGGTCCTATAACTGGTAAATAGTAGAGTTGGGAGTCGGATTCAAATCTTTTGACTCCAAATCCAGTGTTCCCTTGTGTTCTTAGTATGAACACCCAATGGTTTATTCCTCTTTCTGAATTTGTAAATACTCTAAGTCATTGACATGTTTTAAATATTTAATTTTAAAATTAAAGAAAATCATAAGGCCTAAGGAAAGAAATAACAGGCAGAAGGAAATTAGTATCTCCAAAATTGAACAGAGTTTAGATTGGATAATTCATTGTCTGATAAGAAAACAGATTTCTTATCTGCCAGGGTACAAGTTTTCCTTACTGTACTGTCTCTATAGATACATGCTTTCTGACCAACTACTTGCTATTAAAAACCTAGACTGATGTCACTACATCCATCCTACTTAATCTATCTCTTTCTCCCTTCCTACTCATGACCTGCTTCTCCCCTTTTCCACCCCATTCAGAGTTTGCACCTTTGGATCCTTCATTACCCACCAATATTAGCTTGTCTGGCAGGTCAGATAATTGATCCTTTAGGGAATCAAAATCATGGCTATGTGCAGGTAATGGCACCTCACTAACCCTATTACCCAGCAAGCTAATTTGATGTTACCTGAATTATGATTTTTCCAAATAGACCAGTGACTAGGATCACTAAAGGTTCTTCACATGAAACAGGAAGAGAAGAACAAAGGAATATCAAAGTTTAAGGTGGTAATTAATGCCCCAAATCTCACATCTACACATTTTCAACCCTTTTAGCCCAGTATTTCCTGTGTAATGTTTTGGCGATTTTCCAATTTAAGAGCCTCCCCTTTTTTAATTACATATGTTGTTACTCTATTAGTTTTGGAAATAATTTATCTGAGCTAAAAAAGCTGTAGTTTCCATGGTGTAAAGTAAAGAAGAGATACATGATTTCTCTTTTCTCCCTGTGTTAGCCAAGAATATATTTTCCTTTTTCTAGTCCTTTTTCTTGGCACCTACCAAACCAAGTTTCCAAATCTGAAATCTGAGATCCTAGTAGATATAACTCCATGATTCAAGACCTGGTTCCTTTTTTCAGACTGAAGATAAATGAGTTGATTTCAAACTATAAATAATACAAGCTGACACTGATACAGTTCTTTAAAGTTTGTGCAGCACTCTACATACATAATCTCACTTGATCCTTACAGCACTCTGTGACATAGGTTGCACAGATATCATCTCTCCCTTTACAAATGAACAATACAAGGCCCAAAGAGGTTGTCACTCGTCCATGGCCATACCACTAATAAGCTTCAAAAGGAGAATTTTAACCCATGTCCCTTCTGATTCCAGGTCCAATATACCTCCCACTTAGGTCATGCTGCTTCTATCCCAAGCACCAGTGGCCTGGAATACATTGTCAAAAAGACATCACACTACAGAATCAATCACACATTCCTACATCCGTAGCTTAAGTAGTTCTAAAGTTATTGTTGCTTACTTGTTTCAGTCATGTCCAATTCTTTATGTCTCCACCTGGGCTTTTCTTGGCCAAGATACTGGAGTGGTTTTCCATTTTCTTCTCCAGAGTTCTAAAGTAACTATCCCCAAAACACTAAGGTGATCCCAGATATAAATTAACCTGAAAGAGATGAGCATTTCTTCTTCTTTTTCCCCCTCTGGCAACAAAACAAGAATCACACGAAAAGATTGAAATAAACAGGAACACGAAGTCTTAAGTTATGTCAACTAGTGGAATTCTGACTGATCTTGCAATATTAGGCATGTAACTAATCTTGGGAGGGGGGAGGGGCAGGGCACTGTGAGGAACATGGTAGAAAAAGAAGCTACAATCCTTTTACATCAGGTGCACTGAAATGTAAGTGAAAACTTTCATAGAGAATTTTTATATTCTCAATACTTCCATATGGGCTCATCTACCAAACAACCTAGAAATAAGTTATAATAACATTCGTCATCTTGCCACTGCCCATAGAGCACATGTTAGGGCTTCACTCCTTAGAATTAAATTATCCAGGTAATTCAGATACTAGCTGGTGGACCTGGCCCTTCTCTTCCCTCCCTCCTGTCCTTTATCATTTCAGTACCTTAGTTATACAGTTATTTTAAGCAAAGACATGAGTAAGAATGGAAATCTAAAAGCGAAGGTCGGAAACGATGCCAACCTGTACAGGTAACTACAGACTCAGTGAAAAGGAAATCAGCATAGCAGGGTGAGTATCACATCTGCATGGTGTAGAAGAGACCATTGGCTGAAAGAACCCTTGGTCTTTGGATGGCAATCTTTACCTGTAATATTATGCATGAATTGAAAGGATAATTTTACTTTCATATGACATCTCATATTAGCATAGCTCTTTAAGGTTTATAAAATGCTTTAGCTATAGTATATCATTTGATGCTCACAATATCCCTAAGAGATAGTTGCTATTATCATTCCCATTTTACAGACAAGGAAACTGAGACTGGGGTTAATTGACTTGCCCAGGGTCATATATCTAGTGTCTAAAGCAGGAGTTGAACCTAGGTTGAAAAACATGGATTGAAAGAAGCACGTAGTGCTGGATAGAAGGTCAACATGGGAATCAGGAAAACAGGTTTAAGTCTTAACTCTGGGCAAATTATTTAACATCTCAGGAGCCGAAACAATTCTTTAAGATTACAAGTTGCAAAGATGTCAATGATCTCAATTGTTAGGAGGGATTTCCTCACTAGGAAATCTTTAAATTAAAGAAATTAAAAGTCCAGATCAAAACTATACTACATATGCCTATATACAGAGATAAATATTAACAAATATATATGCAAAAAAATAAATATAAATTTTTGCTACATATATACATACACAGAATAACGTGTGTGTATAGTTTAATTCTTCATACAGAGCAGACTCTTAATAATACCTTTTTACTGATTGCTAGATACCTATATATCTATAGATATAAATGAGAAGTGTAGTCTATAGGATAGAAGGCCTGCCTCAGAAACACAATGGCATATGTTGAGGTCTCACCTGTGACACATGCTGGCTTTGTGACCATGGGCAATTCACTTCGCTTCTCCCCGGACTTGGCACCTCTGTAGGACTCTAAGTTATGGAACCAATCTGTACATAGAAGAGTTTCCTCAACAGCAGTTCCCTACAGCAAGACAATCTCAAGCATAGCCCCAAAATGATGGGTATGTCATTTTAAAAAGAGACAATTAGGAGATCAAGGGTACCCAGACTCAAGTCTTCCCTCTGGCACACATATTAGTTGTGTGAAGTCACTTGATTTCTCAGGGTTCCAGAAAACAGTCTAAACACATAAGTTACAAACTAGTTGTGGATCCATCAGTGGAAATAATTTATACACCAGGAATTTCTCCACAACCAATGAAATCACAAGTCAAAATGCCTCGATGCTTTCTGCAGCCCCGCCCCCCGAGTACCAAAAAAAAAAAAGGTATATTAGCATAAAAATATTTGGTGACATATGTACTGATACTTTCTGATTATAAATTTACATAGAAAATAAATTCAGTTTGAGACTTAGTTGCTAGTTCTCAGAATACTAACTTCATTTTAGAAGCTTTTTATCCTAATTTTAGCATTTGTTACCATCATCTGTAATTTACACATAGCTCCAATTCTTCATATCCTCTCATTCTAACTTCTAATTTCCTCTTCCTTTGTGTACCCTTCAGTTTCCAGTCCAACAACAGGACTATGTACAAGAATTCTGTGTCCATAAGGCCCCCAAAATAGTTATGGATCACATAAAAATATAAGTAAATTGGAGGAAGGAAACTTCTAACTAAAGTCTGTGCTTCTATAAATGGGCAGCACTCCCAAATTCCCCAGTGTAGTTATGGCCCTAGTCAACTGCCTTGGAGTTCTAGGTCAAGGTCACCGCCCAGTTATTGAGTTTGTGGTTTTCTCAACATAATAGAGACATATGGCTAATGTGTTCTTAATCGTGTTATTTTGTTTGTGCTCTGTTGCTGCTCTCACATCTCCTGAATTTTCTTCAGGCAATTACTGTCAAGTGCATTTAATTTCTTCTGTTATGTATTAGCCCATTGCCAATATTCTCATCCCTATGGATCCTGGTACTCTGTTGAAGGAATATCATTGAATTGGGATTCCAGGTAGACATAAAAAGACCTGGTCTAGGGCTATTCAACCATTGCTCATCCATTGGCACTATTAGGGTATCACAATCTCTTTGAAAAGGGAAACAGTTCTTTTTCCTCTGGAATTGTCAAATCACCCACAGATGGTGGGAGCTAGTTCTTTTTAGTTTCCCAATACACTTTCCACTATTTATTTGCTCAGGAGGCCAACCCAACCAGAAGCATTTCACTATATTGTAATAGTGTGTAAAGTGTGACAGAGACAAACCAGTGGAAATGGACAGAAAAAAAAATAATTCAAGTTGCTCCAGTTGTCGACGATTACCCATGTGATATCTAATATGCTACATCATCTCCCTGAGAAGACACAAGCAAAAAAAAAAAAGCATTCTTTAAGAGATGCCCTCAGAATCCCCCAATTTGTCCCCATCTACTCCATCTCCAGCCTCTTGCAGCTGAGGCCTGCGTTACACAATAATAAACACAGCTGAGTGCATATGTGAGGAAGCCCAAATTGCTGTGTTTCTATTGTTATTGTCTCCATGTAGCCAAACCCCAAACAAAACGAAATTGCCTTTAATTTACTACAGAGTCTATGTCTCCCTCTCACGATAGAGATATAAGACAGGTTCATAAAGAAGGGGAGCATTTTATACTGATGGCATACAATACTACTTCTCCAAGGATCTCCAAGTAAACAAATTTCCCCATGAGACGGTTGGACTAGATGATATCAAAGGTCCCTTCCAGCTCTAAATCTACAATTCCATGATACTGTTAACTGTCCAGTCGTTTTGAACTAAGTAGGTTTAAGGAGAAGCTGATATCTCAAGAATTCACATCAGTTCTGCAGATTGTTTCAAGCATCAAATTCCACCTCTACCCACAGTCTAACCTAAGCAGGCATCATTAGGCCCTTAACTTTCCTTAGCAGCTATTTTATCATATTACAGTAGAAAGAGCACTAGATTTAGAGTCATAAGACTTGTACTCAGATCCCAGCTCAGTGAGACCTTGGGCAAGTCACATAACTTCTCTGGTTCTATAAAAAGGGATAGGAAAGGGTATTGGGAAGAGGGGATGAGAAGGCCTAGATGAACTCTCAAGTCTCTCCCAGCTCTAAATCTATGATTAAGTGGTCTGTTCTACAACACATAAGTCTGTCTACCAGTCATTCAAATATCCATTCAGATACTTCAAGCAAGCAAACACCAGACATATTAAGACAATTTAGGAGTCTTTTTGTATCTTCAGCCTGCAAATGCATCTGTATCAGCTTTCCATGGAAATAAGAAAATAGTATGGTGGTCACAGTCTAAGATGTTTCTGCTACTCTTGGGTACCCTTTTTAAATTTCTCCACGGAAACTGAGCAGATCATCATTTGTTAACTTCTAGGACATATTAACTTTTTTTAGTAACATGCTTTGGTTAGTTATCTTAGAGAGCTGGTTTTAGGATGTGATTTGGTATCCATGTCTTTGCCATAGTTTTATGTCCATAATTTTTGGTGTGCATTGATTTTTGGAGGTTTTAAAATGGACATAAATAATTTAGCTCAACTCATAATCTCAGTAGTTATGGAGAAATGTCAAAATGAAAACTCTATCTCATCAGGAAATACTCTTTGTGATACATAGTTATCAGGTTTCTCCACAAAGATTTTAAAGAGGGTATTAGAAGTGGACCTAGAATGCTGGGTGGCAGCTGGTCTGACATGACAGATATGAATAAATGTGCCAAAGAAGCCCTTATGGTTTATTGGGTAATTATGGGAAGTGGCATCAGTGCCAGCCAATCAGATTGCTGGGCAGCTACTTCTAAGCCCACTTACTCTTAAAGTAGATCATTAAAAATGTACTTTGGTGGAGAAGCTTTGCTCCTACTCGACATAAATAGTCTATTTGCAAAGTTAGTCATTTGGTCAGAATGTTGCACATCAGTGATGGTACAGTGAGCAACAACCTTGACATTACACAAGCATCTTACATTACAGGCAATTGAGGGCTAAGTTTTCAAACATAAGAGAAATGAATGAGCCTGCAATAAGCGTGCGCCTGGCCGTTGTGAACCATAAAGCCCCACATCAAACCATACAAGCTAGTTTATTTCATTTATTGTTAAGGGCTTTGAAATTTTGAGTCTGGATCTTCTGTATACAATGCAGAATAAATTAGTCAGGGGTGACGAGTGCTACACGGAAGAGGAGTCTTAAACAGTGAAGAGAAATTCTGGGTCCTGGAAGTTCATTAGGTCACATTATCCCTTCCCAGTACTATGCTCCTTTAAGCAGTGAGACAGGAAGTTTTAGAAAGAATGGAACATTTCAAGTAATATGTGGTAAGGACAGGTACTTTGAAAATATTGAATCAATGTGGAATTTAACATATAAATCTGCCTTCAAATGCGAGGTTAATTCTGGATTCAACTTAATTCAATAACGATTTATCACTATACAAGATATTGAGGATACAAAGATGAAAAATTACTTGGTGTGTGCTCTTAAAGAACATCAATAAACATTTATTAAGTGCCTACTATATGCCAAGCACTGTGCTAAGTGCTGCCCCTTTCGAAAAAGACACAGTCCCTGCCCTCAAAGAGTATACAATCTAATGGGAGGTGTGGGTAGAAAATATGCAAACAAATGTATGCAAAGCAAGCTATATACAGGAAAAATAGAAAATAACTAAAAGAGGTGTGGGGGGAGGTTTCCTGTAGAAGGTAAGATTTAATTGGGACTTAAAGAAGGCTAGGGAGGTCAATAGAAGGATTACATACACAGAGGTTGCATATAGGAGGATAAATCATTCATACAAATAAGTAGGATACAATGTTGAGTGTGAGAGAGAAAAAGAGAGATCCAGACAAAATGCTTTTACAAATTTGAAAAGGGAGACACTACTTCGACCTAAGGAAGGAGCAGGGAGAACATGCTTCATGGAGAAAGATTTCAACAAGGTATAGCGAGATTAAGGTAAGTTGTATTACTTTAATAAGACAGGAGTTATCACAACTAACTCCATTTTGTTGCTTTCAGCCCCCATTTTATGATCGAGCTGTTTTGAATAAGTTGTTTTTCTTCTATAAATTGATCTTCAATAATGAGCATTTATAGGGTATGATGTAGTTTCTAAAAATGTATATATGTTCTTAAACAACTTATAAACATATGTGAACCCTCTGCCAAGACAGACTACCAATGAAAAAAATATTATGGACAATTTTATCAGTAGTTCATGTAATTAGCTACCAATCAAATGATGTGGTGAACAACTTTGGAATATCATAAGTAAAAGCATTAAAAACCCACCAGAGGTCTCAGCCATCAGTCTGTTAATAGGATATAACTAAGACTGGTTCCTGTATTCTCCACATTTGAGACTCAAGCCCCCCGTTTTCACTTAAGGATAGTGCTAATTGACAGAGACTTGCCAGATGACCATCTCAGAGGGAGATACAATCTTGTCGTGAATTCATTATGAAAGAAGTCTAATTTTATCAAACTTCTAAGAATTAGTTTAGTGATTTGTTTTTAATAAGAGTATTGTGTATGCCCAAAGGGCAACCAAGTTGAACATACTCTTCAATCCAGCAGTACCATTTCTCTGTCCATAACCCAAAGAGGTCATAAAAAAAAGGGGGAAAGGATCCACATGTACAAAAAAATATATTTATAGCAGCTCTTTTTGTGGTGGCAAAGAATTGGAAATTGAGGGGATGTCCATCAGATGGGGAATGGCTGAACAATGGAATACTATTGTATCATAAGAAATGATAAGCAGGAGAATTTCAGAAAAACCTGGAAAGACATGAAATGATGCAAAGTGAAGTAAGCAGAAGAACATTGTACACAGTAATGGCAACATTGTATGATGATCAACTATGCTCTCTTTAGCAATACATTGATCCAAGACAATTCCAAAGGATTAATGATGGAAAATGCTATCCACATCAAGAGAAAGAACTGATACAGTCTGAATGTGAATAGAAGCATATTTTCACTTTATTTTTTTGTATTTTTTTCCTTTTAGTCTGTTTTTTCCTCTCACAATATGACTAACATGGAAACACATTTTACATGATTGTACATATATAACCTATATCAAACTACTTAACATTATAGGGAACGGGGGGAAGAGGGGTGGAGAAAGAAAGAAAATATTTTACTAAAATGTTTTTAACAATGCATTTTAAAAACTATATTTACATGTAATGGGAAAAAATGAAATAATATATTTTTTTTAGAAAAAGAATATTGTTTCCACACTTTGATAAAGTTTGATTGTATACATTGAGAAAGGTAAGTCTCTTTATTGTTTTCATCACACTAATTAGCATAATTAACAGTAAGTCAGTTATACAAGTGCACTGTAGAACACATAAGTGGAGACAAAGAAAGATGAGGTCCAGGCACAAGTAATAAACTATGCAGAAATGTATGTAGATGTTAAGAATGCAGTACAAGATCAGGAAGAAGCTAGTAGTTCAGTTTGGTTGGAACATAGATTTTATGAAAGGGAATGGTTATGTTGTGAAATAAGGCCGTTATATCACAGAATTCATGATAAGGAAAATGAAGAAAGTCAGGTATATGACAAGCACTCTAGATTTATGGAAAGCAATTTCAATATTTTGGAGAAGTTAGCCCCAGAATGATGGGAAGTTTACAGAATAAACTTCTGAAGCAGACAGACAGAGACAGAGATAGAGATACAAAAATAGAGACAGAGACACAGAGATATAGAGGTAAAGACAGAGCCAAAAACAAAGAAAGAAAGAAAAAGAGAAAGGAAGGGAGGGAGAAAAAGGAAGGAAAGAAAGGAAAGGAAGGAAGGAAGGAAAGAAGGAAGGGAGGGAGGGAGGAAGGGAGGGAGGAAGGAACGAACAAAGGAACAAAGGAAAGAAGGAACGAAGGAACGAAGGAAAAGAGGGAAGGAAAGAGGAGAGAATAGCTCTAATTTGTTAAATGCTAGAGATCTTTCATAAGACACTATTTCTTACATGTTTTCTCAAAGCACATATAACTACATATGTACTGCATTTTGAAAACCTTAAATCACTAACTGCTATTATTATTATTACTATTATTTTGTGTGCTTAATTCACTGCTTTTCTGATGGCCATGTTTATAATAATACAAGTTTAATACCCTTAGAGAAGCTTTGAAAGCAAGAGCAAAATAGTGAGGAAGAATGCAAAGGGGTATCATATCCTATAAGAATAGTGTTTGGGGTGCTGAAGCCTGAAATGAATTAAGGAGAGTGGCGAATGCTAAGGACCACAAAAAGGGGGAGGTAGCTATATTGGGTCAAGAGGTGGATCAAAGAAGAAATGAATTAAGAAAAATAGCATGATGGTAACAGGGAACACTGAGAAGGCTGAAATACTGATGTCATTTTATTTATTTTCTTTTTCAATCGGAATTCTCTTTGGATTGAGAAAGATGGCACAAAAATGAATAGGAAGCAATAGAAACTCAAGACTGATGAAGAGAGGGTCTTACAGAATCTAGCTACCCTCAGGAAGGTCAAGTCAATAGACCCAGATAGGGCCTGTCAGCACGATGGTACTAACAAGCTAGATTATTTTTGAATTATTGTACACAATTTTTGATAGAATGGAAGCTAGATTATAGGACTAGAAAAGAACAAATGTCTCAGGTTTTGGCTTTTTTTTCATAAGAGGGAAGTAAATTTGCAGACTATTTCCCAGGAAATTTGCTTTCTATTCTGACAAAATTCTAAAGAACAATATTTAATGTAATGATCTACAAACATTTAGAAAAGGAACCAGTTATTACTAAAAGCCAGCATGGCTTTATCAAATCATGACAGATCAACTTAATTTACTTTTTCAATATGGTAACTAAAAATATATTTAGATTTCAGTAAAGCATTTGACATAGTATCTAATGCTCC
>CM053587.1:149714628-149730734 GCA_028646515.1 Pseudochirops corinnae | reverse complement strand
CTTCCGCATTCAGGTCTTTTATCACCATCCCTCATCCAATCACAAGCTCGGATTACATTTATTACCTTATATGGCAAATCTTCACAGCAAGCTAGCTAAGCCACACCCAAACTACATAACCCTTCAACCCCTGCCCCCAACAGGTAAATATTATGTATAGTATGTAAATTTGCAGGGTGGTAGTGTGGTACAGTGGAAAGAGCGCTAGTTCTGGAGTCAAAGGAGCTGGCTTCAAATCTTACCTCTGATGCTTATTATTTTTGTGTCCCTGGAGCAAGTTATTTAACCCCACAATGTGTCAGTGTCTATTTGTAACATGAAGGGATTGAGCCAAATGGCCTCTGAAGTTTTTTCCAGTCACATTTGCTTTCATTACAATAAAATTACAATAAACTTGGTAATATGATACTGTATTTTACTGCATATTCGTTGCAGATTTTATGCCAATTTGTTTTTGCAAAAAAATGGGGTGCAACCATTATTTGAAACTAAAAATTGTGTTGGCATTACTTAAAAATTATTTATTACTGAACTGTCTTTGGTGTAAGATTAGGATGCAATGAATACTTGTGAATGCATTAAAATTGGGAAGTTGCAAGTTTTATCGTATCATGTGATTTTCTCATGACAGCTTCTCTTGCTTGTCTACTCCCTTTACACCTATAGCTCTTCATTGGGTTGAGTGACAATACTGTTAGTATTGCAACACTCCAAACAAACCATGCAATTCAGCTTTTAGAAATATACTGACAATGTGCATGTGCTGAGAATTCTAGGCTTGAGGTTCACATTGTGTGAGAGATAAATGCCTATCCATATGCCCCTGGTGAATACATTGCTGCTCTGTTTACCTTTAAAGTGGCATGATGAACAGAATTATATCATGTGACAATTACACAATGAAAGGTCATAAACCAAATTATGGACTGAAAAAACAGGATGTGACAATTGTGTGGTGGCAATGAGTATGTGGTGAAATACAGTATGTAACTCAGCAATTCTTGCTATTGCAAGTCTGGAAGTCATTCTATTTTTTTTTTTGTTAGTTTGTTTTTGCTTTTTGGAGGGGGCAAGGTAGGGCAATTCGGGTTAAGTGACTTGCCCAAGGTCACATGGCTAGTTTTTGTGTTAAGTGTCTGAGGCCGCATTTGAACTCAGGTCCTTCTGACTCCAGGGCTGGTGCTCTATTCACTGTGTCACCTAGCCATCCTGGAAGTCATTCTTGAATATTCTTATTCAGAGCTGGTGAATGTGGACAGAGATGTCAGTGTGATCCAATGCCAATAATTTCATTTTCCTTTATAATTATCTATATGCCTTATATTTTGAAACTGTGGCACATTTATGGGTAACACATCCTTTCTGATTGGGCCCAGTGATCCCAATACCTATGACCCCACTCGCTCTAGTTCTTGTATATAAAAAATAATATATTCTGTAGAACTTTTTATGTGATATAATGTTATATCATTTAGGGGAGAGTGGAGGTATTATTTTTCCTGTGTAGCATCCTCTTTAGCTACCCCAAAGTTCAGGGTACTATTTAAATCACCATTTATTCAAAACTATGGCTTGAGGCCTCACCCATGCATCTCTGAGACAGATCATATCAAATGCATGTGAATTCAAATGCAAAAATGCATTTCATGAAAATAGAAGATTAAGGTTAATAACAATGAAATAAATCAGGTATCCAGTATTTCCTATAGCTTTATACAAATGGTTGCCATCTATTATACCACTGAAGTAATATTAGCCAACTTCTCCCCTACTCCTCCTTAATTCTTCTGTTTCCAACATAGAGGGAAGTTTAGACCAAACTTAAAACACTAGTGTCAAGGCTTAGTGGCTGTACCTAATCAGCTTCCCCTTTAGCCTCATCATGGTGGGCTAGGAGTACTTCTTATACTTTTACCACTCAATTGCTTTTTGCATTTAGACATGGCCTGAAGGCATGCTCAGTGCAAAGTGCACATGCTTTGTGTTCAGAACCAAGGCTGCAGAGCAAGCACTGCTAGAAACACTTTGAATTCATTATGCATTTGATTTAGAATTAATTTTTGGTTGTTGAGTGTTCATAAATCTTTTACTTTTGTCATATTTTTTGTGACCTCATATGGGGTCACAGCTCACAGCTTAAGAAGGGCTGGGTTGGAGATCCTTGACTACACTGGCCTGGAAAACACTAAAACATCTGGCTGCTCTTTTTACAGCCACCAGTATGACCCAGAAGGAATGCTAGCCTTAGGTACCATGGACAAGACCATGCCACTTTTCTCAGTATCAACTGCTCTTTCTTCTGCTCTCATTTCCATCACAACCCACAACACACATGCCAGACTGAACGGGGAGGCTGATTAGTCAGAGTAACTTGACTTTAATTTTAACATTAGTCCTATGAGTTTAATCTATAATATTCCATCACGACGGGCTCAGAGAAGAATTATATGGGGAGTTGAATTATAGGAAGAGTTAACTCTTCTCTGGAACCATTGTAGATAGCAATCATTTTCTTATGGTTACTGGGAAAATTTACTACTTGAGTAAATTTATTGCTATTTATCTGGCTAATCTATCTTAATTAGATGCCTTTTCCTTTTGAATTTGTGTATTATTAGACAAGGTTTGACCCTGAGGCCTATTGGTGGGGACTTGAGCTACACTTTTGAATAGATGATGACTCAGAAAGTTCCTGGTTACTACATCACTACTGCTTTTATTGCTGCTTCTGCTAATATCTTAACAGCTACCTTTAAATAGCATTTTAAGGTATACAAAGCAACTTACAAATATTGTCTGCTTTTGATCCACAAAACAACCTTGCGAGGTGTTATTGTTCCTTTTTGCTAACTGAGACTCTTGCAATGCTTTTAAAACTTCTCACACTGCAGAATCTAGTTCCTTTAGGTGATATTGCCATGCTGTACAGCCTCCTGGGAAAGGTAGGGTAGAGAATTTTTCCCAGTGAAGGAGGTTCTCTCAGCCTCAAGTATTGTGAGAGACTGAGGCCATGAGCATTTCAAACTGATTGCAACTGAAAATACTCCTTAATATAGAAATGTCACACGATGGAGGTGACAGTAGATAGTGGACTGGGTCTAGGGTCAGGTAGACCTGAGTTCAAATTCAACCTTAGGCACTTACTAGGTGTGTGAGCCTGGACAAGTCACTTAACCCTTTCTGCCTCAGTTTCCTCATCTGTAAAATGCTATTTTAGTATTTTTGCCAAGAAAACCCCAAATAGGGTCATAGAGAGTTGGATGACTGAACAACAACATACACTGGAAGGTTTGGATTCAAACTCCAGTTTTGTTACTTAGTTATATGACCTAAGACAAGTAATTTAATATCTGGGTCCCAGTTCTCTCTTGTGTAAAATGAAGAGGCTGGATTGGATAGTCTTTTAGATTCTATCTTGTGCTGAATCTATGATTTTAGGAGTCTGTGATCCCTATGACTTGAGCACTTGGAATCTGAAGTCCTCAGCTTGAGTCTCAGTTATGCCACTAAATAGTTAGATAACTTAGGCAAGTGATGCACCTCTCTGAGTCTTAAAATGGAAAAAATAGAATACTTTCACTACTTACCTCACAGGTCTATGGTGAAGAAAGTACTTTGTGAACTGACGTTACTACTAGATTTATCCATATCTCTTTTTCTGTTTCTATTTTTCCACAAAATGGCTACATTTCCTTGGAGATGCCACCTGACAGCTGCGTTGCATTATATTCATATTAAGGAGAAATAGATCATAGTATCAACAGATCACTGGCAGAGCTTAGTGGATTGATACTCAGCTATGGAACCAGGAAACATGGGTTCAAGTCCTGTCCATGACACATACCAGCTATGTGACAGTTACACCTTTGACAAGAAAGACCTCACAAAAGTCCATAGAATTGGCAGTTTTCCACACAGGTATCCATATTCTTTTTTTAGAACCACCCCCTTCTCTCTGATGATAGGCATTGCATTCAAAGTTCTTAAAGTTAATTTTAAAATTATCCTCTGTCTTTTCCAATCTAAGATAGCTCAGAATCTTCCTGTCCTCTTTTTGGTTATCTGGAAGAAGTAGTGCTTGGTTTTCTCTTGACCTCTCCCAGTCTCCTATGGGCATCTGCAACTGTGGAGCTTAAATTGCTCAGGCTAAATCTATAATAATGACCTACCATGAAAATCTTCGAACTGCTAACTTTGCTGTTGCTCATCTACTTAGGTACATTCATGCAACCTGACCTTATTGATATGCACATCAAGTCCTCATGAGGTATCTTTTGCCCTCCCTAACTTATATATGAACTCCAAAGGAAATGAGAGGGAAAAGCAAGAATCTCAGCTATGCCTAATTTTCTCCCTATCCTAGTTCAATTTTAGGGGTGTGAGGTGAGTTACTTAAAATAGGATTTGTCAAGCCAAGCCAGGGAATATGACACTATGGTTCAATTCTGTATGATGTAGGATACTCCAGAATAAGGGTCCTGGTCATTTCTACAATCTAAGACCTTTTGGGGGGATAGGGAAAGAGACTGGATTTATGATTCACTTGATAAAGAGAACTCCTAAATGAGGAAACTCCCTCCATCAATGCAGTTTAGCACCTTCTCTATAACCTACAATCTTAGAGAGTTGCCTAGCGCACTTTGACCTTTGAACTCTTATTCAAGTAGATGGGTAGCATAGTAGATAGGGCACTGGATTTGGAGTCAGGTAGACTCACATCCTGTTCATATCCTGCCCCAGGCACTTATTAGTTAGATGACCCTGGGCAAGTCACTTAACCTCTCTGTGCCTCAGTTTCCTTATCTGTAAAGTGGAGATAATGATCTACTTAATAGAGTTTCTGTGAAGAAAGAATGAGATAAAATATGTAAGAATTCCCTTTCTCACCTTTTTAAAAATAATAGTAGTAACATATATATAATACATTAATGTTTATAAAACACTTTATATCACAGCTATTTTTTTCTTAAATTATTTATTTTTAGTTTTCAATGTTCAATTCCATACATTTAAAATTTTCTCTCTCTCCCTCCCTCCTTCTTCCCCAAAATGGCTTGCAATCTGATAAGGGCTCTACACATACATTCCTGTTAAACACATTTTCACATTAGTCATGTTGTATAGAAGAATTATAATGAATGGGAAAAACCATGAGAAAGAAAAAAAACCAAACCAAACCAAAACAAAAAAGAAAATAGTCTGCTTCATTCTGCAATCTGACTCCATAGTTCTTTCTCTTGATGTGACTGACATTTTCCCTCATGTGTCCTTTGTAATTATTTTAGGTCCTTGCATTCCTGAGAAGGCCTAAGTCTCTTAAAATCAGTCCTTGCACACTGTGGCTGTTACTGTGTACAATGTTTTCTTGCTTCTGCTCCCCTCACTCAGCATCAGATCATACAAGTCTTTTCAGGTTTCTCTGAAGTCTGCCTGTTCATCATTTCTTATAGCACAATAGTATTCCATTATATTCATATACCACAATTTGTTTCATCATTTCCCAATTGATGGGCATCCCTTTGATTTCCAGTTCTTGGTGACCACAAAAAGAGCTGCTATAAATATTTTTGTACATGTGGATCCTTTTCCCATTTTTATGATCTCTTTGGATACAGTCCTAGAAGTGGTATTGCTGGGTCAAAGGGTATGGACATTTTTATAGCCATTTGGGCATATTTCCAAATTGTTCTCCAGAATGGTTGGATCAACTCATAGCTCTGTGAACAATGAATTAGTGTTCCAACTTTCCAATATCTTCTCCAACATTTATTATTATCCTATTTTGTCATGTTACCCAATCTGATGGGTGTGATGTGATACCTCAGAGTTTTGAATTGCATCTTTCTAATCAATAGTGATTTAGAGAATTTTTTTTTTATGGCTATAGATAGTTTTGATTTCTTTCTCTGAAAATGCCTGTTCATAGCCTTTGACCATTTATCAATTGGGAAATGACTTCTATTCTTGTAAATTTGACTCAGTTATTTTATATTTTAGAAATGAGCCCTTTATCAGAGACACTGGTTGTAAAAATTCTTTCCCAGTTTTCTGCTTCTCTCCTAATCTTGGTTGCATTGGCTTTGTTTGTGCAAAAACTTTTCAATTTAATGTAATCAAAATTATCCATTTTGCATTTCATAATGTTCTCTATTTCTTGTTGGTCATAAATTCCTCCATTCTCCATAAATCTGATAGATAAACTATTCCTTGCTCCCCTAATATGTTTATAGTATCAGTCTTTATACCTAGATCATATACCCATTTGGACTTTATTCTAGTATACAGTGTCAGATGTTGATCTATGCCCAGTTTTCTGCGATACTATTTTCCAGTTTTCTCAGCAGTTTTTCTCAAATAGTGAGTTCTTGTACCAGAAGCTGGGGTCTTTGGGTTTATTAAACAGTAGATTGCTACAGTCATTGACTATTGTGTCTTGTGTACCTAACCTATTCCATTGATCTACCCTTCTATTTCTTAGCCAGTACCAAGCAGTTTTGATGACTGCTGCTTTATAGCAGTGTGGTATGGCTAGATCACCTTCCTTAGCATTTCTTCTCATTAATTTCCTTGGATATTCTGGACCTTTTGTTCTTCCAGATGAATTTTGATATTATTTTTTCTAGTTCTAAAAAAATAATTTTTTGGTAGTTTGATTAATATTGCAGTGAATAAGTAAATTAATTTAGGTAGAATTGTAGTTGTTTTATATTAGCTTGGCATATGTATGAGGAACTGATGTTTTTCCAGTTCTTTAGATCTGACTTTATTTGTGTGAGAAGTGTTTTGTAATTGTGTTCATATAGTCCCTGGGTTTGTTTTGGCAGATAAACTCCCAAATATTTTATCATGTCTACAGTAACTTTAAATGGAATTTTTCTTTCTATCTCTTGCTGTTGGGCTTTGTTAGTAAGTATACAAATGCAGATGATTTATGTGGGTTTATTTTATATCATGGCAGCTATTTTTTTTGTCTTCTAAGTTTAAAAAAACTCCAAATTGCAATCAATTTCTATAATGAATAGAAGCTGAGCTTTCCGTATACCTACTCCCATCTATTTCTTAAATAGAAAAATTCAGGTAGAGTAATACTTAGAGTCTCCTTATACTCTATGATGTGCTGTCATTTATTATGTTTGTGGTGCACAAAGTTTTATTTCAAGCACTTGTATCAAGGGTACAGAGGAAGGAAATAGATAACATGGGTCTAGATTGTAAATAGTTTATGATTCCAAGAGGAAGACAAAACAAATACATATAAAAGCACATAAAATGCTAAATGACAAAAAACATGAAGAAGTACATAACTTGAGGTCAAGTGAATTTTATTGAGGTTGGTTAAAGTGATCAGTTTATTTTTGCACATTTAATTTTGTGCTTTCTGACATATATGTAAAGAATAGAAAGTGTATTCAGCTGGTTTATAAGTTTTCTCCTTCTAAGAAAACACAGAGGAATAGGAGCCAAGATGGCAGAATCGAGACTGGGACCCAACCTTTCCCCTCTAAACAAATTTGAAGCAATGCTTCTAATCAAATTTTGGAGTCGCAGAGCCAACAAAAGTTCAGAGGGAGATGCTTTTCTCCATAAGATAACTTAGGAGGACTCCAGGAGAGGTGTGTAATACTGGATGGCTATAGGCCCAGAGAGTGGCAGGAATACCAATATGGGCCTTGGAGAGACGTTAATGGGGTCAGACAACTAGTTCAGAAAGAATACACGGGAGACCCTTTACTGGTACTGGGTGTAGCTGGTGCTGATTGACAACTGTATTGTCTATAAGCAATTCCAGGTCATAGTTCTAAGGCAAAGAGGAGTGCTTGTGATTGCTCACAAAGGAATGGGGTCATAGTTCCAGGTCCAAGAGGATGACTAGCACTTGTGGCTGCAGGGGAATGGGAACTCTTCCTAGATAAAGACAGGAGCACAGATCAGAAGAGAAGTGATCACACTTCTCACAGGATAACACCAACTTGAAAGCATTGAAAACTTGCAGACCCCCCCAGAAGTAGCCTTGAAAATAGCAGCACAAAAAACCTGAAGCTTGGCACAGTGCCTCACCACCCTGAAGTGAGCAGAGCTTAACTTTAACATAAAGTTCAAAGTGAAGAAATAACTTGGGAAAATGAGCGAACAACAATAACAAAAAAGAACTTGACCATAAAAAGCTACTACCATGGCAGGGAAGACCAAAACATAAATCTAGAACACAATAATGTGAAAAGAACTATGAGCAAAACCTCAGAGAAAAACACTAATTAGCAAGATATTTATGAACCGATGCAAAGTGAAGTAAGAAGAGCTGGGATAGCGTTGTGCACAGTAATGGAAATGTTGCAGTGATGATCAACTGTGAAAGACTTGGTTGCTCTGACCAGTAAAATGATCCAAGACAATTCCAAAGACCCATGATGAAAAAATGGAATCCACCTCCAGAGAACTGATAAACTCTGAGCACAAATTGAAACATTATTTTCTCACTTTATTTTTCGCCCTTTTTTTGCAATGTGGCTAATATGGAAATATGTTCTGCATGATTTCATAGGTATAATTCCCTATAATATAGTTGCCTATAAGTTGTTTGCCTGCTCAGTGGATGGGAGGGGATGGGAGGGAGAGAATCTTGAACTAAAAAAAAAAAGAATGTTAAAAATAAATAAATAATAAATAAAAAAAACATATAATAACATTTTAACTAATGTTGTGAGAGGAAAGGGAGGGGATGGAGTCCTGAGTGGGCCTGTGAGAAAATATATATCATTTTAGGTGGATTTAGGATAACTGAATATGCTGATTTTAATTTGGCAGTAGTATACTTACCTTTCAAGTAATTTACCTCTAATTAAGGAACCATATTTTAGAGTTAGAGAGCACAGTAACACTAAGAGAGATATTATGCCCGAGTTTGCTGTGAGAAAGACCATTTTGAAATCAGAAGGCATTTCAGATGACATGAGGACAACCTGGAGCTAAAGATTGATTTTAATTTAAAAAAAAAATCAACCTTTACTAAGTGAATGTAAGTTCAACTATTTTGAAAAAAAATCTTGTTTTAACAACATAATTGACATTCAGGAAGCTCAAACTTTCCCAGGAGAAACAAAAATAGTTTGTCATGAAGTTAGTGACCAGACATAACCAGGCAGTGATTATATTTCTGATCTTTTGGAAGAAATCAGAATAGAATGAATAATGGTCATGGCTTAATTTTGTATACATTGATATAATAGGCATTATTACAAATTATTAAGTATTTTGTTTTCTTACATTTACATGTAGTTGGTTTTTTTTTACATACCAAAATCACTCACTTATAGGTTCTAATAAAATTCAAGTACTTGTTGGTTTCTATTGTCTGATAGTAGTGAAATAAAAAAGTGATAGTGGGTAACATAAAACTAATTGAATTTCAATATATTTGTGATGAAGGGGCATAGAATTATAGAATTTCAGAGCTGGAAAGTACCTTAAAAGTCATTAGTCTAATGGAGTAGGGAACTTGTGGCCTTGAGGTCACATATGGCCTTCTAGGTCCTCAATTGTGACCTTTTGACTGAGTCTAAGTTTTACAGAACAAATCTTTTTATTAAGGGGATTTGTTCTGTGAAGTTTGGATTCGGTCAAAGGGCCACACTTGAGGACCTAGAGAGCCACATGTGGCCTTGAGGCCTCAGGTTCCCTGTCCCTGGACCCTATATTAGCAAATACCCTAGCACACCAAGGATGGCCTGCTAGCACAGGTTCTTTGATCTTCTTTTAAAGGAAAGACTGCTCAAAAAGGGGTTAGCAATCCTACTTTTAATTACATCTACTAGTTCAGGGGAAAGGTCAGTACCCTGAAGATGGAGAAAATACAAACAGAGAACATACAAGTGGAAAAAATTAGCACAAAGACCAACAGAGAGTGCTCCAACTGTCTGAGTAAAGCAATATTGCTATACACTTTACATACATCACTGGATTGAGGGAGCAAGGCATCTAAGCAGTCAGGGGGCTCTTAACAAGCTACTACTCACAGTTTTGAGCAGGAAATCAAAAGATCCTTCTCATGAGTGAACCCCCAAAGAAAAATGCCAACCTCCCAGAATATATAACAAAGATTTGGTTCCTCATTGGTTCGGAGCCAGAAGGTACAAAATCTACATGACTCAGCATAGCTGTGAATTATCAGGGTTCAAAGGAGATCAATCCTTTAGATGTTTACCATTTGGCCTGGGAAACTGAATTCCCAAAAGAAAACAAAAATCCCACCTTGCTTACATTTACAGACCTCTACCCAGACCATGATTCTTAGTTACATCATCCTTGACAAGTATAGAATGGCATAGGGAGAATTAGCATGATAGAGTGCTGCCCTTGGAAGTAGGAAGCCCTGGATTCAAATCCCACCTCTGACACCAGAACTGTAATAGTGTGAATATGGACAAATCACTTAATAGTCAGTTTTTTCAGTTATAAAAAGAGTATTACAATAACACCAAACCATGTATTTTGGGGTTATTGTGGGAATCTACTGAGGCAATATATGTAAAGTACTTTTCAAACTGTAAAACACTCTATAAAATTGCCTTTCTATACCCATCAATCTAAAAAGACAACAAAAGTAGGGACAATCAAACATCCACAGGAGACAAAATTCGATGAAAGGTTAGCAATGACCTTGGTATCTACACACAAATGCAGAAAATATGAATAACAAGTAATGTGAACAAGCTTTACCAAAGTTTGGGGGAACGGGACTCATGGCTGGACTATGGTTTTGGAAGGGCTTATCTTTTGAAAAAGGAATAGGACATAGGATAGAGTAGCTTGTCTATCAAGAAGGTAAACACATGTGAGGAAACCCAGGAACCAGAGTGGATATGCATAAATCAATTAAGAAGAATTTATTAGGTTACTATTCTAGCAATGAATGAAAAAGCATTGATTAATGCTTGCTATGTGCCAAACACTGTGTTAGATGTTGCAGATACAAATAGAAAAAAAAAACCAGTGTAGTCCCTGCTTTCAAGGAGAACCACTCTAATTGGGGGAGGCAATACATTAAAAAAAAAATGCTATGGGGCAAATCCTGAAAGTTCTAAGTCCTTAAAGTTCTAAGAGTACTGTAGTAAGGCAAATGGGAAGACCCAAGTCTCCTTCAGAGGGTCCATGAATGGGTCATATGACAGTGCTGGGGGGACTGCAGGGAGTAGGGGCAAGTGGTAAGACCTGGAGGGTCTTAGGTAATGGCAATGCCTGTAGTATAGTCTGATGATTCTCTTTCTCATCAGAAGAAATACACTGGTTGACTCTTATCTCATTCAAACCCTCTGAACAATCAAGCAGCTAGGCTGAAGGAGAACGGTAAGAAGGGAGGGTGCCTACTGTGGCACTGGACTATTCCAGATGGGTTCTGAACAGCCTGGGGAGAAGATGGAAAGGGAGCAAGGCAAGTGGTTTAAAAATGTCCATTTTCATGGCATCCTTTAGCTGTTGATTTTGTCATGCTGTATTGATTATCCCTTCTTTCTCATTTGTACTTTTGTCTTTTTTTAAATTTACCTAGATTTCATAAGATTATAGAATCATAGGCTTAGATCTTGCAGGTGGTCTTTTTTCTTACAGATTCTTACAGTTTTGTCAAATCTAGAAAGATACCTTCTTCAGGATGCCATGGGGTCTTTCATACCAAGAAAGGAAAAAGAAACCATTTTTGTTCCTCCTTGACTGAGTTCAAATTTCCTCAAAAACTTATGCTTCTGATGTTTTCCTAAATCCAATTGATTCAACATTTCTTGAGTACCTACTATATTCAGGCACCTAAGTGACGAGAGTGGCATAAAGACAAAGCAATATCTGCCCTCCAAGTGCTAACTGTCTAGTAAAGGGGGAATAAGATTTATATACATACCCATGAAAATATAATGCCAACTAAAGTATGAAAGTGTGTAAATGTGATGAAGTCCCATGTTAGGCAGAGACCGCTACCAGACTGGCAGAAATAAAGTACAAATGAGAAGTTTTTTGGGTTGCTTTCCACTGTTCTTTAAGAAATTGTCTTGAGAAGCAATAATTTTCTCATGGTTGCCTTCTTTGAGAGTTAGAGCAGTGAGAAGGAAGTGAGGCTACTGTATTGTATTAAGGAAGAAAAACAACATGAGGCTTATTGTTATTTTCTTTAATTATGACTACCCTGAAGTGTCTTGGTAACAAAGCATTTTATTTAAAAAAACGTTCCATGCCATCTGTCACTTCCACCCACCACCAAAAACAGAAGATATAGTTTTCTCTGGGAGCTGGATTAATGGCTATCTACATATTCCAGTGGAGGTCGTTCTAGGCGGGCCTGGCTCCCTCTCTTTTGGACACCAGCGTGGTAGAGATAGGCCCTAGCCATCATCATTTCGTGAGAGTGCTCTGATTGCCCTGTGACAGATGAGTTAAATGCTCTCACTTAAGAGATTAACCTGCTATTCCTTAAGCAGTAATTACAGTGGGAGCAGTGTGATGAAGTAAAATGGGGTTACTTAAATTGGAGCTTCAGCTATATTGATAAATCCATTCACTTAGGCCGACCTCCTGATTCTGAGTTACAGAGCAAATCTCTAGCCAGTTTAGTCCTTGGATTCCCTGAACTCAGCAGGCTCACGAAAAGCAAATGAATGTGACCTATTTTAAAATGAAGCCACACTTACCAAAGTTAATAATTCTGATGTCAATGATGCTGTGTTTAAGACTTCATTCAAAAGTGACTTATGGGGCCTATATATTTCTGCTTTTCTATTTTTTCTTTTCATTCGATTTAAATATGGTTGATGAGTACATTTGGGTAAAGCATTGTGCTGAGGCCAAGGGGTCATGGGTTAGAGCCTGTGTGTGCCAGTTGGCTTTGCTCTCTCCCATGGCTGCAAACTGCACCCCTCACTAGCCAACTAGATTTACATGTGTGCTGTCATTCTCAAGGGAGTTTTAGTAAGAACGAATGGATCAGTACAAATCCATTGTCATGACCAGAAAGACTGATGGTCCCATCTTTTGGGGAATGGCTAAGCAAGTGGTGGTACATGAATATAATAGAATATTTCTGTAATAAAATATGTATAATTCAGAGAAAAATGAGAATACTTACATGACCTGAGAGAGTGATAAAGCAAAACCAGGAAAACAGTACATATAATGACTATAATAAGGCATAAGGAGAAAACCAAAAACAACAACAAAAAAACCCAGTTGTATGTAAGTTAGTTCTATAATCTTTGTACTTTCATGTTTTATTGGTGAAAGAGCGTTATGATTACATATTGCTTCAATTTTATAAAAAACTGAGAAGAAAGCAAAATATCATCCTCATTTATTTGGAAAATGGTTGCATTAGTCTACTCCAGACCCATCCAGGATCTTTTACCTTCTTGCCCATAAGCTTGATAAAAATATCATCAGTAATTTATTAACATAATTTCCTGGGAAATTGAGAATTCCAGGTATTTTTTAATGGGATGATACTTTAAACTAGCATCTACTTTTACCTATATCCAAAAATAAGTTTTCCTGTTGCCTCTTTTTTCTTTTACATTCATTTTGAGATAGACTATTCCCTCTGCCTTCCTTAAAACAGAAAAACAGTCAAGTAAAACCACAGCCAACACAGTAACCATGTCTGACAATACATACAACATTTTGTGTCTGTATTTCCCTACCTCTCTATCAAAAGGCTGAAGGTCCTCTGGGACTGACATTAGTCATTCCAATCACCCAGAGTTCAGCCTGATTTTAGTGCTCTTCTTATTGATATTATTGGAATCATTTATTTGGTTTTTTTCTCCTTTTTCTGCTTCCTTTACTCAATCAATCAATAAGCATTTATTAAATGCCTACTATGTGCCAGCCAGTGGAACTGCAAAGACAGAAATGCATGGACTTTTAGCATGTTACATCCTAGAAGTCCTCTGTATTTTGAAATTATTGGAAAGACCTGCTTCATTCAATTCAATTTAACAAACATTAAACAACTACAATTTGCAATGACACAGTATTGGAAGCCAGATTTTTTCAAAAGAATAAATGAAAATGGTGTGGCATTTGAGAATGAAATACTGCAGCTTTGTATTTATTACCTCCAGTGTCAAGATCGTTATCATCATTTTTTAATTTTTTCCTAAAAGGCAAAGAAATCTGGGCTAATAGTAATAACTGGCTTTTAAAAATCTCATTTTATTAGTATCTTTTATTTTTACATCATTTTTATCTCCAAAGATGTCCCTTCTCTCTTATCTAGTCAGCCATTTCTAGAAATAAAAATTAAAAAAAAGAAAAACACATCAGTGAAACTATATCAGTATATTCATTTTGTTTGACAATGTATACAATGGTTCACACTCATAGATCCCTTTTTCTGCAAAGATTAGATGAAGGTGCATTTTCTCAGCTCTTTGCCCGAGACAGCCTTGGTTACTCTAATTACATACTATTAAGTTTTTTATTTTCTAGGTGGCTAGGTGGTGCAGTGAATAGAGTACTGGTTGTGCAATCAGGAAGACCTGAGTTCAAATCCAGCTTCAGACATTTAACACTTACTAGCCCTGTGACCTTCCAGGAGTCACATAACTCCAATTGCCCTACCTTCCTCCCTCCTTTCCCCCCCAAAAGTTTTTCTTTTTCTTTTTTCCTCATATACCTTATTGTAGTCATTGTCTGTACTATTTTCCGGGTTTTGTTTATATCACTCTATCAGGTTGTATAAGAATTCTCATATTTCTCCAAATTATACAAATTAATTTTTTTATTGCAGAAATATTCTATTACTTTCACATACCACCACTTGTTTAGTCATTCACCAAATGATGGGCATTGGCTTTGTTTCCAGTTCTTTACCATAAAAAGGATTGCCATGCATATTTTGGTGCACATAGGTGCCCTCCTTTCTGTATTTACTGAACTTTCTTAGGGTATATAACTATCAGTGGAATCTGTGGGCCAAAATGTGTGGACATTTTAGTCCCTTTCAAAACAAAATTCCGGACTGCTTTCCAGGGTGGTTTGATCTATTCGCTACAAATGCATTGGTATGCCTGTCTTCATAATACTGAACATTCCCATCTTTTGTCATCTTTGCATATCAATTGCATGTGAGATGAAACCTCAGAGATTTTTTGCTTTCAGTTTCTCTCATTATTAATAATTTGTAATATTATTTCCTATGGGGTTAATTGTTTTCAGCTCCTTTGAGACCTCTTAACTGCCACTTACAGAGCACTTCAAAGTTTGCAAAGGGCTTTACAGACATTTTCTTACTTGAACCTCCTCAAAACCCTGTGGTGGGGCAGCGAGGTGGCTCAGTGGATAGAGCACTGGGCCTGGAGTCAGGAAGATCTGAGTTCAAATGTGACCTCAGACACTTACTAGGCTGTGTGACCCTGGGCAAGTCACTTAACTCTGCCTCAGTTTCCTGAATTTGAAAATGAGCTGGAGAAGGAAATGACAAATCACTCCATGTCTTTGCCAAGAAAACTCCAAATGGGGTCACAAAGTGATGGATATGACTGAGCAGTAACAGTATAAATATATAACCTTTATCTCTAAACTGGTCTCCCTGCTTGAAAAGAAAATGAAATTCTTTGAGGACTATCTCTCTATGTTCTGGTTTATTTTGACGGAGTAGATGAAATAATCTAAGAAAAATAATATGAAATATTATTTTTTGCAGGTATATAAATTGATTCATTAATCTTTTTCTTTTTTTAATTGATTTGTTTATTTAGTTTTAGTTCACAAGTTTCAGTTCCACAATCCCTTGAGTTTCAAATTTTCTCCCCTCCCTCCTCCCCCCCACCCATGGTGACATACAATCAAGTATAGGATCTGCAAATACTTTCACAGTGGACATTAGTCTGATTGTAAAGAAGGATTGTAATCGAGGGAATGAACAATGGGAAAAAAAGGAAACAAAACCAAACATGGAAAAAAATGATAGCATGTAGATTGCTTCAGTCTCCATTTAAACTCTGTTCCTTCTCGATCTTTCTCTGAATGTAGACATTTCCTTCCATCCTGAGACTTGTAGAGTTGTCTTATAGCTGTGTGTTGCTGAGAAGAGTCCAGTTTATCAAGGTTGGTTGTCACACATACGT
>CM053587.1:149676021-149705273 GCA_028646515.1 Pseudochirops corinnae | reverse complement strand
TCAGCCATTCCCCAATTGATGGGCATCCCCTATATTTCCAGTTTTTTGCAACCACAAAGAGAGCTGCAATAAATATTTTTGCACATATGGGACCTTTTCCCACTTCTGTAATCTCTTTGGGATATAATCCCAACAGTTTACCAATGGTATCTTAATTTCCTAAACTAATGACCTTTTCTCAGTCCTCATCCTTCTTGACCAACTTGCAACATTTACATTGTTGGCCACCTTCTCCAGGATACTGCCTCTTCTCTGGATTTTGTGATTCTGCTCTCTCTTGGTTCTCTTCCTACCTGCCTGCTCCTTCATCCACATCATGCCCATTAACTATTATAGAAAGATATATAGATAGATATAGATACAAATACAGATACAGATACAGATACAGATACAGATATAGATATAGATATAGATAAAGATACATACCAAAACTGTGTACCCTAGATTCTCTTCTCCTTTCTGTATACAATCATTTGGTAATCTCATTGCTCCAATGAGCTCAATTTTCATTTCTATACAAATGTCTTCCACTATAGATAAATAGATATAGATATAGACATATATAGATATAGATATACACACATATACATATATACATATACACACATATATAGATATGCATGTGTGTGTATATATATCAGTGTGTATACATATATACATACATACAAACAACCTCCTCTGTCTTATGAGCTGTTTCCATATCACCAGATGACTTTAAGACATCTCAAATCAGATATCCAGTAGATATCTCAAACTCAACATATTCAAGACAGAATTCATTATCTACCTCCTCTTCTCCAACTCTCCCCCTCTTCTAAACATCCTTATTACTAAGGAAGTCACCATCATCCTCCTGGTCATCCAGGTCCATAGCCCCTGGATACTATCTTCCTTGGTGACCTTATCAGCTCTTAACGATTCAATTATCATGTCCATGATGACAATTCTTACATCGATTTATCTAGTCTTAGCCTCTCTTCTGATCTCCAGCCTCACATCTCCAACTGCCTATTGTATGTATCGAATTGAAGTCCCATAGACATCTTAAACTGAATATGTCCAAAACTGACAAAAAACCAAAGGTCAGAATATAAAGACCTGAAACTCCATAAAGAGAGATAGCAAGCCCATGGTGGGACCAGAATACCTAGGGAGGTTTTTGTCTTGGCTCTGAGACATCAGGGAACAGGCAGTTCTGGTTAATAGTGATGCAGATGGATAGCTTCACCACCAAGTTACAGGGGAACAGGACCAATTGGGAGGACATGGAAGCACACATATGGCACAGGGTCCACTGAGAAGTTGAAGAATGTCCAAAGTAGGGTATCAAAGATGGTGAATGGCCTTGAGTCCACTTTATAAGAGGACAAGTGGAAGGAATTGAAGATGTTTGGTCTAGAAAAGAGAAGACACAGAGTGTATTATTATAACTGTGGAAGGATTAGATTTGTTCTGTTTTGCCCCCAGAAGATAGAAACAGGAAGAATGAGTAGAAGTAGCAAGGAAATAAATTTAGTTTCTATGTCAGGGAAAACTTCCTAATGGATAGGAGGAGCTCTCCACAAGTGCTATAAGCCACCTGGGGAGGGTGCAGCAGGAACTTCCATTTGGGGGACTTCACGCAAAGGTCGGACAGTCATTTGTTGCATGTGTTACAGTAGCAATTCCCTTCACAAATGAATTAGACTAGATGGCTATCAAAATTCCTTCCAACTCTCAAATTATGTCATTCTGGCTTCTCTTTGCCTCCCAGGGTACAAGGAAGAGGTGGGTGTGGTGGAAAGGGCCTGGCCTGGGCAAAGACAATGTGCATCAAGTTAACAAGTATTCCTCTAGCCCATGCTATGTGCTAAGCCCTAGGAATACAAAGAAAGACCAAAACAGTCCTTGCCATCAAGAGGCTTGCATTTTACAGGTGAAAACATCATGTAAATAACCATGCACATACAACATATATTCACATGCTGACATCACTGGATCATGGAGTACAGGGAGGGGAGTAAGTACTAGAGGAGTACTAGGAATAAAGACCAGAAGGTCAGGAGGGGTTAGGTAGTGAAGGACTTTGAAAGACAAACAGGATTTTATATTTGATGCTTCCAGCAATAAGAAGCCACTGAACTTTATGGAGTGTAGCAGAGGGCAAGTCAAGTGAAAAGCATCATCCCACGCAGAGCTTGCTTTAACAAACTTTATTGCTGCTCACAAGAGAAAGGAGAAAACAACAATTATCGGGGACAATCTCTGTGTGTGGCCTCTATGTCTGCAGTGGGCAGCCCACAGAGGGCCCATCTATAGCTGGAGCTGACAGCTCCAGGACCCTCAGGGCTTGACCTAACAGCATTTGAGGCAAAGAGCCTATATGATACCAATAGGAGACTGTCCTATTATCCATAGGACTGGTAAAGTGAAGGTATTTCTAAATTACTTAATGAGTTAAAATGCAAAGCAGGGAAGATGGGATGAAGGATAGGGAAGTAAGAAAGTTAACCCTAAAGGTTAAAATGGGGGACTGGTGCCATACAAGTCAATCAGTTTTCAACAGATAACATGAAGTAGATGCCTGACCTAGTCAGACCTACTATGCTCATGGAAGATCAATTTGGCAGCTGAATGGAGAATAAATTTGAATGGAGAGATATTTGGGGGAGGGAAGTCAACTAGCCGGCTACAGCAACAACTTAGGGGTAAGGTAATAGGGACGTATATCAGCATGGCAGCAATGGCAGAAGAGAAAGAATACATATCCAAGAGTTGCTTCCAAGGTAGAAGCAATAGGTCTCCTGGGGAACTTGTGGCCTCAAGGCTACATATGGCATCCTTGGGGATTTTTTCTGTGAAGTTTGGATTCAGTCAAAGGGCTCATTTGAGGACCTAGAGGGCCACACATGGTCTCAAAGCCACAGGTTGCCCACCCCATCCACAGTTGGATAGCTGGAGTGAGAATTAGTGAGGAATTGAGAATGGCCCCTCAGTTGTTAGTCTGGGTGACTGGATAGAAACTAGAGGTCAGAAGACAAGCTGGGTTAGGGCTGGATAAATAGAACTCAGAATCATCAGCAGAGCAATGATTATTGCATTTGTGGGAGCTGATGAGATCACCAAGTGAAATGCTGTGGAAGGATAAGAGAAATGGGCCCAGGACAGATCCCTGTGGGATACCTATGATTAGTAGGAGCGACCAGAATAGAATCCAACAAGGGAGACCCAGGAGGAAGAGAACTAGAAAAGAGGAGTGTTCCAAAATCCAAGGGAGAAGAAAATATCAAGGAGAAAAGGACAAATCAACTGTGTCAATGGTCAGAAAAAGTCACGAAGAATGAGAATTGAAAATGTGTTGGGGGCATAGGACTGGATGTATGAGCCTGGGCCTCTGCTCAGATGATTCTCTGAGTTCTAAAGCAGGGTCAGGCCCAATCAATGGTAAGGGTGGCTTACCTTGGAGGTCATTTCTGCTATTTTTTTTTCCTATAGGAACTTACAGGGATCCCTTTCCCCCATTTTACTTATTATTGTTGGGGTTTTTTATCTATTTGATGCATTTCTCACTATTTTTGGATGATAAGAGGAAGCCTGACTTACAGACTACCTTCTAATCTGTCATTTTGCTGGGACTCAATAATTCCTCCTTAAAAACACCTAGAAAAGGCAGCTGGGTGGTGCAGTGGATAGAACATTGGATTTGGAATCGGGAAGACTTATCTTCCTGAGTTCAAATCCTGCCTCAGACACTTCCTAGCTGTGTGACCCTGGGCAAGTCACTTAACCCTGTTGAGGCGGCTAGGTGGCACAATGAATAGAGCACTGGCCCTGGAGTCAGGAGGACCTGAGTTCAAATACAACCTCAGACACTTAACACAAAACTAGCCATGTGACCTTGGGCAAGTCACTTAACCCCAATTAACCTTCCCCTCTCCAAAAAGCAAAAAAAAAAAAATTAAAACACCTAAAAAGTTAGCATTTCAGGGAGCAACAGGAGGATATAGTGAAACGAAGGAAACTCAGTGACCTCAACTCTCAAGGGTCTTGGGGCAGGAAAAGCTAGAGGGAAGAAATCCCCAATATGTTGATTACATTACAAGAAGGCTGATATGAAAGGTATGTTGTCATGAAGTCAGTGTTGTTGAAAGAATAGAATCAGCAGGAAGGGTGTGCAAGAGCCAGCTTGAACCATTGTTAAATTTTCAGTGGGAGCATTTACATCTTCAAAATCAGTAAATACTATAAATCAAAGCATAATATATTGTTTTACTGATTAAATTAGACTTAAGAAAGAAATGAAGAAAAGTGAAGAAAGTTAAATTTAATTCATTTTTAAAAGAAGGAAATGTTAATGCAGATGAAACTTTAAAATGTGTCATGCAGAATTTTTTTTTTTCAAAGAGCTGGTTGTTAAACATTTACCAGCACACCCCTGCAAGGATTCCAGATCATTGGGCCCAAGTCATATGGCCCTACCAACATATCTAAGAGAAATTAAGGATGACAAATTCATAGTACAGACTGCATAGAGTAAAAGAACCTACTATATTTTCTAATCCACAATAGACTTTAAAGTTAGACTTACAAGCATCATGCATATTTTCCTGTGAACTCTCATCCAGCTTGGATCCAGAAATCCTAACAGGAAAAATATTCTCTGTTTGCCTCAGCCCTTTAATATCTATGTTTTAGTTTTCACTTTTTCTCAGCAATAATACCTGAACTTGATATATACCATTATACTTTAGCATCAACCCCACACATCACCCCAGCTTCCCTTTGGGGAGATGGAGTTAAACAGGGCTAAATCACACTCTCATTCCTAGAAAACTAGATCAGAAAATCTCCCAAAATGGGTCTGAGTATCTTCATTTTGTATCTAAAGCCATCTTCCCAGTCAATGAAGCTCCCTAAAAGATTAATGTAGTTTGAACTTTTATAGAGGAATATCATTTGTGGGCTGTCACATTTAACACAAATGGTGCTTCAGTCACAGTTCAGTAATATTCCAGCATATTATTTCCAAGGCATTTGAGAGTTTAGAGAATTACTGAAGGGCACGCTGTACTCATTTGGTAATAAGGCAGAGAGTACTTGCCATCTACATATGATTTCAACAAATGGAATCACTGATAATTTCATTGCACGTAGCAAAATAGTTGTGATAATAACCCAGGTGAAATATCTCACTAGAGGAAATAGATGAGATAGGGTGTTTTATAAGATCTTCAAGTAGGATTAAAGAGAAAATGTGGGGAGTTGAGAACATCAGGAGCTTTTAGAGAAAAAAAAATTATCTCTTTGAATAAATTGCACCAAAAGATGCAGTTTTGTAAATCAGGACAACTACCTTCACCTGCTGGGAAGACCTTCACAAGAGTGGGTGACCTGGCTGCTCAGGGGTTACCAGTAATCAGATTCTTAAATCCTGTGAAGATGAAGGACCTAAGATATATATTAATACTATTTAAAGTAATACTACTGAAAGAGAAGTGCCTTGCACACCTAGGAGCTTAATAAATGTTTGATAAATTAAACTGAATTTAAAGTAAAAACAGAATCACATCAAGTTTCAGATATTTTGTGAGATTTTTATCTAACTTTAGCAATTCCATATGTGCAATTAATTAATGAAGCATTCTGATCAATTCTCCCTCTTTTAAAGTGTTTTGTTTTTTCTTTTGAAAAGGGAAAAACTCAAGTCTCCACTCACCTTAACATAGATACATCAGTATTCTTCAGGTATACTGATTAATTGGTTTCTTTTTTGGAAAAAGAAATCTATTTGCATCAAATGCACATATTTTTCACCTGAGATCTGGTTTCTATATAACCTAAATTCGGCCTCTAATTGGTATTATCTTTCAGTGCATGCCTATATCTTTTTCCCATTCAAAGAGATATAATTTAAAGTGTGTTGTCTAATCTAACTGCTAAATACTTCAGTTGTTGTTCAGTTGTTTTCAGTCATGTCCAACTCTTTGTGACCCCATTTAGGGTTTTCATAGCAAAGTTATTGGAGTGATTTTCCATTCCTTCTCTAGCTCATTTTATATACGAGGAAACTGAGGCAAACAGGGTTAAATGACTTCACATGGCTCACCCAGCTAGTAAGTACCTGAGGTCAGATTTGAGCTTGGGAAGATGAATCTTCCTGACTTCGAAGAGGCTTTGTTCACAGAGCTGTACCTAACCAACATTGACTACATTTTCATATTGCCCAGGAATAGGTCTTTGTTTGCAATCCTCCCAGCATTTTATGAGCAGAGAGAATGCTTTGAACTCCCCTTTTTACTTCTCTCCCATCTAGTGCCCATGTTGGGCTGGCATCCTTCCTTCCCTTGACACTGTAAGCATTTTTAACAAATTGGTGTTTGGCATATAGTATAAAAAGTGCCTGTCAGTCAGTCTAGACTCATGAATTCAATAAAATATTATTGTAACTAGAAGCTGATAATCTCTATTTTAAGGATATATATATATATATATATATATATATATATATATATAATAGAACTGAATGTTGAAAATTAAAACTAAATTAATTTTTTTAAAAAGGGGTCATAAAAACCGGCCCCCAAACCCTACTCTGCAACTGTGTGACCTCAGGCAAGCTACTTAAGCTTTCAAAGCCTTAGGTTCTTCGCCTAAAAAAGTAACATTGTCAACCAACTCCTTTGCCCCTGGTGTGATATCAAGACCTAGATGAGGTCATGCAAGAGGCTTGCAGGCAGTGTGACATTTTGAGTAAAGATCAATGAACAAGAAGCCCTGGGCCCTGATCCCCCTATTCCTCCACCCCAAGTGAGCTTCTTCATGTGGGTGGAAAGCAGAGAGATTGATTCCTCCAGCTGGCCATTCTAGGCTTTGGGACAAGAGAAGCTTCTGAGAGCCTGTGAGGCAAGGTGGCCTTGCAACTGTGTGTTGTCACTATGGAGGACCAGAACAGATTGAAGGACAATCAAAGAGCTGTGATGGCCACATCAAGGATCCAAAGGTAGGGATAGATAAAGAAGAGACAGCTCAGAAGATCACCCTTCTTATTGCACTCCCCCACAAGTCCCCATGCCAGATCAAACAGAAGATGATGCTAGCATCTGAAACTTCATGGACTATGTTGTTCATGGGAGTTTTAATTTTGTTTTTTCTTTCAGGAGGTGACCAGTGAATTCTTTCTATTTTCACTATGCTTTCTAAGAAGTTCTAAGAGGTCTGGGCAGTTTTAGTTTTAGTTTAGGTTAGTTTTGTTTTAAGATTTCTTGAAATAAGATGTCTAGAATCTTTTTTTTTTTTGATCATGGCATTCAGATGGTCCAAAAGTTCTTAAATCATTTCTCCTCAATCTGTTTTTCAGAGCAATTGTTTATGTTATGAGATGCCTTACATTTTCATCTGTTTTTTCACTCTTTTTAAGTTTGTTTTTAATTTTGTCTCATGAAGTCATTAGTTTTCATTCGGTCCACTCTAATTTTCAGGGAGTTTGTTACTTGGGCAAAGTTGTTTACCTCATTAGTTAAGCTATTAATTCCCTTTCTAATTCTTTCTTCAATAACTCATTTCTTTTTCATTTATAAAAACAATTTATAAAAATTATATTATAGGGGCAGCTAGGTGGCACAGTGAATAGAGCACTGGCCCTGGAGCGAGGAGGACCTGAGTTCAAATTTAACACCTGCTAGTTGTGCAACCTTAGACGAGTCACTTAACCCCAATTGCCCTGCCTTCCCCCCTCCGAAAAAAATTATATATCTATAACATATACAAATATAGCTATATATTTAAAAATCTTTTTATAAAACTCTTACTTCATCTCTTCTAGAAATTCTAGCTGTTTGTGCCTAAGATAGCTTCTGCTGAGGCATTACTTATAGGTATTTTGGAACTCTTCTCTTCTTCTGTGTTTGCGTCTTGAGCTTCCTTGCCACCTCTTTACTTTTTACTATAATACTACTAAGGACTCCCTACCTAGAACATCAGACCCTACATAGGATCCTTCTCACTCCATCTTGGATCTATGACCCAAGACTAAATAGTCTGCAACAAAGCTGCCAGTTTGCATCCTGGGTTATGGGTCTAGTAATGCATCTTGAATGAATCTGGGACCTCTTCTTGCCCCAATACATAACCTCATCCTTGGTGCTAAAGTACTTTCCAAATGGCGCATGTTGCCTTGTCCCTAGAATCCTCAGACTTCCTTGTCTGCCTCCCTATGCTGAACTGCACTGGACAAATGATTCACTGTGACATTTTCTGTATTTCTCCTTTAGGATTCTTCTTTTATATATGGGGTATGGAAAGACAGTGAAGTGGGAAGAATGATGGCAAAGAAGGTCTGAAATAAGGGAATTTAGAGAAAGGGAAGGTTGCAGGTAGATGATGAGCTTAGTTTGGGATGGGTTGAATTTGAGATGCCTATGATAAATTCAATAGCGGGTCCCATCAGGCAACTGGTGATACAGTACTAGAGTTCCAGAGAAAAATTGGGTTTGGAGATATAAATTAGGAAGTTGTCTGCAAAGAAATTATAATTAAACTCATGGGAACTACAGTTTTCCTCTTGCAATATGAAAAAAGTATTTGAATAATACATAGAATTAATTTATTCAAACAGTCTGTAGAGTGGGGAGAAAGGAAAAGGCAATTAGTTGAACATCTTGGTTAAAAACCCTCACAATTCTCTGTTGATGAGAAAGAATACATTTGTAGTTACATAGTTTACATATTTTAAGCTGGCATCACCTTTGCTAATTTTTCCCACTTTCAACTCCACCAAAATTTATCACTTGTTGATCTGTCTTTGAAATAAGTATGTGCTTACTTGAATGTGTACATATATGTATGAATTATGAAATTATATGTCAGATGCTAAATGGGTCTCTGAGGAAAACTCATTCAATCTCTGTATTTTAAAGGTGAGAAAAAAGAGTACCAAAGGTCATATGTATGAAATATTTGGCCCTAGAAGCCAGTACCCTAACTTCCAATCTAGGGCTCACTTGATTTTTTTCCTTCCTTCCATCTTTTGTTTTCAAATTTCAGTAAGACATCATTTATTTTCATTACCTCACAATATGATTATATAGTGGGAAGTTTGCTATAAGGACTGAGGACAAGAAATAGGTACAGTTTCCATGCTAGGAGAAATAGAAAACACATTCTTGTATAATTTGCCAGTCGAATGGTTCATTTACACAATCTCCATTGTACAGAATAAAACTTTGTCCTTATGCGTCATCATGACATAAAGATTTGACCCTGGATTCTCAAAGATTATGCTAGAAAAGCATAATCTCTGGAAGCTTCTACCATACTGAAAAAATTGTGAGTATGGTCTTGGAAATAAATGAAGCCAGTTTTCTGACAAGCCGTCTAGTAAGGCACAAAAAAGCTCATGGCTAATAGACTGGCCACTTGGTGATAAGTGCTTTCGTGATGGTAATCTGTGAAGTAAAAAGTGGAGAGATGACTCTGGAAAATACATACAATTTTATATAGGACAGTACCCCCACTCTGTATTTATATACACATGGCACAAAGACAAAGGACTGATCTGACTCCGTAAGTGGCAATGGAGAAAAGAGTTTATTGAACAGAGGCTCATCTGAAATGTTCCACACCGTTCATCCAAATGGCTTATAAGAGCAGGAGCTGCCATCATTTTGGTCATGATTCTTCTACTTCTTTTTTCCTCTTCCATGCCTTGAGTTGTCCTCTGCCTTTCCCATCTAGGATTTCACCAAACTTTACCAACTATATTTTTATAACTATATGTTTTACTGACAAAGTATATAAGAGTTATGGCAATTATCTGAAAATCTTAGTTAAAAATAATTCTAAATTGTTAATTAGAATAACACAAAAAGTTCTATGCTTAATATTCACCCCACTATCAAAACACCCACAAGAATAAGGAGAACAAGGACATTTTTATGGATTTCAGTATCATATACACATCACAAAAATCTCCAAATATCCACATCAAAAAACTCTAAATCAAGAAGTGCCTCTGTCAAATCTAATAGGGTAGATATTTTTTGGTCTTTCTTTATTTTTATATAGTACCTATCACCAGAGGACCAAGACACTTTTGACAACTGTGATATTTTAGAACAAAACACCACAATTTCTCAGGTTCTGCTTGTAAATGACCCTTTTTTATTTTTGTCTTGAAAAAGTAGTACTGAAGATTAGAGGATTTTTTTCCTCCATCCAGGGCCCAGATGGCACACTGTGAAAACTTAATTTCTGAGTAGAAATCTGAGGATCTGGAACACAAACATCTGAGGACTGTCAGCTCTTAAATATCTAAGTAACTCGGCAAATGCCTATATGTATGGTAGTTTGGGAGTTGGTCACATAGCCGGCTCCCAAGTAAATTTTTTAAAATTAACTGGAAAATACTTTAATATTCACAAGTCATTCTCAGTTGGCCTTAGAAGTACCTCCCCTGTGCATCGGATGTAATTAAGGATTTGAGAAAATGGATTCATTTGGAGGTCTCATGTCAGTGAAGACTAAACTTGGAACAGCTGGAACTCCTGAGGAATGATGTGATGAAGAGCAATGAACCTCTGGGGAATTAGCCAATACTGACAATTGGAAAGGTCATGACAGAGATTGTTCCATGAGTTGGGAAATTTCAAGCAGAAGAGGCTACTTTGGGAAAAAAATAGAAGTAGGCAATGGAACAATAAACAAAGAATTCTGGACAGGTGTATCTGAGATAAGTAGAAAAGGAATAGCACCCCAGGGAAGAGTTTAAAATTTTAGAGACTTTAAATTGGGTGATAAGAAACCACTCACTTTCAAGATTTAAAAAAGATATTGATGGGGCAGATAGGTGGGGTGGGGCAGTGAATAGAGCAGGAGGACCCGAGTTCAAATGCAGCCTCAGACACTTGACACTTACTAGCTGTGTGACCTTGAGCAAGTCACTTAACCCCAATTGCCCCGCCTTCCCCCCTCCCAAAAGCAAAAAAAAAAAGATAGAGAATATAAAAAAGATATTGGAAAAAATAATTAGTGTAGTGGCTACAGCAAAGGCAAAATTGGACTAGAGAAACCTGGTATTAGAGGTAGGAAGTGCATTCAAGAGGTTCTTGAAATGGTTTTTTGGGGATTTAACATATACTTGACCTAGGGGCCCTGATATTAATCAAGTGATAAAAATTTGCATACTTTTGTTAATATAAAAGACACCCAAACATCAAATGGGAATTAAAGTAGTCTCGATAAAGTTTATAGACCATTCATTCTGACATGTTGATGACAATATTTGGGCATGAACATCAATCACTTATAATTAGTTTTTTAAGTCAGATAAATCTAGTATAAGCTTATTGGTAATGTACAAATTCAGTATTGAGATAGAAACTTCTTACTGATATGGTAAATATTCAAAAGCATTACCTCCTTAACTGTGACCAAAACATCGCAGGGTCTCTACGTCCAAAAGATATATAATAAAACACATGTTGGACAATGTATTGGGATGACTGACTTGAGTTGATTCTCTTCAGTTACTACACACGCTATTTCTTTTTGTAGTACAAAGAAACTCACATCTTCTTCATTATCTAGATAATCCAGGCTCTCCCTTTTATATATCTACCCTGTACCCTCTACCCCCAAGGCTACCAAGGCTTCAATGTATGTTTGGGTCACCCTCTCTGGAGAACCATTGCACATAAGCCCTAGTCATTGTTCTTTTGATCAAATCAAGTCAAAGACAGTAACTTAAAGCAAAATACCTCAAATTATACAGCATAGAAAAATAAATGGGGGAAAGTCTCCCCATATACCCAGAGAGGTAAACTTTCCTATAGACTGACCAATTACTCAGAACCTTTTTTTTTTTTTTTTGGAGGGCAATTGGGGTTAAGTGACTTGCCCAAAGTCACATGGCTAGTGTCAGGTATCTGAGGTCATATTTGAACTCGGGTCCTCCTGACTCCAGGGCTGGTGCTCTATTCACTGTGCCACCTAGCTACCCCTGACTGACCAATTACTAATGCAAAAAAATACCTGTGAGGAATATGCATGTCCAGGAAACATGTTAGAGGAAGTACATGCATAAGAAACATGCTTGTCCAGAACAACTCACAATTTTTAGCTAGAATGCCTCTCCACCACTGATGTTACCACTTGCTCCACTCCCCCACAGAACTGCTGGATATTATATTGTAAGCTTCTGGATTGTACTACTGAGTGTCTCCTCTCTTCCATACTGCCACCTGTGGTCCCTTGAGGTGGGGCTACTTTCTGTCCACTACTGCACTGTCACCATTAGTTGTTCTTCCACTGAGCTTCTATACTATGTAGCTTCTTCTTTCTCATAAAGACAATTTCAGCTCTTCAAGCATAAAGCTAAATTAGAGGCCGTTTCACTCTTTTATGATTTAACCCCCCAAATCTGCTAGCTAACCAGCAGAATCTCAAGCTCAGATTAAATCTGCTTCTTGAACTCCTTTGATTTTTCCTGAGTTTCTGTTCCCTAAACTCAACCTGTTATTTGACAAAGAGTGCAAAAATTCCTTTCTCTCCTTTCCTATATCTATCATGCTGGTCACAGACCAGTCAAATCACTCAGGACATAGGAAAGAAAGAAGGTGGGTGGAACTAATGATCTTTTAACAACCTCCCTTCCAAGTCTATGTCTGCCATCCAAAGACCAATCTTGTTAAATGCTGAGAGGCTCAACAATGGAAGGATGACCACTAAATAATAAAGTTTATTATGATTAACACTTAAGAAACAAACAAAAATATAAAGTGAGCACCAAAACTTGTATCTTCCCTCTACTTCGGGAGCAACAGTGGCAGACTGGGAAAAAAGTGGGTAATTAGAGGCTTAGAAGGACTTGTTTCTAAGCAGCAGGGAGAATGTCACGGTCCACTGGTCCAGAGCATAAAATAATGACGTGCAGGGTGGGCAACAAGACATTAACTATTGCTTGGCATACCCCAATAAGGCTGAAAATAGGAAAAAAAAAAAAGCTCCCCTAAATATCAAATATTCACTGCAGCACTTTTTGTGCTAGCAAAGAACTAGAAACAAAATAGACATCCAATCAATAGGATAATGGATAATATACTTTGGAAGAGAAATAAAATGGAGCATTATTGGTCATATGGAACAAAGAACTCAGAGAAATATGGGATGATATATGAACTGATACAGAGTGAAATAAACAGGACCAAGAAAACAATATGCAAAATGACTTCGATAATCTAAGTGGAAAGAACAAAAGAAAAAAACTGAACACTATCCAATTTTAGTGACCAAGTTTTACCCAGGAGAATAGCTGAGAAAATGTACTTCCCTCTTTTTATTAAAGAAGAGAATAATGGCTAGACTATCACACATAGTTGCTCTGTTGCTTGGTTTTGCTGTAGTTTTTTCTTCTAACCTCTCTGAAAAGGAAAGGTTCACAGAGTTGGGAAGGTGAGGATTACATGTACACATATTATGTATGTATGTAAATGCAAAGTAATATAAAAACAAAAGACATTAATAAAAAGAAAAAAGAGACTAATGTTCTTTCTGTCTGTGAATCATAAACACTTTCTTTTTGAACATAAGTTTTATTGATGTCTTCTGTTTCTTAGATCATCATAGTTATCCTCAGTATCCTTCCCCCTCTGCTTCTCAGAACTATCCTACATAACAGTATTTTTTTGGAGGAAAAAAAATTAGTGAATTAGATTCGTTGAAAAAGTCCAAAAACACATGGAATGTGGAATACCAGTGAACCTCCTACTTCCACAAAGATCTAATGTACAAGTGATGCTTAATCTTTATACTTTTGGTACATTCACTTGGGTTTTGGAGGGTTTTTTTGTTTGTGGTTGTTCTTTCATTTACATTACTGTGCTTATCGTATATATTGTTTTCCTGGCTCCCCTTACTTCATTCTGTATCAGTTCATGTAGATCTTTCCATTCTTCTCTGTATTCATCACATACATTTCTTACAATACAGTAATATTCCATTACATTCATGAACTACAATTCTTTTAGACATTTCCCAGTAGATAGGTATCTATGTTGTTTCCAATTCATCGCTATCACAAAAAAATGCTACAATAAATATTGTGATGTTTATGGAGACTTCATTCTTATTTATAGTTTCCTTAGGGTATAAGTTCAGTAATGGAGTCTCTGATTCAAAGGGCATGAACATTTTAGTCACTTTATCTTCATAATTCCAAATTGCTTTCCAAAATGGTTATATCATCTCATAACTGCACCAACAACGTATTGGTACCTATCATTCCACAGCCCCTCCAACACTGAATATTGTTGTGTTTTTGTTACCTTTGTCAATTTGTAATGTGTAACCTCAGATTTTCTTTGATTTGCATTTCTCTTACAATTTGGAGAATTTATTAATATGGCTATGAATACCTTACAATTCTTCTTTTGAGAATGGTTTTGTTCATATCCTTTCATTGTATATCTGTTGGGAAGTGTTTATTGTATAGAATATATATATGTAGAATTATATGGAATATATATTATATAGGAGATATGTACACACATACACACATATACACATATGTTGCTGTTCGGTCACTTAGTTGTGTCCAGCTCTTCATGACCCCAAGGGTTATAGCACTCCAATACTTTCCATGGGGTTTTCTTGGCAAAGATACTGGAGTGATTTGCTATTTCCTTTTAGTGGATTAAGACAAACCAAGAAAGGTTAAGGGACTTTCCCAGGGTTACACACACAGTGCTTGATGTCAGATTTGAACTTGGGTCCTCTTGAGTCCAGGTCCAGCACTCAACCCACTGAGCCACCTAGCTGTGTGTGTCTGTGTGTATAGGTGTGTGTGTGTGTGTGTATAAACATATATATATATATGTATATGTGTATGTAGACACACACACATTTCTCCCTGTCTTTTGAAGGCCTTGCTGTATGTATGTGTGTACATGTGTATGTATATATTGTGTATGGGTATATGCATTCATATATATGTATATATTAACTACAACTATATTTCTTTGTTGGTTTATTCATATACCACAAGGCCTCTGCAAGACAGAGAAACGGGAGTATCCTAGGTGCATTAATTTTGTCTGTGCAGAAGCTTTTCAGTTTTATGTCATCAACATTATCTATTTTACCTTTTGCGATTGCCTCTATCTCTTGTTTGCTTAAGAATATATCTCCTACTCATAACTGAGAGGAGTAGATTCCCCTTGTCTTCTAATTTTTCTATAGTATCATCATTAATGTTAAGGTTTTGCATCTATTTAGATTGTATTGAAGAATGTTGTGGAAGGTGTTGGTTTAAACCTAATTTCTGCCAGACTGCTTTCCAGTTTACCCAGCCTTTATCAAATAAGTAGTTTTTTTCCCTAGGTAATTTATGTTTTAGAATTTATCAAACATGGAGTTATTGGGTTCCATTGTTTCTGATTCTCCCTTGCCTAGTTTATTTCTCTGATCTGTCTCTCCGATTTTAAACCAACTCTAGATGGTTTGTATAGCTGCTGCTTTGTAATACAGCTTGAGTTCTGGAAGTACTATTCCCTCTTAATCTCTTTCCTTTCATCATTTCCTTTGATAGTCTAGATATTTTTTTCTTCCAAATGAACTGTTATTATTTTATCAAGTTCTATAAAGTAGCAATTTGATTGGTTTAGCATTATCATTGTAAATTAACTTTGGGATAATTATCATTTATATTACATTGGCATGGCCTAGCCGTGAGTACTAAATATTCCTCCAGGTATTCAAATTGTTCTTTTCTTCTTTAGTGAGCACCTTGTAATTTATTTTATACAAGTCTTTTGTGTGCTTTGAGATGTCTATCCCCAAATTTTATGCATGTTATAGTTTTTTGGAATGGGATTTTCCTTTCTATTTTTGCTTCTTGGGTTTTGCTATTAATGCTATTAATTTCTGAGGGTTTCTTTTGTAGTTTGCAAATTTACTTAAGTTACTGTCTCAACTAATATCTTTGCTGGTTCCTTAGGATTTTCCAAGTATACCATCATATCATCAGCAAGTAGGGATAATTTTTAATCTCTTCTTTGACTATTTTTATGTCTTTAATTTTTGAATTATTGGTGTTGCTAGCATTTCCAGGACTGTATTAAATAATAGTGAGAAAAGAGGGCATCTGTGCTTTATCCTTTTATTTATTGGGAAAAGTTCTAGTGTATCACCATTATATAGGATACTTGTTTTTGGTTTTAAAGATAGTTTTTATTTTATTAAAAAAAAAAAGGTCCCTCTATGTCTATACTTTGTAGTATTTATAATAAGAGTGCTGAATTTTATTAAAGGCTTTCTCTGCATATATTGAAATAATCATGTGAATTTTGGGCATTTTGGTTTTTATTATGTTGATAAGGTTTTTTAAATTTTGAATCATTTTGCATCCCTAATATAAACCCAACTTGCTCATAATGAATGATTTCTTGGATAAGTCACTATAATCTGTTTGACAGGATTTTGTTTGAAAATTTTTAGGCAATATTCATCAATGACATTGGTCTATAGATTTTCCTTCTGTGTTTTGTCTTTCCATGATTTAAATATTAGGACTATATTTGTCTTATAAGAAGCTTCTGGTAGGGTGCTTTCCTTCTCAGTTTCTAAGAATAATATGTGAAGTATTGATACTAATTGTTATTTAAGTATTATTTAAATATTTAAATATAGAATTCTCCTGTAAATCTATCAGGACAATTACTATTTTTCATGGGTAGTTCCTTTACAGCTACAACTATTTCTTTCTCTAAGATTGGATTATTTAAAGTCTTTATCTGACCTTCTGATTAATGTAGATACTTTAAATTTTTGAAAGCATTTCTGTATTTCTTTTGAATTCTTAATTTTGTTAACACGTAACTGTGTATAATATCTGCTAATTATTTTTTAAATTTCTTCTAATTTCGTTATTTCACCTTGTTTATTGCTATTTTATTGATAGCATTTTCTGCCCTCTTCTTTTCAACCAGATTAGCCAAAGGTTTATCAATGTTATTAGTCTTTTGAAAAAAAGTTTTTAGTTTAGTTATCATTTCTATGTTTTTTTTTTCAAATTTATCTGTATTGCCTTTAGTTTTTAATAACTCCTCTTTGTGTTTGCTTTATGGTTTTTGCTTATTAATTCCTTTTCTTTTCCTACTTTTATCTGGTGATTTATTTTTTCCCACTTTCTTTCTCCTGACAAGTAGATTCCCTCTTTCCTCTTCAGTTAGTCCTGTTAATTAGGGTTTCTTTTTTATTCCTTTTTTTTTTACCCCTTTCCAAAAAGGATTTCTCTTACTTCTTCATTATCCATTTTATCTTTCTGTCTACTTTGGACCCTCATTTTCTGGTTTCTGAGCCCTATAATTATCTAGTATCTACTAGTCTGTATTCTTTGTATTCCTCATGGAATCAAAACTTCTAAGGTACACATTCTGGGCTCTCCTCTCTAAGGATCACCTTCTTTTTTCCATATGCCTCAAAATTTCTTCCTGAGTTCATGACCTCTCACTCTCCTAGGTGGCTGTAGTGCCAATGCAATATTCACAGCACCAATGTTGACTCTGAAAATGCCAGCATAGTTCTCAATCATGAAATGTAACAGTCTCTCCATATAGAAGACAGAAGCAAAACATTTATTCAAACACCAGAAAAACAAATCGCAACACCAGAAAGTCAAATCCAAATCTTTGTGTATATTTAGAAAGAAGTCTCTTACTAGACTGTCACTGTGTTTCTATTACTATCCTTAACTGTTACATCTATTCACCCTCCCTGCTTTTCTGTTGTCTAGTATGTTCTAGAAGCAAATAATCTCTTTGGGTTTGGCTTTCTTTCTGAGAATATTTCAAAAACATCCATCTTTTTTTTTAATAATCGTTTAGATTTGAAGGATAAATTAGCTTAGACTACATCCTGAATTCCAAATCTCTTCAGAACAAATTATTCCATTCCTTCCTGTGTTTTCTGATGGGAGCAAAATAGTCTTTGTTATTAGAATTTCTTTTCCTTTACACTTGAAGGTCTTTCTCCTGATTGCTTGCAGAACTTGTTGCTTCTGAATTGAATCCCACTGATCCCAAACCAACGGTGTGCTAGAACCAGTTCCAACCAATTCACAAGATCTGGTTGTTTTATTTTCAATGTGATCATTTTGCCTCAGATATCAGCAACTGCTACAAGTCAGGGCTTGATTTGTTTTACTGATTGTCCAGACTTAAGAAAGTGATGTAAAAATAATGTTATTAATGAAAATTAAACTTGAAAGTGTGCTATGTGTACATTTTTTCAGGAAGCCAGTTGTTAAATATTTACCAATATACCACTGCCACAAACTTAACATATCCAGAACTCACTATCATCTTTCTCCCAAAGACTATATCCTCTATTTCTGCTAATTCTGCTATATTTTCTATTTCTGCTCATGATACCACATTCTCCCAATTGCTTGATCTAGAAACCTCACAGACATTTCCAACTTCTCCCTCTTATGAAGCAAGCACTATGACTTATTCATCTTTGATCATAATTTTTCATTGAAATCAGCACACTGTAAAGTACATATTATGAAAAGATATAAGCTTTCAGTGTCTCTACTTTGCTGCCTTGTTTCCTGAGACTATCCTTCATTATTTTCATCCATTTTTGCCATCTGCTGTTCTCAAAACAATGGAGAAGATTAATTCTGAGTTCTTCTGATCCTGAGCTAAGAAAAGGTCTATCTATTCCTTTTTTTTCCAAAAAGTGATTTTCCTCCCACGTTGTGACCCATATACAAGGACAGACTCCTTAGGTCCTCCACACACACCCTGTCTTTCCATGTGAAAAGCTGACTTCATTTGGATTTTTACTCCTACTTACTACCAGAAAAACATTCTTGCAGCTGCAGCCACCTGTGCTCTCATTATACTACCATATTACCAAACCGGAGGAACAACAAAACCGTAACAAAATGTGTCATAGTGGAAAAGGCACTGGATTCTGAGTCCCAAGATGTGGGTTAGGATTTCAATCCAACAAGCACTTTTTTAGTTGTATGTTAGGGATAATAAAGACAAAGCAAAAAACCCAGCCTCCTTGGGACTTTTTTTTCCTTGGGTGTAAAATAAGGATCCTGGATTGGAGGATGTCTAAGGTTCCTTGCAGTTCTAAATCCTATGATCTATTGCTAAGTTCTACCATATATAACTTCTTTTTCCTTTCCTAACTCCTTATATGCTGTTAGGCAGCATATAATTATAACATAAGCCAGAGTCAAAGGTGAGAAGAGACACAAAAGTAAAATGTTATGCTAATTTATCTCCAAGGGATGCCACTCGTTTGGTGACCAGACAAGATAAAGAAAGGTGGTCCCTAGGTCAGTGCAATGGGTTATAGTTTCGGAGACTAAGCCAGCGGTTAGATTTACATTTGACTTCATTGGCCCCAAGCTAAACCTTGATGAAGTTAAGATGACGCTATTGACTATGTGACCACATCTTGGAGGGTGACTGAAAAGGTCTTTTACATAACTAAGTTGTGTTTTGAGATGTATGGATGTACTCTCAACACCACTGATAAAAATACCCCCTATGCACATTGTGTGCCCTACATCTTTAACAATCTGAAATCATGTCCATAGTTCTTTAGATGGAGATCAAACTCTCCCCTTGTGACAATGCCACCATAAGTATTTGTTGAATGAAGTAATTGTGGACCTTTAACTTCCAAATTCCTGTGTTCCTCACCTACACAAAGACTCCTTTTTTAAAAGTTAATTTGGTACTCTCTTTACTGTGCTAAAGGACTTAGTCACAGCAGATAACACCAGACAGTAAGTGGGGAAGGGAATGAGGGCAAAGAGAAGTGTACCAGACTAGGGGTATATCCATCTGTTCCCTTAAAAATATTGTTAGTCTAGAAGACATGATCAGGCTCCATCTACCTTCTGATCACTTTGTCATTTTGGGGGGAAGGAAAACCCCAAGCTCTAAATCCAGGTTTTGACCCCTTTCCCAGATAATACCAGTCACACAATGAAAACCCATAGCAAATAGCAAAGAACTCCATTTATATCAATAAAATCTACATTATTTTATTTATTCTTCATTTGTACTTATGCTCTCAATTTCTTTTTCTTGCTTGTTTCACCCCAGTCTTATTGGAAAGAGTCTAGTTTATCCCTGCTACTTATAATGATGGCTTTTTGTTTTATTTATCTCTTTTGTTTATTTTATTATTTTATTTGACTATTTTATTTATCTTTTTATTTATTTATTTTGTTTTATTTATTTATGTGTTATTTATCATGTTAAGGAAAAGTTCATTTTTCCTATGTTTTCTAGTGTTTTTACCAAAAATAGATGTTGTATTTTGTCAAATACTCTTTTTGTGTCTACTAGTATGTTGTGTTTTCTTATTAATATGACTAATTAAGTTTATGGTTTTCCTAATATTAAACCAACCTTTCACTACTGATAAAAGTCCAATCTGTGTTAATTTTTGGATATGTTGAATCCTCTTTGCTAATATTTTATTTAAAATCTTTGCATCAATATTTATTAGAGATATGTCTAAAGTTTCTTTTTCTATTTTGACTCCCTTTGGTTCAAGTATCAGAGCCATATTTGTGTCATAGATGGAATTTGGTAAGATCTTTTTTTATTTTTACAAACAACCCATGTAATATTAGAATTACTTGTCTTTTTAATGTTTGGTAGAATTCAATTGTGAATCTATCTGGTCCTGGGTTTTTTTTTTCCTTTAAGAGTTTATTTATGACTTCTTTAATTTCTTTTTCTAAGATTGAATTTCATAAATTCTTTATTTCTTGTTCTGTTGATCTGAGATTTTATAATTTTTTGCAAATATTAATATATTTCATTTTATCAGGTTTGTTGGCATAGAATTTAGCAAAATAGGTTCCAATAATAACCCTTACTTCTTCATTTGTCGTGAATTCTTTATCATTTTTGATAATCATAATTTAGTTTTCCTTTCTTTTTAATAAAATTTGCTGTTTTTGTCTTTTCCAAAAAAAGAAAAAACGGCTCATAGTTTTATTTATTCAATTTGTTTCTGCTGTTTTTTGTGTTTCTTGATTTTCAGGATTTATATTTCAATGCTTTATTCAGGGGATTTGTTTGTTTGTTTGTTTCTAAAGGTTTTTTTAGTTGTCTGACCCATTCACTGATCTGTTCTTTCTCTTTTTTGTTACTGACAATGTTTAGAGATATAAACTTTTTCCTTAAGAACTGCTTTGACTGCATTCCAAAAATTTTGGCATGTGGTCTCATTGTCATCATTGTCTTTAATAAAATTATTCTACCATTTCTATGACTTATTCTTTAACCTATCAATTATTTAGGATCAAGTTATGTGTTTGACAGTTGATTTCTACTTTCTTTCTCTTTTTTTGCTTCTTGGGAAAGGGGAAGGCAGGGCAATTGGGGTTAAGTGACTTGCCCAAGGTCACACGGCTAGTAAGTGTTAAGTGTCTGAGGTCCGATTTGAACTCGGGTCCTCCTGACTTCAGGTCCAGTGCTCTATTCACTACACCACCTAGCTGCCCCAACAGTTGATTTCTAATACTTTTTTCTGTTGCCCATTATTTAATATAATTTTATTGCATCATAGTCAGTAAAGGATGTGTTTAATGATTTTGTGAGTTTTTTATGCCCTAATACATGGGCAATTTTTGTGAAGTTACTATTCACAGCTAATAAATATGTGTACTCCTTTGTACTCTTACTCAATAACAACCAGAGATCTATTGTATCTAACTCTTTTAACATTTTATTTAGATAATTAACTTTTGTGTGTTTTTAAATTTAACTATAGCTAAAGTTGTACATTAACCTTTTCAACTATTATATTTTCACAATCAATTTCTCCTTATAATTCATTTAATAGCTTTTTCTTTAAATATTTAAAGAAAATATATATGCAATTTGGTGTATATATGCTAAGTATTAAAATTACTTCATTGTCTGTAGTATCCTTTTCCAAAAAATAGTTTCTCTGTTGTCTTTTTTAAGTCTAGTTTTGCTGTTGTCTTGATTAAAATCATAATTGCTACCCTTGCTTTTTTTTAGTTCAGCTGAGGCATAACAGATTTTGCTCCAACTCCTTATTTTAACTGTGTGTGAATGTTTGTTTCAACTGTGTTTCTTGTAAACAACATATTGTTGGATTCTGCTTTCTAATTCATTCTGTTATCTTCTTCCATTCTGTTGGTGAGTTCATCCCATTCACATTAATATTTAATTGCATATTTCCCTCCATGCTGTTCTTGTACACATTTTCTTCTCTTCACTCCATGCCCTCTCTTTATTACAGGCTACTTTGCCCTTTCTTTCTTTCATTTTAACCTCCTCGTCATGATCTCCTCTCCCAGGTTAGAGTTTATTTTGTTTATGATTAATACCTCCCTGAATCAACTTTCCCTCTTATTCTGCTCTTTCCTCTCTTCCTGTTCCTTCCTGTGTCCCTATTGAGTTGTCTATATCATTATCTTTGTGTGTGTATATGTGTGTGTGTTCCACCCTCTTTTGACCAATTTATATGAAAGTGAAGTTCAGTTGACACCCACTTTCCCCACTCCTTCCACATCTGTATATATTTGTACTTCTGCTTGCACACCTTGACTGTGCAGAATCAGTTCCACCATCTTTCTTCCTATTTTTTCCATAGTATATACTTCCCTCCTCTCTTTTCTTTCTTTCTTTTGGTATCAAAACAGAACAAAATCTTTTCTAGATCTTCTGTCTCATTTGACTATTTCTATGACTTCCAATGACATACAATTCTGAAAGGTCTCTATCATTCCTCTCCATCCCAATTAGGATGTAAATAAATTCCCTTTCAATTATTCACTTATATTTAACTTTTTTCCCTTGACTCCCATATTTGTCTTTCAAGGTTGTCATTCAGCTTCAGTCATTTTGTAATGAATGTACATAAGTCCTCTATTTCACTAAAAATCTATTTTTTCACTTGTGGGATTATATTCAGTTTTTCTCAGTAACTTAATCAGTAAGTTATTCTTGGTTGCATGCCTATATCTTGCCTTTCAAAATATCACATTCCATGTTTTCTATTCCTTTTTAGTGTTCCCTACAAAAGCTTGCATGATCCTGGTAAGTTCCTCAGTATTTGAATTCTTTTTTCCAGCTATTTACAATATCTTCTCTTTAATCTGGAAGCTCTGGATCTTGTCAATGATTGATATTCCTGGGACCTGTCATTTTGGGGCTTCTTTCAAGAGGTGATTAGAAGATTCTATTTTCACATCATCCTCTTATTTCAATATGCCTGAATAGTTTCTTTGAACAATCTCTTAAAATACGATAGCCATGTTCTTTTTTGATGATATATTTCAGATAGTCCAATGATTAAGTTATTTCTCTGTGATCAACTTTCTAACTCAGTTGTTTTTTATATGAAGTACCTTACATTTTCTTGTATTTTTTTTCAATCTTTTCACTTTAATATTATTTGTTGCATTTTGGAGTCATTAACTTCTACTTTTTCCATTCTAATGTTTAGGGAGTCTATTACTAGGATAATATTTAAACCTTTTATTCAGAATTTTTCATTTTTTTCCAAGGCTCTGCTTTCATTTCACTTATAATATCATTTTACTCTTTATTATTTTTTTTCTCGCATTCCCGGCCATCTCCAGTTTCCTGAGCTATATCTTGCCACTGGACCCAGATGGTTCTGGAGGAGAAAGTAGGACTGGTGACTTTGCATAGCCCTCCTTCACTTAAAAAAATTCAATTGAAAGTCACCTTCCTGAAGTCATGATCCTCTTAGAGAACACAGGACAAACAACAACAACAATTCTTGTATTATTTTTTCAAGGAATTCTAATTTATTTCATATGCAAACTTTTTTCTTTGAGATTTTGCTTGTGGGTGGGGTTTTTTAAATGTGTTCTCCTTTTATGAGTTCATGTCTTGGACATCTTTGGCATCATAACAATCCTTTATTTTTCTTGTTTGTTATTCATTTAGATGCAGGTAGGTGGCACAATGGATAGAGTGCTGGGACTTAAGTCAGGAAGAACTGAATTCAATTCTGGCCTCAGACATAAACGAGCTGCAAGTCACTTAGTCCATTTTCCTCAGTTTCCTTGTCTGTAAAATTGGGATAGCCTACTTTGCAAGGATATTGTGAGGATCAAATGAGATAATAATTGTAAAGTGCTTAGCACAGTGCCTGGAATATAGTGAGTGTCATATAAATGTTAGTTATTATAGGTATACCTTGGTTTATTGCTCTTCACCTTATTGCACTTTACAGATATTGCATTTTTTTAGAAACTGAAGGTTTGTAGCAACTCTGCATGGAGCAAGTCTATCTGTGCCATTTTTCCAACAGCATATGCTAACATTGCATCTCTATGTCACATTTTGGTAATTCTCCCAATATGTCAAACTTTTCCATTATTATTATATCCATTATGGTCATCTGTGGTCATGTTCTTTAATGTCACTATTGTAATTGTTTGGGGCACCACAGAATGTGTCCTTATAAGGCAGCGAACTTATCTGATATATGTGCATGTTCTGCCTGCTCCACCAACCAGTGGTTCCCCATCTCTCTCCCTCTCCTTGAGCCTTCCAACTCCCTGAGACACAATATTGAAATTAGGCCAATTAATAACTCTACAATGGCCTCTAAATGTTCAAGGGAAAGGAAGAGTCGATCTATGTAGCAACCTTCATTGTCTTATTTTAAGAAATTGCCATAGCCACCCCAGTCTTCAGCAACCACTACCCCAGTCAGTCAGTAACCATCAACATTGAGGCAAGAACCTCCATTGGCAAAAAGATTATGACTTGCTGAAAAGGCAGATGATGGTTGTAATTTTTTTTAGCATTACAGTATTTTTAATTAAGGTATGTACTTTTTTTAGACAATACTATTGAATATTTAATAGACTACAATATAGTATAAACATAACTTTTACATGCACTGAAACACCAAAAAGTTCATGTGACTTACTTTATTGCAATATTTGCTTTATTGTGGTGCTCTGGAACTGAACACAATATCTCCAGTATCTCCAAAGTATGCTTGTATTATTATTTACTGGTATGTTTTCTAATTCTAAGTGTATAATGGTATTTCTTTTTCTTCTTCTCTCTGATACTCTTCCACTCTTCAAAATCCTAACAGAGATCAGGTTTTCCTTTTGCCTCTGTAGATTTTTTTTTTCTATTTCTCACCATTCCCTTTTCTCTGCCCACCCGCCCTTTAACTCTTGTTTTAAAGCTCCTCTTTCCTTTTTGTTTTCTTTTTAGGAAGATGTTGTATGAAATTTGACTGAAGAAACTAAGAATATTTGACCTGGAAAAGAAAAACTTAAGGAGGCAATGATATTTGTCTTCACATATTTTAATATCAGCCATGAAGAACTTGTATTAGACATTCTGCTTAGCCCTTGTGGGAAAAGCTAGGAGTGATGGATGGAAGTTTTAGAAGTAGATTAGTCTTGTGCATCATGCTAGAAGACCTGGCCATCAAAAACCTCGTACAACCTGGGAAGCATATTTTCAATAGGCTCTCTCAGTTTCATGACTGAGTATCTGCCTATTCATGAGTCTCCATCCTGCTACTTTCCAGAATTGTTCTTTTTCTATGCTTGCCTCCCCCATCTGTCCCAGATAGGATCCCCACCCCAGGGCTCTTGATGTAATACCCACACTCTGTGAAGGACTATAATTCTGCAACCTGCATCTTTTAACTGTATATTCTGTCTTGTTCATAACAGAAATGCAAGAGCAGGCCCTCATTTGAGATACCCTCCTTGAGAATTATTATTAGAATATTCTAGAATGCCTTTCTTTACTCTATGATACTAACAGGATTTGGTTCAGAATTAGAATTTGTGCTGATGTGTGCTACTAGAATTTGTCATCAGTATATTCAGCTTGACCATCACATCACCTCATGTGTTCACAAACCTAATCAAAACTAAAGATCTCCAGTGATGGCAGGCTCCAAACCAAGTTCTAACACTCAACACTTTGTCCTTCAGCCATCCAAATGAGGATTTAACCACTTCATGGAAGACCCATAGATTCCTCCAGACGTAGGCACTACACTGTCATGTACCTTAGTGTGTCTGGGAGTCTGGGGTCCAGAGGTTAAGTACATCCTCCTGACCAGTACTATTGCCAACAAATAGCATTAATCTACCGAGTGGAGAGTATAGACACCTTCCTTGAGTAAAAGTCCTATTGGACTAATATGGCTGAGATAGCCAGCACTTTGTTAACTCAGTCATATTTTTGTATAACCTGATTTAAGTAAAAAAAAAAAAATCCTAAATTAGAGTTACAGCAAAATGGTATATTCTTTCTTGGGAACAATTGGGTTCCCTTATATTGGAGGGATTCACACAGAGTCTGGACAAAGCATGTTATATAGGAAAGAGATCTTGTTCAGGTTGAACTAAATGACATCTGAGAACTCTTATTCTAGGATTCCATAGCTCATAGGGACACAGGATCAAAGGATTACAAGATGGAAGGGAGCCCCTGAGTCTAACCCTCTTATTTTGTAGATGAGAAGACTGAAGCCCAGAAAGGTGCAATCATTTGCCCAAGGTCATTCAGCCAGTAAGTATCAAAGCAAGATTTGAACACAGGAACCAATAGTATTGAAAGTATTCATCCAGTAAGTCTAGATTCACAGATTATCTATAACCACATTAATGCAATTTTCAATACCAAATATTTAAGAGGCTACTTTGTGCAAGGCAATGTATTAAGTACTGGGATACAGTGATAAACACAAAGCAGTCTTTTTCTATTAAGGATCTTAAATTCTACTCGAGCAAGATAAATAAAGGCAATTTAAGGAGAGAGAGAGAGAGACCACTAACAACTGAAGGCATCAGAAAAGGTTTCCCATTGACAGTGGGACCTAAATTCAGCCTTGAAGAAAGCTAAAGACGTTTAAATGACGAGGAGGAAGTTTACTAGTTGGTGACAGTGGGCAAATAGCTTAATCTCTCTCAAACTTGGTTTCCTTTACTATAAAATGTGGGCAACAATTTAATAGGGTTGTTGTGAGAATCAAGTGAGATAATATATGTAAGGCAATATGCAAAGCTTAAGTTAGTATATAAATGCCAGTTATTACCATCATCATTGCTATGAGGATTATGATTCCTTTAGGAGAGACCGCATTTTAGACATAGAGGGATGGCTTGCATAAAGACACAGAGATGAAAGAAAGGATGTCAGCTTCTGGGAACTGCCTGATTTTAGCTCAAACATAACAAAAAAACAAAATTATAAGTGAAAGGGGATAAAATACAATACAGTCCAGAATCTGAATTTTTTTTACTTTTTTATACATAAGGTATTATCTTTCCTGATTTAAAAAAAAATCATTTTAATTCCTTAGAGGGAAATACATAAATAAAATAAATGTTTTACAAATGTTCTATTTCTAAATAAGAAATGTCAAATATTCATCCCCATTCTATGAAGGTTGGTAGGTAGGTAGGTTGGGAAGAAGGTGGGGAGGGGGATTCTGAGGAGAGCCAGCATAAGGCTACCACTCAGACAAATGCTTGAGCAAACAGATGGGTCCTCCACTGTGCCCTGAAGGCAAACAGACATGGGCTCTGTTGGACCACTAGGAGGGAGGAAATTCCAGAGTCATGTTCCCATCTCTGAGAATGCCCTGCCCCTGGGTCCCTAGACTTCAAACCTTCAGCAAGGTCTGTTTGCTCCTTGATCTCCAGTGCCATGGGAGAATTGGAGGAGAGGGCTGTCTCCAGAGTACCCAATACTTCAATCCTATTTGACTTTATAGATGAAAGCAAACACCTTGAACAGCTAGGCGAAGAATATCCGAAACTTGGAAAGGCTGTGCAGCACAGGTGTTACATACTCCACAGGATATGCAAAGGCTTTGAAAAACTTCACTGTAATACAACAATTTTTTTAAATGATGGTAGAAAAATCACTTCTTATTGTCCTTAACTGCCACTGTTCCAGAGCTTAAGCTTTTCTCAAATCTTGCAAAAAACACTCAGGGCTTTTTCACCTCTATCTCTCATGCTTCATTAATGAACTACGTCTACTAGTTAAACTCTGCCCACTCCAGACATAGCACAACATCAGGTTTTATTGCTCATCTCATTTGCAGTTACTGAATTTCTGTTGACACATAATGATGATGTAAACTTTAGGAAATTAAGATCCTCTAGCAAAAGGCCTTTTAAAAAAAGGCAAAACAACAAATCAATTAGTTGCAGTTACAATAACAATTGTCAATGATAACCACAGAACAGAAAGATTAAGATTCTGGAGTTTCCATACCTTTTGGTAATTCATCAAGAAAAATTACATGACCCAAAAATTATAAAATGGAGGTGTTTTAAACTCTTTAACTTAACAGACACTTACCTGCCTTCACAGGAAAAAAAAGGTTTTTCCATACACTGAAAATACATTGCAAATATCTATATTTAACTGTTATCTTTGCTAACAGAATAGGCTCAGACACTACAAAACAATAACATAGTAGCTATTCCCATTTCATTTAGGAACGCTATCAGATAGTCAAACCTCTAGTTTCAGAAACATAGACCCAAAGCTAAGCATTCTGCCACTGACACTTTTCTGTTCATCTCTAAATGACCACAGGACAAGCCCTAAATCACCACAGATCAGCGCCTAACAAATGATTAAAAACTGAACGGGTGTAGGGAAAGGTTCTGTAAGTTTAGTAAGTTTTGGGGGGAATGAGAAATGTGCACACTACAAGAAGGGATGGCAAGGAATTTACACACTCATTCATTCCTCCAGAGAATCACCATCAAGGAAAAGAAGCGACTATTGAGAAAGACGGGGAAACCTCTTTTTTTCTACCTCTTCTTCTGCCTCTCACAACAGAAGAGAGAAATAAGCCTGACCATACTGACTGTCCACCCCTGTGTTTAGGAAAGGCCAAACAATTACAAGGGGTTAGTTTATGTCTTCCTAAAAATATATTTCTATGACTTCTTTGAGCGTTGACACATTTTTAAAATAATATTTCTATGCTGCCATCTAGTGTATTATTTGGGTAATGCATACAAAATATGTAAGGTAATGCCTTGGACTCAGTTAAAGGGTAAAATAATTTCTGAAAAGAAAAGAAAAGGAAGGAAGGAAGGAAGGAAGGAAGGAAGGAAGGAAGGAAGGAAGGAAGGAAGGAAGGAAGGAAGGAAGGAAGGAAGGAAGGAAGGAAGGAAGGAAGGAAGGAAGGAAGGAAGGAAGGAAGGGAGGAAGGGA
>CM053587.1:149634059-149675521 GCA_028646515.1 Pseudochirops corinnae | reverse complement strand
GAAGGAAGGAAGGAAGGAAGGAAGGAAGGAAGGAAGGGAGGGAGGGAGGAAGGAAGGAAGGGAGGGAGGGAGAAAGGGAAGAAAGGAGGGAGGAAGGAAGGAAGGAAGGGAGGGAGGGAGAAAGAGAGGAAGGGAGGGAGGGAGGGAGGGAGAGAAAGAGAAAGGGAGGGAGGGAAGGAGGGAAGAAGGAAGGAAGGAAGAAAGGAAGGAAGGAAGGAAGGAAGGAAGGAAGGAAGGAAGGAAGGAAGGAAGGAAGGAGGATATTTTAAGCAGCAGTTCTCAACCTTCCTAATGCCGTGACCCTTTAATACAGTTCCTCATGTTGTGGTGACCCCCAACCATAAAATTATTTTCGTTGCTACTTCATAACTGTAATTTTGCTACTGCTGTGAATCGTAATGTAAATATCTGATATGCAGGATGTATTTTCATTGTTACAAATTGAACATAACCCACAGGTTGAGAACCGCTGTTTTAAGGCAATACTTGAGAGAAATGTAATCTAATCAGTGGGGGCTCGCCTTCCACAAAGGAAAATTGCAACTTCTCTATGATTTAGCATGTGACCTACAAGATTTGCTCAGGCAAAAAAAAAAAAATCAAAACACACACACACACACACACACCAAAACAAAACAAAACAAAAACCCATTACCCTGCAGCCAACTGAATAATGAGCTTCTCTGGACCTAGCTAAGCTGGTCCATAGAAAAGACATACGATCAATCCCATCTCCCAGCCCATCCTTGGAGCCTCTCCACCTTGCAAGGATTTGTCAGTTTGTTCTTCTTGGCCAAAGCCCTGGAGAACATAGGCTTACCTCCGTACAATAAAAGACATTGCAGTAGGATTTTAGTAGAACTTTCTTAAAAGGAAAAATCAATTTTCTTATATTAAACAACATCATCTCTACCACTCAGGGTTGAACTTTGAGAGGAATGGTCATAATACTTATTCTCTCTAAATTAACAGGAAGGTTATACTTCGAGGATAAATCTACAACCAGTTCTTCTGCTCTGGACATCAACCCTCAAGTTGTCATTACCAGTAACTGTTACCTTTGCAAAGGCTTTTTGTTTTGCTTTCTTTGTTTGTGGAAGAATCTGTCAAGCCAACAAGTCTTTATTAAGCACCTACTTTACGCCAGGCAATGTGCTATGCTCTGGGGATACAAAGAAACATAAATACAGCCCCGGCTCTCAAGGAGTTCATACCCTGATGGAAAGAGAACATGCAAACAACTATGTACAAACAAGACACATACAGGATAAACTGGGAGTAGTCTCAGAGGGGAGACTCTGGTATTAAGGGGGGATTGGAAAAGGCTTATCTTGGAGGGTAGGAATTTAATTGATTTGAAAGAAGCCAGAAGATAGACATGAGGAAGGAGAGCATTCCAGGTCTTTAGAGGCCAGTGAAGTACAGACTCAAGGATGGGAATATCTTGTTCAAGAAATAGCAGGGACGGCAGTGCCACTCAATTGAGAATACTTAGAGGGTAGTAAACTGTAAGAAAACTGGAAATGTAGAAAGGGGCCAGATTGCAGAAAACTCAAAAGTCAAATTGGAGGATGCTGTGCTTTATATTGGAAGTAATAAGGAGACACTGATGTTTATTGAATAGAGAGTAAGGGGTGACGTGGTCAGTGATGTACTTTAGGAATATCAGTTTGACAGCTAATGGACTTGAGTGGGGAGAGAGACTTAAGGCACTGAGACCAAGGTGAAGGTTGTTACAAGAATTCAAGCATGAGGTGAGGAGGGCCTGAACTAGGCTTGTGGCAGTGTCAGAGGAGAGAAGGGGGAGCATATGAGAGATTCTACAAGATGGAATCAATAAGATTTGAATATGGGGATGAGAGAGTAAGGAGTTGAGAGTGACATTGAACTTGCTAGGCTGGGTGAATGGGTGAATGGTAGTGTCCTCAACAGTAACAGGAAAGTTAGAAGGAGAGGAAGGGTTTTAGGGAAAAGATAAATTCAATTTCAGGTGACTTGTGGGACACCAGTGCAAGATGCCCCATGAGTAATAAGAGATGCTCAGAAGGGAAGTTAGGGAAAGATAAACAAATCTGAGAATCATCTGCATAGAGATAATCAATGAATCCTTGAGATCTGATGAGATCACCATCATCAGTGATATATTACAGAGAGGCTTGGGTAGTGGTGATGACCTGAAGATCCAGCAAAGGAGACTAAGAAGGAGCAGACAGATAGTAAAAAAGAGTAACTCTTCCTCCATATGTATGAACACAAAACCCTCTCTACAGTGGTTCCATATCTGTCCTTGGCCCCAGGCACCCATCCCTATAGGGAATGATGGATGAAATCAGGAGATAGAGAGCATGCTATTGTGGCAAGTTTCCATATGAGCAGGGATTAGTAGATATTCTTTAAATGCTCAAAAGTAACTTTCTACATAGCCATTTGCAGCAAGTACATCAGCAACTTCAAATCCTGTTAAACTTTTGGGGGGACATGGGACAGGAAGGTGAAGTTGAAAAAAATACTCCTTCAAATTACCACTTAGAACCTGGAAGTAGGCTCTAGAATTCATAGAGTATGTTTATATATAATGAGATGCTTACAAAAGTAGGCATATACAACACAAATAGAACTGTAACTAGCATGGCGTAAAAAGGGCTTTGTCCCAGTGTGCCATCATCTGAGCGGGAGGGTGATTCCTCTTTGGACCACTTGCGGACCACTGTCCACTATCTCCATGCCATGCTTTCATCTTCTGCCTTTCTGTACCCTATCCAAAGTATTATTGTCATGGTTACCCCTCTCTCAGAACCCCATTTCAATTCCTACCCAAACTCCAAAGTGACAAAAGACTAACCCTTCTCACTGTGTAACTGCTTCTGTTGGCAAACCATCCTCTGATACCACCAGCACTCCCCACCCCTGCCAAAGGTTCTTACCCTAGATTTAAAATTTTTTTTCTAGTTATGGATTTACATAAATATAGATTCCATTTTTAGGTTTTAGTCATTGACAAGTTTTTAGCCCATTGCTCCCACTTTTTCTTCTCCATCCTTCACCTTGGTGGTCTAATAGGACTTGAAGTCTCCATGTTTTTCTGTAAATGGCATGAATGATACTTAATAGGTATGGTAGGGAGGGGGCAAATAAGAAGGAAAGAAATACCAAGGTGTGGAAAGCAGAATTATCACTCAGCTGGAGAGTCACTCTTTGGTAGTATCCTTTCTCTAGGATGTGAGTGAAAGTTCTTTAAGGGAATTACAATGAACCCTCATAGAGTCTTGAACTGGGGGTGGAGGAAGGCATATTCCCATTCTCTAGCAGAACACAGCGGTTTCCCGCTAGCTAGTCTTCTGATTATAACAGGTCTTTAATAGGTGTTTACCTGGGGTGTATGGATTGTTCAGGGAGGACTAGCACCTCTGGTGTGAGGGCTTGCTGAGCCCTTTTCAGGGCTGTTCATCCACCTTCGGGGTCCACCTGTCACTCAACTCTCATCTGTGGCTCCAAGAAGCTGTAGCACGCCTCAGCAGATGGGCTAAAGTAGGTCTGTAACTGACAGGCCTCAAACCCATCAGTGAGGTAGGGGGGTATCTACATCAAGCATGTGAAGACTTCCCTCAGCAGAGTGGGAAGATGAGAATAATTTGTTCCAATGGCCATGAAGGCAGCTGAAGCGGGCACTCTGGAGCTTGGTTAGACATCAAAGATGACAAGGTCACCCACTGCATCCTCCGCCATCACCAGTCATCCTGACTTTTGTCTTGTCACAGGACTTCAATGACTCTGAAAGAGAAAGTGAGGCTGACAAGTCTGTGCAACTGCCTCACTTAAATCCAATTCACCAACAAAACACACAAGTCATCACCCCGTGATGTCATTGATCCTCTTTAAAAACAAAGAGACAAAAAAAATAAAAATAAAAACAAAGAGACGAACAACAATATTAAGTAGCCACTACATACCAGATACTGTACTAGGTGCTTGGGATTCAAAATGAAATAGTCCCTGTCCTCAAGGAGCTTATGTTCTATGGGAGAAGATAATATGCACACATAGAAATATATACAAAATATATATATGAAATAAAACAAGATATTTTGAGGGCAGAAGAAACTAGCAGTTGGATTTCAAAGGAAACTAGGGATTGTAAGAGATAGAGATACATCCCAGGCAAGGAATGGGAGGTGGAATATTATGTGTGAGAAACAACAAGGAGATGAGTTTGACTGGACCAGTCAGTAAGAGAAGGAAAGTCTTTTTTTTTAAATCTGGAAAGGTAAGTTGGAGCCACATAATGAAGGGCTTTAAATGCCAAACAAGAGTTTGTATTTGATCACAGAGGTATTAGGAAACCACTGGAGTTTTTTGAGTGGGGAATGACATGGTCAGATCTATGCCTAAGATAAATCATTTTGGCAGCTGTGTGGAGAATGGATTAGGGAGGGAAGAGAAGAGGGGAAGCAGAGAGACCAATTAGAAGACTATTGAAATGTAGGGAAGAGAAGAGGGAGCTCAGTTATGCTTAAAATGGCACTGACTTTTGGAAAATCCCGTACATTATTTGACAGTAAACATGTCATTTCAATCATCCAATGTGTCATGATAACAATAGCATTTTATAGCACTTTCAATGTGCCAAGCACTGTGCCGACAAAGTGCTTTATAATTACTACCTCATCTGGTCCTCACAACCCTGGAATCAAGGGCTATTACAATCCCCATTTTACAGGTGAGGAAACTGAAGTCAAGTGACTTGTAAGTAAGATACTGGATTTGAACTTGGGTCTTCCTGACTCCAAACCCAGTGCTCTACCCACTGTACTAACTAGCTGCCAACTAGAACACTTCCCATTATACCATGCCTAGAGTCCGGAGGTACTTGAGTTTAAAACTCATTTCTGCTCCTTAGTCACTGAGCGACCATGAGCAAGTCACCCAATCTCACGAGATTTCTCTTCTCTTATGTTCTAAAGTCTCCTACAGCATAAACCCTTCCCTCCACCTTCTCAACTGAGGATCTTATTCCTCACCTACTAAAGCTCTCTTCCTTTCCCCTCCTCTTCCCTCCCCTTCCCTCCTCTCCATTTCAATAACTTTCTAATTAGTTTCTTAGCTTCAAGTCTCTTCTCTTCCCTCCCCAATCCATTCTCCATACAGTTGCCAAAATATTTTCTTAAGCACAATTCCCACCATAATATTCCCTACTTAAGAAACTCCAGTGGTTCCCTGATACCTCTATAATCAAATACAAATTCCTTTGTCTGACTTTAAGTCTTAAAGCTTAAGTCAAATTTAAGTCTTAAAAGTCTTTAAATCTTAAAAGCTTAAGATTAAAACTGCACTGATTTTTTAGAAACCCTGTATAGATAATAAATTCATTTTGAAGAAATTTTTTAAAAAATTATATTTTAAGCCAAACATACCCTTCTTACCTGCAATGGAAGTACAAGGGCTACTCAGAGAATTGATGTGTACCAGGAGTGAACTGGAGACAAAAAAAATCTAATGTGAACATTTAAGCCTTAGAAATAGGCAAGCACATGTAGAACCTATATCAGATTACATGCTGTCTTGGCAGGGAGGGAGGATGAGAGAGAGGGGGAGAAAATCTGAAACTCAAAAACTTGTGGAACTGAATGTTGTGAACTAAAAATAAATAAATTTAAAAGGAAAAAAAAGAAATAGCAAGTACAACAAATTGGGGCTTGATTTATTGTTCTATTGATTGTCTAGACTTTAGAGAGTGATGGAAAAAAATGTTAATAATGACGATTGGAAAGAGAGGAAAGAAAAGAAGGAAGAATATGCAATATAACTTTAAAAGGAATAGTAAGTTATACATAATAGATTTGTAGTTTCACGGGCATTCATCTTTCTATGTTACGGAATTGCTTGTTTTATTCCATAAATTTAAAATTAAATATTTTTTAAAAGATTAAACTTAAAAGTGTGTTGTGTGTATTTTTAATTTTGTAGAGAGCTGGTTATAAACATTCCCTAGCACATCCCTGCCTGGTAAGTTTTGGACTTAGGCTTCACCCCTCTTTAAGCAACCTAGTGAATTCCACTACTGTGGGGATTCACTAAATTGACACCCAACTCAGTACAACACTAGTGAAGACACCCAATCAGTCTGGTATACTGTTCCCAACACTCTCCATGCTCCCCCCCACAACCTTTGCCCAGCCTTCCTGGTAGCAAGGATTACAGGTCTGCACCACCACACTCAGCTTAAAGTAAAACAAAAATTTTTTAATCTAGGTACAAATATATCTTCTAAGATGGCTACATTTGCTTACAACAATAATTTAGAAGGTATTTCAATATTATACTCCTTTGCATATTATACACTTTGCATTTTAAACTTGGGACTGAGCTTGATTAGACAGCAAATGCAGACATGTGTAGGATCTTCATTCTTCACATTCATCCATTCCAGATACCTTAAGATATCTTGCTACCTCCCCTGACATGGCAACCACTGCCCCTTCCCCATTCAGAACAATCTTTCCAGACCAGTGACCACATCTTCTTCTCCACACGAGTTCGTCCATTCAGTTTGGAACTCTACCACTGGGCTGAGACTGAATTGTTCTGTTGATTGTCTAGTTCTGCCCTGCCCCAAGATATACTCATATTGCCTTCCCCAAGAAGCACTAGGTGATATAGCCCTGGAGTCAGTGAAACCTGAGTTCAAATGCAGCTTCAGACACATTACTAGCTGTGTGAGCCTAGGAAAGTTCTTTAATCCCTCAACTATAAAATGGGGATAATAATAGCACCTACCTCACAGGGTTGTTGTGAAGATCACATGAGATAATTTTAAAGCATTTGGCACATAATAATTAATAAATTAATCATCAATAAATGTTTATTCTTTTCCCCCTAATACTTTTCTTCTTTAGTCTATCCCCAGATTCTTCAATAGATCTTTGTTCTTTGGTCCTCTCATGATCCTCACCATCCTCCTCTGAATAGGCATAGTGACAGTGCAATATTTATAGCACCAACCGTGACTATAAATATTCCCATATAGTGCTCCATTACAAAATATAGCAGACTCTCCATATATAGGACAGAACCAAAACATTTATTTAGACACGAGAAAACCAAATCCCAAAACCAGTAAGCCAATTTCATTATAGTAGTAAAGAAGTTAACAAGCCACAACAACACAGAAAGCCACAGCATCCTTTAGCCTTCCCACAAACCAATATTAGATCAATATTTACTCACGAATCTATCTGACCCTTTGCCTGAGTATCCTCTCCCCCCAGCCATCTAGTCTAGCTCTGCCTCTCGGTTTCCTGTGGGCTCTGTTCTACCCTTCAACAAACTCCTCCCATCACAGGGAGGAGTGATTACATGTGATTACATTCAACCTAGTAGGGGGCAGAGTTTACTTTCAAAGCAGGGAAGGTCTTCAAATTCCCCCCTAGTCTAGACAGGTTAAATGAGTTGCTGAGGGAAAAAAAAAATCACTTGAAGGCCAGTCTTCTGGTGATGAACTTCACATAGGGTTATCATCACTGGGTCAGTGGTCAAAACCTTTCTGCCTTTGGTAGGAAGACAGTGGAAAGGGTATTGCATTACAGTTAGAGGAGCCAGGTTTGAATTCTGACTCTGTAGTGTTTTCTTGGACAAATCATTTAACTTGCCAGAGCATCAGATTCATTCAATTTCTCATCACCAGAGTGTAAGCTACTTGAGGGTGGGGACTTTCATTTTTTGTCTTTGTATCCCTAGAAACTAGCACAATGCCTAGCACACTGTAATGCTTAGGACAGTGCCTGGCACATAGCAGGCACTTAAATGCTTGTACTTGGCAAAACAAATCCAGAGACTATACAAACAGAATTACAAAACACTTTTCACACAAATAAAGATAGCTCTAAACAACTGGAGAAATATTGATTGCTCATGGGTAGATCAAGCCAATATATTAAAAAATTACTATTCTACCTAAATTAATACTTATTTAGTACCATACCAATAAAAGTACCACAGAATTATTTTGTAGAGCTAGAAAAAATAATAAAATTTCTCTGGAAGAACAAAAGGTCAAGAATATAAAGGCAATAAATGAAAAAATATGAAGAAAGGCAGCCTAGCAGTTTCAGATTTCAAACCATATTACAAAATGGTAATCAAAAAAAAATCTGGTATCAGTTAAGAAATAGAGTGGTAGACCAGTGGAACAGATTAGGTATACACTATATAGTAGTAAATGACCATAGTAAGCCAGTGTTTGATAAACCCCAAGATCTAAGCTTTTAGAACAAAAACTCACAATTTGACAAATATTACTGGGGAAACCAGAAAGCAGTAGAGAGTAGGCATAGAAGAACATCTATAAACCAAAATAAGGTCAAAATCGGTAAATTATTTAGATATGAAAGGTGATATCCTAAGTAAGGAAGCAAAGAACAGCTGGATATTAGCTAATATCAAGCTAACATCTAGGTGGTACAATCAATGGAGAGTCAGGAAGAGAGACTAGAGTCAGGAAGCCCTGAATTCAAATCTGACCTCAGACAGTAGCTGTGTGATCCTGGACAAGTCACTTTGTCTTCCTTAGTTTCCTCTACTATGAAATGAGAATAACAAAAGCAACAATCTCCTAGAGTTGTTGGGTGGATAAAATGAGATATTTATAAGGTGCTTACACATCGCCTAGCACAGAGTTGATTCAACATAAATACAGTTTAAATAAGACTCTATAGAATGTTGGGTTTTCCCGTCCTCTTCTTCTCTAGGCCCCACCCTTTCCAATCTATGCTTCATAAATGTGTTGTTAAAGTAGTATTCAGAAGGCACATGTGACCTTGTCCCACTCAAAAACTTTCAAGAGTCTATCATACAAAATACAAGATCCTTTGATTCAAAGCTCTAACTTGACTTTCCAACCTTATTTCACATGATTAATCTTCATGCACTCTATGTTCCAGCTAATTGGATCTACTACTATCCTTTCTCCAAACATATCCTACCCTTTTCTGATTTTGCATTTAGCTATGCTGCACCCCATGCCGAGAAAAGAGTGCCTTCCTATCTCTCTCTCCCTATTGAAATCCTTTTCTTTCAATGCTCAGTTCAGATGCCCCCTCCTCAAATCTTCTCTAATTCTTGCTCCCTCCAACTAGAAATGATCCCCTCTTCCTAAATCTCTCATATCTCTCCACCTGACCTTCCACATACACTTAGATTCTCAATTGTCCTATTGTTTTTTGTGTACATGTCTTATTCCACCTACTGGACTGTAAGATCTCCTCCTTGTTTCTGGATAGCCCAGTAATGTGCCTTGCCCATAGTTGTCAGTTATGCAGTACTTTTTGAATTAAACTAAACTGTTCACTTAAGACTAAGATTTGTCACATTTGACTAGTTTTGATGTCACCTACAAATAATAATTAAAATTAAAAGGAAAGGCAGAATGACCAATGAGACTCTAGGATACAGGCTCTCACAGACAGGGAAGTAGATGTATTTGTAACAAAATTATAGAAATAATTACAAAAGATAGAATAGGATAACTGATTACACTGACATAAATTATTATTTTTCCATTAATAACAAATTATTAAATTGGGATTGGGGTTTTTTCCCCTTTATTTCATCACTCAGGAAACAAACTTTCTAGGTCAGTCAGTCTCTGAAGTATAGGGTTGATGAGATTGGTTAAATCCACCAGTAACATTCTCCTTAATCTTGGATAAGACTTTGCCCAACTAGGAGAATTTGCTTCTGATTAAAGTGTAAATAGAATCTAATCTAGGTGAATTCTAGCCCCAAAAGTATTAAACTCATGCCCTTGAAACCTCTCCTCTCCAGCCCCCCAATTGTTCAACTTCAGTGGTCTGGTACAGATGGATTCTTTTGTCCAGAGTGCTGGAGGCAGCTGAGTTTCATGATCAAGCAACTTTCTCAGCAGGAGGAGCTGAAGGCTTTCAGCCCACCTCCTTATCCATCCCCTCATTAACTGTTCACCAACCAGGGTTGACCTCTGCCTATCAGGGGCACCCATTTTTCTAAAGGTATTTAAGCATTCAATGATCTCAATGGTTTTGTCTTTGGTTACTGAGAACCCTGACCATCAATTTATTGATTATTTGCTAGTCTAATTAATAAACTGATTATTAATTACCCAGAAACTCTGTCTCTTGGGTTTTTCATTCATCTTGACTTGAAATGAAAACTTTTACACAAACAAAATTGATGCACCTAGCATAAGAATGAAATTAGTCTTTTTTGGAAAAAAAATCTTTGTATCAAATTTCTCTAAGACACATTTGGTATCCAAGATATATATAAACCACACACACACACACACACACACACACACACACAGAACTAAAAGTCATTTGCCAATATGAAAAAAGTCAAAGTCAATATGAACAAAGAATTCTCAAAAGAATTGCAAACTATTAAAAACCATATGAGAAGTATTCAAGATCATTAATATGAGAAATGTAACTCAAAACCCTGCAGTTTTGTCTCACATCCTACAAATTAGCAAAGATGACAAAAGAGAGGAATTGTCAGTGTTGGAGACTTTATGGGAAGACAGACACACTAGTGGATTGTTGGTGGAACTGTGAATCAGTATTTTTGGAAAATAATTTGGAATTATGCAAATAAAGCAAATAAAATGTTCATATCTTTTGATCCAGAGATTCCATTATGAGGCTTATACCCAAAGAGACCATTGATAAGTAGAAAGTCCCCATACATTTACCAAAATGTTTATAGTAACACTTTTTGTGATAGCAAAAGACTGGGAATAAAGCAGGTATCCATCAACTGAGGAATGGTTAAACAAACTGTGGTATATAAATGCAATGGAATATTACTGTGATTTAAGAAATGATTAATATGATGAATACATAAAAGCATGAAAAGATCTATATGTATTGATACAAAGTGAAATAAGTAGAACCAAGAAAACAATACGTTCAGTAACCACCACAATATAAATGGAAAGAACCAACACACACACACACACACACACACACACACACACACTGAAGGTTATAAAATGGCAAAGAACAAGCATGGCTCCGAAGAAGAGATATGAAAAAGATACCCTTACCCCACTCCTCTGCAGAGCTGGAAGTCCATGGGTGTGGAATATGGCATACTTTTCAGACTTTTGGGATGTTATGCTGGTTTTTTTTGTCTCTAAAAAAGTTTGTTATATGGGGTAGCACTATGGAAAGGGAAGGAGAAAAAACACTGAAAAAAATTTGGTAATATAAAAAAATTCAAAATGTATCAATAAATTTATTTTTTCAAAACCTCCCTAATTGAATATTTCTAGAGATAATCTACTAAATGAATAGTTCATTTAATAAGCCTGTTTTTTGATGATTGTCAGAGTAGATCTTCAGTCTGGTGTTTCAAATGTTAAATGTTCTCTAACATTTACAGTTCCCTGTGGCCTATAGAATTAAAGATAAACTCTTCAACTTGACATTTAAGTCACTACACAATCTGATTAAAACCTAGCTTTCCAACTTAGAACAATATTTCCATACTTCAACCTTCTCCTCTATCAAAGGCAAACTCAGAGATGCCTTCCTCCATGGAACCTACCCTGACCTCCCTCAGATGAATGATTTCTCCTTCTTCAAATTTTCCTGAATCACTTTGGATTTATATCTAGAAATATAGATTTAGAGTTGGAAGAGATCTTATGTCATCTAGTTCAATTCCTTTATTTTAGAGATAAGGAAACTGAGGCCCAGGGAAGTTAAGTAACTTGCCCAAGGTTGCATTGGTAGTAACAGAGATGGGATTTGAACGTAAGACTCAAACTCCAAAGCCAATGTCCCTTTCCATTACCAACCACACTGCCCTTACTGCATTCTACTTTGTATATTTTTTTGTATTCATATATTCTCCCATTAGATTATAATGACGGATCTTAAAAAGGAGTACACAGCTAAGGGTGGGGGGACAAGGAGTCTATGAACTTGGAATATTTAATATTTTGATATTACATTTTATAATGTTTTTTTCTTCATAATTCCATTTTATGTTATGCATAAAAAACTATTACTCTGAGAGGGAGTCCACAGGCTTCACTGGAATGACAAAGAAGAACATGACACAAAAAAGGATAAACTTCTGTACTCATCATGTAAGCTTCTCAAAAGTAGGTATGGTGTCATTTATCATCTTTGTATCTCTGTTAGCCATATAGCAGGCACTTAATATTTGTTGAATTGAACTAAATCACATTTCACTATGTTTTATTACTTAGATAATTTAGACAGACTCTTCATAGACCAGGGCCTCAGACATCAAGAACACACTACTAATGGCCCTGATTGACCAAGTAGAGAATGTACATACTTGGCATACATAGTGCCTTCTGGGTGTTTGTCTTCCTGTTTAGTCCTTGAATTAGACTATAAAGCTAATAGCACATGAGTACATTTTTGTCCCCAAGGACCTAATCATCATGGCTTACTGATACCTGGCCCAGATTTCTAATAATGTCCTACCACCAATGGCCCCGATCATCATACGCTACTGGAGAATCTATTGCCATTTGGCCATTGTCTAACAAAATTCCACTTTCTAATTCTCTTGACTTATTCTTTGATGATTCCAAGTCTCCATCCACTAAAATTCCTTTCTTTTGTAACCCATTTTTTCATTCCCATCCCCAGTTAGCTTAGTCCTACCTTTCCATAATCCCTTTGGAACCCCATTCTCAGTCTCTTCCTCTCCTACTTTATTCTGGTCATCATGGAAACCTGGCTATCTTTAGAGGACAAAAAGTCCTGGGATGGTGCAGGTTGTTCTTTCAATTGTTTCCCCTGGATTATCTGGGTCAAGAAAAGAAGTTGGTATACTCTTTGCTACCCATTGCCCCTTCGAGCTTCCCCCTCTGCCATTAACACTTTACAATGAGTCTTCCTTTGAAGTTCACTCTACTCATCATTACACTTTCCCTCCTTTCTGCTTGTTCTCACTTCTAAGGTGCAGGCTCCAAAATTCATAAGCTCTTCCAACTCCTATGTCCTACATTCAACCCACCCCAGACACCCATAGGCACTTTAGATCTCACCATTCACCCAACACTGAACCATCTCCTTTATCTTGAGCTTTGAAATTTCCCTAACCATAAACTTGTCCTTCCATTTTTTTTTTTGCTCTTTCACTTGCTCCCAAATTATTTTCCATCCTCTCAAACCTTCAGTCCATCATCTCCATCATAGTCTCATTTTTCTTCCCTCATATTCCTGACTCTGGAGTTAACCAGTTCACCTATGTAACTTCATCTGCTCTTAAATCCCTTGTCCCCTTGTGCTTCTGTTTACATCTACAATCACCAATCCCAGGTTAATTTGTGGTGCTGGTGATGGTTTAATCAGTTATGTCCAACTCTTCCTGACACTGAGACCAACTGTCCATGGGCGTTTTCTTAACAAAGATACTGGAGTGGTTTTCCATTTTCTACTCCAGTGGACCCAGTTGGATCCTTTCTATCAGACAATAATTGGTCAAGTGACTCACCCAGGGTGACACAGCTAGGAAGAACCTGAGGCTGGGTTGAACTCGGGTCTTCCTGCCACCAGGCCCAGTGCTCTATCCACTAAGCCACCATCTGCCTCATTCCCAGGTTATGCCACCCCCATTTGTTTTCTCTGCTCCTAGAGCAAAGAGAATGGCAGTCAGGGTTGCTATGTCTTAGAGTGCATGTTGAAGCCCTCCTTTCAGAAGCTGGAGGTTGTCCCCTTGTTGAAAGTGTCCCAGAGTCCAGACTTCAAAAGTAAGGAGAAGGGTGAAATGATGCAGTCACCCAGGAGTTTCCAAAGAGGGGGCAGGAGGTGGTATCTGGTAATGTTGGGCATCTGGACCTTTCCACATGGAGTTCAGTATATGTGACTCAGGCCAGAGTGGAGTCCAGTTTAGAGGCAGGGTCTCTCAGTCATGAAGGATGATCAAACTTGGTCTATATAGTCTGAAGAAGTAGACCTAGAATCAGTGGTAGAAATTTCAGCAAACTAGAATTTAGTTACAAGAATTAAAGCTGCTCAAAAGGGGAAAAGTACTGTTTAGGAAGTAGAGTTCCTAATCAGAAAAACCTGAGAATGCACAGTAAAAACTACAAAACATAATCTTGACCCAGTTATTCCATTTTAGGGAATATGCCCTGTAAGCATTACCAAAAAGAAAAAAAGGAGCTCTCTGTTCAAAGATTTTCATAGTAGCATTACTTGTACTGGAAAAAACAACAACCTGGAATGACCTAAATGACCACTGACAGTGGAAAGGTTGAATAAATTGCAGTACACTGACATGATGAAATGCTATAATGCAAGACTTATAAGGATGAGAAATATAAAGAAATTTGCGAGATCTTTATCAAATGCAAGGTGAAAAAAAGAACCAGAAAAGAGTGCACAGCAGCTATGACCATAAAACAGCAAACGTGACAGAGAATGAAGATAAAAACAAAGAATCTTGGAGACTTAGAGTTCCTGAAAAATAATTATACTTTATATGTTGTTAGCTGACTAATGCTCAACATTATAATAAATAAGTTTATAATAAATTATTATTTTAAAGGGTTCCTCTCAGTAGGACTTGAAAACCACTTTCTGAAGACAGTGCAGAGGGGATTTCTGCTTAGGAATGAGTTGAACCAGATGACCTCTTGGTATTCCATCCCAGTGTGAGACTCTATGAAATCATTTTTATGGCTTATAAAGCAGATGAAATTTTGATTTGAGAAGAATTTCGTGGAGGCAGTTACCAAAGATCACGTGAATCTGAATTCTAAGAACAGGATTTATGTTGTCTTAATTTAGTTGCCTCTTTTTCCTTCAATAGCTTATCTATAAAACAGACAAAATTTCAGTCACAAGCTTCCTAATCTTCAGCTTCAAATGAAACCTTTACTTCATGCATTACATGAGCTCAGGACCTGGTTCAGTTTTTTATAAGCCTGTATTGAAAAAGAAACCAAAATATCCATTACATTTGTGTATTTTATGGTTACAAACTGTAATGAGTATTATATATCAGTACATCTACATATGCACAGAACTGTTTATATTTATTTTAATAACGTGATTGCTTCTGTAGAGCAAATGACACAGATAATGTTCAACTATATTAAATGACAGCTATTTCCATATTATAGTCGGTGATATGTCTTCATTGTTTTGAAAATGTAGACAACTGAAAATTAAGTAGTTGACACTATTCATCTGTGATAAGTACTAATAGTATTTTATACATAAAGAAAAGCACTTACAAAAACATTCCATGTGCTATAGCTAACCAAATGGCTAAAGAGAAACAATAATGGTCACAATTTGCTAAAACATCATATAGAGTGAATGTCGTTTTTAAATAATCCAAACTATGCCTGTGCAAAACAGTAACAGGAACATTTTATGGCTCATTACTGTTATAAACATCCAAACATCCCAGAGTAAGATTTATAAATTAACAGAATCCTCTAAAATAATGGCATAACACTTGCTCTTCAGAGTTATGAAAAAAAATCTTTTGCAATTGGCAAATTTATTATGAGCAAAAAGGTATTTTGTTCAGTTAACTAGAATTCATAGACCCATATTATTCTGTGTTCATGTAAATATTAAAAGCAAAAAATTATCACATATAAGTAACTGTTATAGTGCTAACTCCAGTCAATAGTTCATTTTTTCTATCAAATTTACATTGATGCTATCTGATGACTAGTTTTGAAATACTTCATTACATTAAGTATGCGATTGCTTAAATTTATATTCTCTCCCCTAATAAAGCTTTCAAAGCTCCTTGAGCCACTCGTGACCTGAAAGAATGCAGGACTGTCTGAGATACACTATTCCTGGGGCCAAGGCAAAGAAGCACCCTGGACAGGGATGAGATCTCAACTTTTTACAGGGGATCTTAATGCCTTCCTACTTTAAAAAAAGAACCACAAAAACTTTTATTTTTAATCCCCCCAAAAATATAATTATCAACAAGCAAGTGGCACCGTCCAGTTTCAAAGGAGGAATAAAATTTCTAGTAATTTACAAACCAAAAGAGAAGACTATAAAAGACAGCTAACAGCACAAATGTAGCCAACCACACAAAAGTGGTGGCATGATGCAAAACTGTAAGGACTGTGTTCATCTGCGCTTTTGCATTTGTAGGTTAATTTATGAATGCAAGATGAATAAAGTACCTACTATGAGCAAATCCCTGTGCTAAGCACCAAAGATACTAATAGAAAAAAACCAAGTTTCTCAAACCTTTCAGTCTCAAGATCCCTTTATACTCTTAAAAACTGAGGACTCCAGAGCTTTGGTTTATGTGGGTTATAGCTAACAATATTTACCAATAATGGAAATTCTTAAAATACTAACTCATTCTAAAATAACAAGCCCACTATATATGTTCATCTAACTAACATTTTTAAAGCAAAATAATGTTATTTTGCCAAACAAAAAAAAAACTGATGAGAGCTATTGTTTTACATATTTTTGAAAATCTCTTTAATGTCTGGCTTAATCGAAGACAAGCAGATTCTCCGGCTTCTTCATTCAATCTGATGTGATATCTTGTTTTGGTTGAAGTTAATCAAGAAATTTCAGCCTCAAGGAGATAATAGCATCAAATTATTATTATGAAAAGTTTTGACCTCACAGACCCCCTGAAAGGATCAAAGGGGCTACAGACCACACATTGAGATCTACTGAGTAAGACACTCTCAAGCCACTCACATTCTAATGGTAGAGACAACACACAAAGAGGATTTCAGCTACAAATCAAGTGGTAAGGTTCTGTGGTCCTTAGGGTACAGCAAAGCAGATGTTAATATCTCTTCTTTAATGTCACTTCCACTGACAAAATCACATCAGTGTTTGAGGTGGAACCATTTGACAGAAATCAAGGATTTTGGTAGCAAGAACTTTCTCTTCTGGGTCTTCAATAGATGTGGCTGGAGCACCTGCAGGATTATCTGCTTTACAAAGCTACATCTCCACAGGGGTTGCTTCCTAGGATGATATGTTGATTCTTAGGGCAACATGCTGGAAGCATTGCTATTCCTAAAACTCCTGAATTCAGAGTCATCAGGGTCCAAGATGAGATGGTCAAAATGACAATTGTTTGACTTGTCTGGCACCTGCTGCTTCCCATCTCTCCCTCAGATGTTTAGCTTCTTCCAGGCTGGCTGGCCTGCCCTGTGTGTGTGGCATTTGGTTGGAACGGTGGGACCCTTCCCTTCAGGGTTACTCCTGGATGATGGCTGTGAGCAATGGGCTGGAAGTGATATGGGTTGCCCAGAGGGTGCTGAATTTCATGTTTGTGAAATACATGGCTCACTTAAAACAAAAAGATTTTCGTGCACTGGGTAAACTTTTCATAAACTGTATTTTTAGGAGTTTTGTTGTTATTTTAAATAGGAAGGGAAGAGTATTTTGCCGGCATCTCCAATGTCATCTGTCGCAACTTGTCTCTGAACAATAATTCCTTCTAAGACATATCTATATGACTTATCAAAAGAATGTTAACATCCTTGGAGAAAGGGACTATTTTTTTTTATAACTACCATAGTGTTTTGTGTATCATGGGGGTTGCATAAACACTTGGCAAACTGATATGATTATCTAACAAATGTTCATCCAGCTGTTGCTTAAAGAACTATGATGGGGAGGAACCCATTACTTGCACAGAATCATAGAAACTCAGAGTTTTAAGGGACTTCAGAAGGTAATTTGGATGATTCCAATTGCTGAGAAGCATTTTTCCTCTCTGTAACTTTCACCCACTAGTTCTAGTACTGCCTGCTGAGGCCAAGCCTATACCATCTATACCTTTCAGCTATCAAAATACCTGAAGATTACTAGCATATCCCCTAAGTTTTCTCTCAAGGCTAAATAGCATTTCCTTTAACCCATCTTTATATGGTATGATCTCAAGGCCCTTTACCATCTTGGTAACTTCTCTGAATGTACTCCTACTTAACAATATTCTTTCTAAAATGTAGCAATCAAAACTGAACAGAATATCTCACCTGTAGAATACCTGGCAGAATTTGACCTTTGGAGGTCATGTTCCAAGAATCTACTCAGTGCACTGATCTTGTCCTAGAAAAGCCTAACAACTTTTATCCAATTTATTTGAAAACCTTCATGATGGAGAACTTACTGAACAATGAGGAAAAACACTCTATTTTTAAACAGTTCTAAATGTTTGGAAGTTTTCTTATTATTCAAATTATTATGTTATTGTATAATATCAAATTATACCATTATATCAAATGATTATTTGCCACAATTAGTCAATTTCTATGCATTTGGTCCAAGTATTAAGCTACTGATAGTACTAATACCAAGTACTAAGTACTAAGAGGAGGCGGACAAGGAGAGGTAGCTAGCGGGCACAGTAGACAGAACATGGGATTTGGGAGTCAGGAAGACCTGAATTTGAATCCTGTCTCAAACATTTACTACCTGTGTGACCCTGGAGAAGTCACTTACCTTTACCAGACTTCCCTCATTTGTAAAATGGGGATAATAATAGCACTTACCTCACAAGGTTGAGCACCTGTCCTCACAGGGATATTTATATGTGATACAAAAATTTACAAATTTTAGAAGTGCTATATAAATGCTAGATATTATTAAGCTTAAAGCAGGAAAAACAAAGGGATCACAGTAAGTAGGAGAGGAAGAAATCTTTTTTATTATTATTGCTATGATTATTTTCTTGGATTACAGAACACTCTTATCTTTAGAAAGAACAATGGATCTGTAATCAGGAGACCTGGGTTCAATCCCCACTTCAGACAATAGGTGTGTGAATATGGGCAAGTCTTCTAACTTCTCGAAGTTCTATTTCTCTCATCTGTAAAAGGAAGATCCTTGCACTACCCACTGTGAGGAAAGTGCTTTAAAAGCTCGGTAGCTTTAATGCAGATTACTTCATTTATCTTAATATTTTTCAGGTTCATTTTCAAATTTTATAAAACTACTAAAATATAAAAAGTGTTCTTTGCTACATTAACAGTCTGAACACATTTCTACTTCAATTAGTCATCATATCCTTTATTTTAAACACCAAATTAGCAATAATCTTGTCCTTTTCTATCTTTGCTTCAATCAGGACTAAGATGATTAGAAATGATATATTGGGTCAGGTCAATGTTCTTCCCAAACAAGGATTTGGTCTCTAGCAGAAAAGACCTAGGGGAGCTTTATACATTCCCAAACTTACTTGGCCTAGCACCCCCTTTTCAAAAGAAAAAATTACTCAGTGTCCCCCTTGGAAATCTAGTCTATTTAACCCTTTCACTGTTTTCTTTTTTAATTTGCATTTTTATAAAAAATATTTTTTTTAAAAAATGACATCTTAAATTTAATAATTTATTGTAAATTTGTGGGGTTTTTCCTGCATTGAAATTTTAATGATGCAACATTGCATCATGTAATCATATAGTATTATATTATAAACAAGTCATTACACACACATATTCTAGCCAATGCATGCTGATATCCTGACAATGCATGACACACTCGCCTGCCAATACTTGCTTTGTTAAGACCTGTTGGCGGACTTTACCACTGAAAGGTTATAACTTGCATTTTGTGTGTTTATTTGGAAAATAATGTAATGACTACAACTTGAATTTTTACAGAACATACGAAACATATGAAGTTTTTCAAAATTTTCTTCTCCTCTTTCCTTATGCTTCTATCACTCTCTTATTTCTATTCAACATTCCCCAATTTCACCCACGGCTACCACCAGCCCCCCCACCCCACCCACGTTCCAGGGGCAGCATTGCCCACTTTGGGAACCCTTACACTAGATCAAGCCTCAGAAGCTAGAGCAGTACCTAAAACATATCTATTTTAAAACTCGAGTCCTGTATGGATCTCTCCTCTTCTTTTTCTAAAATTTTCTTGAACTTGTATTTCTAGCTTGTTCCATAAACAGGTTTAGAAAATTCCTTCCTATAAAAAGAAGTCTGTCTATGATGTAAAAACTATTCTTTGAGGCTTGAAAGGGTAATCTCTAGTTAGCTAGGAAATTTAAGGGGGGGAGTGGAGGATAAGATAAATAGTATATTATGAGGTTTGTAAACAAATCCATGGTGACCCCTTAGCCATACCTTCACTTACTAGAAAAAACTCAATCAGGGGCAGCTAGGTGGTGTAGTGAATAGAGCACTGGAGTCAGGAGGACCCGAGTTCAAATCTGAACTCATACACTTAACATTTACTAGCCATGTGACCTTGGGCAAGTCACTTAACCCTAATTGCTCTGCCTTCCCCCCTCCAAAAAAAAAAAAAACGCAAAAAAAGAAAAAGCTTAATCACTGAAAAGTAAAATATTTAAAATTTGTCTTTGGTGCTGTGCCACGGCATGTGATTTGGAGTTGGAGGCCCTAGGTCCAAATACTGGCTCCCTTTGTAGCTGTATGACCTTATACAAATATCTCTCAATCTCTCTCATCCATCTGTCTCTCATTTGTAAAACTGAGTAGTTGACAGATAATGTCCAATGTGAAAGTATTTGCAGATCCTATACTTGATTGCAAGCCATCATGGGGAAAGGAAGGGAGGGAGGGGAGAAAATCTGAAACTCAAGAGATTGTGGAACTGAATCTTGTAAACTAAAAGTAAATAAATCAATTAATAAAAAAAAAGGAGTTGAAGTGGGTGGTATTTAAGGTCTCTTACAACTCTAAAGCTATAATACTATGAATCTAAGTCTATCCTCTTGACCATCTCATTTACCAAAACTAGACTTTCTTCAACTGTTTTGCCCTTCCTGAGGTGCTACTTCCAGAAGAGCATGCATTGATTTTTCAGTATCTTTGGTTAACATCGAGCAGAATTTGTTGGGACTGCCTGGTTAAAGTACCACAGTGAAATGATAGCTTTACTGGCCAGTCTACTATGAATCTTAGTTTTCTATCCCAGATTATATATGGGTCAGAGTCCATTTTCTTCTATGTACAACTTGAATTCTTCCCCAAAATTTATTACCTTGCTTTTGTTTACCTTAAAATTAACATTTCCATACCTTCCTGATTCACACAGCCTGCTGAGAAGATCAGCTTTGCATTACCCAGGAAAAATGAGTATCACATACAAATGGCATGCCTTTACTGTTTACTTCCCTAATGTTTATTAAGCTATTAAATAGCAGCTCGTGCACCAGAACCAAAACTCCCACTTTTTTTGGCCAGCTCATTCCCACCCCAGAGGTGGCTAGGTGGCGCAGTAGCTAGGCCTGGAGTCAGGAAGAGCCAAGTTCAAATCTGACCTCAGATGCTTACTAGCTGTGTGACCCTGAACAAGTTACTTAACTTGTTTGCCTCAATCCACTGGAGAGGGAAACAACAAATCGCTCTACTATCTTTGTCAAGAAAACCTCATGGACAGTACTGGCATGCTATGTATGACGTATGGGGGATTATAAAGAGTCAGACAAGAGTCAGACAACTGAATGAACAATGGCAATAACATTCCCAATCAAGTTAATATAGTCTAGATGCAAAGAACATGAGTCAAAAGTTGGAAAAAGAAGCTTCTATATTAAGGGATCAAAAGGCCTGGAATATGATATTCCAGAGATCAAGGGAGCTAGGATTAAAACCAAGAATCACCTACTCAGCAAAACTGAGTATAATGTTTCAGGGGAAAATATGGTCATTCAATGAGGTGGAGGACTTTCAAGCATTCTTGATGGAAAAAATTTGACACTTAAATAAAAGAAGCATGAGAAGGTAAACATGGAAAAGAAATCATGAGGAACTCATCAAAGTTGAACTATTTACATGCTGACATGGAAAAACTATAATTATAACTTATGAAACTTTTCTCAGTATGAGGATAGGGTAAGGGAATATATATATATATATATACACACATACACATGTCTATATAGGCGGGTATATATGCATATAAATACATATGTGAGTGTGTGTTATATGAGTACATAGAGGGCACAGGATCAATTGAATAGGAAGGGATGATATTTTAAAAGGTAAAATTGAGAGGTGGGAGAGGAATAGAATGAGAGGAGGCAGGGAGAGACAGAATGGGGTCAATCTTCTCATATAGAAGAGGCAAGGGATAACTGTTACAATGGAGGGGAGGAACAGGAAGGCAGAAGGGAATGGGTCAACCTTACTCTCATTGAATCTGGCTTAGGGAAGGAATGACATACACTCTAAACTGGGTATCTTGCCCTACAGGAGAGTAGGGGGGGAAGGGGATTAGAGTTGGAGATGATGGAGGTAGAAGCATACACTTCTGTGAAGGGACAGGGACAAAGTAGAGAATAGAACAAGTGGGAGGCAGGATAGGATGGAAGGAAATATAGTCAAGTCTTTCACAGTATGCCCACTGTGGAGATGTTCTGTGTAACTACACATATACGGCCTGTATTGAATTGCTCATCTTTCCAGTGGGTGTGGGTGACAAGGGAAGAAGGGAAAGAACCTAGAATTTAAAGTTCTAAAATTAAATGTAAAAAAATACATATGTATATATTATCATCATTATTTACATGCAACTGGGAAATAAGATATACAGGCACTGGGGTAAGGAAATCCATCTTGCCCTACCAGAAAGTCAGAGGGGTGACGGAGGAGGAAACAGGAGAGAGCAGATTAGGGGAAGGAGTATACAGTGGAATCGCTGTTTTGGGGTGGTGGGTAAGGGAAAGATGGGGAGAAAATTTGTAACTCAAAATCTTGTGGAAATGAATGATGTAAACTAAAAATAAAGAAAAGTTAATTTTTTAAAAAGTTGGAAAAAGATAAAGGTAGCAATAATTTCTTCAAGATGAGGGAAATTAAATTTCTCTTATTTATATTCAAGTGTTTTATTTAGACGTAATCAGTAAGGAACCATAAGAGTGAGCAGTTATTTTTCACTCTAATGCCATTTTGCTTTCCAACATCATTATTTGTAACTGTGGTAGCATGATTCAACCAGTTTCTTATGTTTTAAACCTTAGGGTTATCTTTGGACATGAGAGAAGAAGTCAGTCACCAATCCCTGTTGATTAAATTCACATTTTAGACAATGTCACATTGTCTGTAACAACTAAAGCAACTCACGCATCTTCTCATCCTCTCTATTCCTATAGCTGTTACTCCAATATCAGGAGGCCCTCATTACTCCCCACCTGGGATCTACTGCAATAGGTCTTCCTATCTTGACTCTCTCTGGCCCCAGTACCAAACAGCCTTAAAAACACATCTAGTAACTTCCGCTCAAAAATCTTCAGTATCACTCTACTAATTATCAAAGTTCAAAACCCTTTGCCTAACAATCAAAGTCATCAGATCTAGCAATACCCTTACTCCTTCCCATCCTCATTTCCCATCAATCCCCATCACATACTCTATATTTTAGCCAAACTGTATTACTCACCCCAAACATGCCCTGACCTGTTGCCACTCTTGTGCCTTTATTCATGCCATTCTCTACTTGGTGAACATCCTCTCTCTTTACCTGCTGAACTTCAACCCGACCTTTAAAGCTGAAATCCAATGCCACCTCCTCCATTTATCTTCCTCAAATCCTTTGCCCTTCCCCCTCATTGGAAATAATCTTTCTCTCCATGGATCTCAAAGCACTGTTTGAAAAGTTTTAGTGTATTTATTATATAATATAGAATCTCTTATTATTTCCATGAAATTCTTACTCTAACAACTCATGGCAAGGGTGTCAATTTCTATTTATTGAAAGCTATGACATCCTGACTGACTCTGATAGACTTAGCTCTTCTCAGCAATGCAAAGATCTAGGACAACTCCAAAAGACTCATAATGGAAAACGCTATCCACATCCAGAGAAAGAACTATGAAATCTGAATGCAGATAGAAGCATACTTATTCACTATCCTTTTTTGTTGTTATTGTTTCTTCTTTCTCATGGTTTCTCCCATTGGTTCTAATTCTTCTTTACAATATGTCTAATTTGAAAATGTTTAATATGAATTTGTATGTATGGCCTATATCAGATTGCATGCTGTCTTGGGAAAGGGGGAGGACAGGAAAAGAAAATGCAGAACTCAAAATCTTATGGAAGTGAATGTTGACAACTGAAAATAAAATAAAAAGTATGCTCCTTCTGGAAAAAATTTCTTTACAACTGATATAAATACTAAAAATGTACAGTATCCAACCTTCTTATCTATTTAATATAAATACTTTATAAATGGTTCACTACAATCAGCAAATAATATTAAGCATCTATTATACAAATACTAGTGTACAAGGCACCATGGCAAGTATGAAATGAAATATGTCCCTTCTCCGGAGGGGCTTATACATTGAACAGTCAAGGTATGCACATATAACAAGTCACATAACATGATATTAGGACAAGATTAAGCATCAAATGAATGGTACAGACCCACAGCAATTGCTATGGAAATTCAAAGGAGAAAGATCACGGTAGGCTCAAGTGGTTGGGTAAAAATTTCATGAATTTCATTTTAGAAATACTGAGTTTGCAAAGAGATCAAAGAAAAGTGAAAAGCAATTAGAATGTACAAAAATATCTACAGCAGTTCTTTTGTGGTGGCAAAGAAATGGACATTGAGGGGATGACCATCAATTGGGGACTGTCTGAAAAAGTTGTGGTACATGATTATGATGGAATAGTTATTTTGCTCTAAGAAATGATGAGGGGGATGGTTTCATAAAAACTTGGGAAGATCTGTATGAACTTATGCAAACTGAAGAAAGTAGAACCAGAAGAACACTGCACATGGCAATAGTAATACTGTAATAACCATCAATTTCAAAAGATTTAACAACTCTGATCAATACAATGATCCAAGACAATTCCAAAGGATCAATGATGAAAAATGCAATCTACCTCCAGAAAAAGAACTGAGGAAATCTGAATGCAGACTGACCATACTTTTTAAACTTTCTTTATATTTTGGGTTTTTTTGTTTTTTGCAACATAGCTAATATGGAAACCTTTTACATGACTTCACATGTTTAAACTGATATTATAGTGCTTGTCCTCTCAATGAGTGGGAGAATGTATGGAGAGAGGAAGAGAATTTGGAATGAAAATTTTTTAAATGTTTAAGAAAAAGAAAAATTAAAAGAAATAGTAGAAACACTGGATTTGATATAAGAGATTTATCAAGTACATGGTTGGAGATATATGCAAAAGAGGCTTGAGCAGAAGCTAAAGATTTTGAGAAAGGCCTAAATTCCTGAGAGTGGATAAGTTCTCTAAGGAAAACAATGTTAAGTTAGAATAGTAAGCCAGAAGACTCTGAGTGGGATAAGAGGTTAGCAAATAATTTTCGAGAGAACTAGGAAAACAATGTTAATGTAATGCCATTGTGAGCAAGGAAGGAGAGAATCAAACACAAAGGGATGGTCAAATACACCAAATTTGGGACATTATTAAAACAATCATTTTCAGTATCTCATTTTCTTATAATAATTCTGAGACTCTCAGAGTACACTATAGATATTTATTACATTACCATATCCCAAGAGAGGCAGGTATTACCCCTACTTTGCAAAAAGAGAAAATTTTTATTAAATTAAAATTTTATTAAATTCCTATAAAGGAATTTATCTAATATTAGAATAACCATAGATTCCAGAATGAAAAATTGTGACTACTATATTTTGAGTGACTCGTCCATTTGATACGAAATGTATAAATATTATTAACTCATGTCCACTTATGCTGCTTTAAAAAAGGAAAGGGGGAGATTCAAATAAGGTCTAGCTGCTTGTCAAAGACCTTTGTGAAGGGAAGAAGGCTAATAAACATTAATTTTCATTTCTGTCTCTGTCGTACCTCTCCTAGGCTGGTGGTACAAAGTGATAGATTCAAAATACCTCTAATTCAGCAGAAAAAAGGTATATTAAAATATCAGGTGGTAAAAAAGTTACTTTAAAAAAGTTACAAAATTTAATAAGATATGAATAGAAATCAATAATGTTTATGTTTATAAAATACAGAAACTTCAATTATTTCACTTTTAGTTATGTTACCTTTTATTATTTTACAATATATTTCAAAAAAGAAAAAAAAAAGAAATGCCTTACAGATACCTTAACTGTTCTACAAGATCTGCAACACTAGCAAAAGAAGCATACTTTGAATTTAAACACACAAACATCAGAACTGTAATACCTACTTGTACTGAACCATTACTATCAAAGGGATGTCATTATTTAACAAGTAGATGTAATGCAAAATAAAATGCAAACAGTTGTTAATACAGAAAAGTAAACTTTGCATTCATGGCTACAGAAAGGATGATTTTTTTAAAAAAACAAAACAAAACACATCTGGTATTGTAACATTCTAGCCAGCAAATTGTATTACATATTTAAAGCAATACATGCTCCTCAAAGCGTGTATTTTCAGCCTGTGCGTCTCGCCTGAATCAAAGACTAGATACGCTTAAAAAAAAAACACCCCACAAACAACTAGTCTGCCAATATGTCCCTCACTCCTCCAGAAAGTCACAATTCAAATGACTGAATTTCCGACTTTCATTAGTGGTATTAATTTCACAATAATTTTCCTCTCATAATGCTGAATGTTTTTTATTGTTAGAGGTGAGTAGGATGAAGAAGCCTTCCAGGCTAAATTTTCACTGTAGTTCCAAGTATTAAGAGTTGCAAATGTTGTCAGAAAAAAAATATCTTCAACCTTCAACACAAAGGTGTTGGTTTTAATCACAACAGCATTGAAGTTTGTCAGTCATATTCCCAGAGAACGTTGTTCTTAGTTTCCAAATAGTTTAGAAGCTTAATTAAGCATTGTGCACGTCTTACATCATATTTACAAAAATGAAACAAAACAAATCTTACCTTTGCCAAAATTGTTTTTAAAACTGACTGGATATGATGAGACAAGATTAAAGGGCCAAAGACTTTGTTCAATAAAAGCTACTTTTGTCTACAAATGATAACTGTTGGATTCTTCCCTCACTCCCTCCCCCTCAACCTTACCCTGTATAATACCCACTGCTGCATGTGCATGAGAAATTCCAAAGGGGTGATTTAAGGAAATATCTACTGAACGGACACCTGTCAAGCAACTGATGCTTAAGTTCAGAATCTAATGCAGGGGCACTGGGGCATAATAGGCATTCCTTTCATTGTGTTGTTTTTCAAGTTCATGTCAGTTTTAACTACTGTTATTTCTGTTAATAGGAGATAATATATAATTACAAACTAAAGCCTATAAGCCATTTCCTGCTTAAGGTAAGACTATAGTGGACATCACTTGAGCAAATTATAACTTTCCAGATGTAATCTGAGCCTGACTAAACAGCAGTCAATACCAACTACATGCCATCGCACACAGTTGAATATTCTTTGAAAGCAGTATATCCAACAACACAATCACAGTTTCTTCTACTCAGTTAATTGTCCATCATACAAAATACCAATGTTTTGGGGGTAACAAAATAATTTAAAATGTATTTTAGGGATTACTGTGTTCAAACAGATAAATTCTAATACATAAAATGCTATAGAAAAAAAGGTTTTGCAAAGATGGTTGGCAAAAACAAAAGGAGTGGGAAAAGGGGGAAGAATAAGTAGGTATATTTCCTCCAGCTTCCTGGTAAAGAGTAACAAAACCAACAGGAAACCCCACCCCAGTCACACCTCCCCCCCAAAAAAAGGTTTAATGATTCAGGTACAACTTGGGATAAAAAGAATTACCCTGCAAACAAAGTCCTGAGACTTGAGTGTTGAGAATTTACCTAATCACATGTTGCATGTGAAGAAAAATTTAAAGCTGCATATGCACAAAAGTTTGGTTTTAATAGTGGACCCATATATGTATATTTTTCAAGTGAGGCAACAAAACATAGGAAAACAAAACAAAGAAATACCCTCCACAAACAAAGCAATTCCATCTGAGGCCTCTGTCCCTTTAACCACCTGACAGGTTAAACGTCCAATAAAATGTAAAATGCAGCATATGTAATTATGTAATCTAAAAACTTTTCATGATAACTTATTGCAAATTGCACTTGACAGTTCACCACACCAATGGAAAACTGGCCCCTTGTTGGTTCATACAGTCCTTGAGCCTCAAATTTAAGTCACCAATAAAAGGAACGGGATAAAAAGTTTGCGGCTGTGCTCAACCAGCTGGCTCCGCCTTCTGGATGTGACCCAACTCGAGACACTGCTTTATCTTGTTCCTTTATAGGACTCTCATCCTCAGGCAAATAGTCAGGTAGGTCTGTATTCTGTTCTACTTCTACAGGAGTATCTTGGAATGGGACCAGCATCTAATAAACAGAAAATGTAAAAAAAAAAAAATCAACATGACTGAATTATGTGATTAAAAATCATTCATTAGGAATATGTCTACTTTATTTCCAGACTCTTAAAAAATTGCCACATTAAATTACAGTCATATCTATTATTTAAAGCCTACAAAAAGTACAAGTACGGTACCACTGATAACATGGGATTATCATAGAATCAAAGAACGTAACTAACAGAAATAATCTCAAGAAGCAATCTAATGTACACCTTTTATTTTATAGATGGAAAACAGAGATCTGAATAGGTAACATAACTTACCTAAAACTATAGAAATTTAGTTACTTAGAAAATGGTAGTTAAGCTCTAACTAGAACCCTTAGCCTCAACAATTTGCCTTCACTACACCAGGCCTTCTCACAGTGAGACAAAAAGGGCAGTGAATGAAACAGGGCCCAGCAGCCTGTCACAGCCTGAAACTGGAAGGAACAGAAATCAGAACTTGCTGGTTTCTAACTCCTAAGGTCCAGGGGCAAATCCCTCTTTGTCCACCCAAAGCCATAGTGCTGCTGCTGCAGTGGGTGGCTATTGCTATAAAGAAGGGATGCTCCTGGCGAGCCTCTAGTGAACTCTAATAGCCTATGGGCAACTACTGGGGGCACACTGTCCCTCTATCCAGCACACAATGGGCACAGCAGCAGGCACAACCCCAGCCAGAGTTTTCATCTGGAAAGGCAAAAGCTGACTTAGCTAATCATCATCCTCTAGCTTTAGATCAGTTTGTGGAAGCAAACACTGGAGTAAAGTGGTAAGAAACCTGTCGCAGAAACACATAAATGCAGAACTCCTACTGACATTTCCCCTTCTACTTCTAACAAGAATAGGTTCTAACATTTTAAAAGGAATTCAAAAACACAGATATCACATAAAATTTGAAAACTTTCAGCCATCTCTAGAGAAGCCCTTCTTACATCTGTATTCCTTCACTCTTAAGAAATTTGCTTTGTCTGAAGTTTTATTTGTGCTGGAAATACAGAAACTCACTGGCTGTAAGGAACCCTGAAAAGGATCAAAATATGACAGAGATTTAAAATTCAGACAGTGTCTTACTTCTTCTCCTGTTTCACTTTTCACAACTTGCTGGGCTTTCATAACTTTGGTTGATGCTATTGCTGTTGCCAAAGCCTAGATCAAGATGAAACAAGAAAAAAGAAATATATTTAGTGGTGATGTTGCAACTGACAGTTTTTAAAGGCTTCAGAAATGACTAACAAAATTAGTTAAAAAGCAAGACTATAACAAAAGTAAATATGGTTAACAGCTGAACTTTTGGAAACTGATGATGGAAATCTAATACATACTAGGCACTAGGTAAGGCACTATTGCCTGTAAAAAGCCTGCATTCTATCAGAGGAGAAAACATGTACATAAGTAAGTCTATACAAAATAAATACAAAGTGAATTTGGGGGAAGAAGACACTAGCTACTGAGGAGAAGAGAAAAGGCTTCATGTATATGTTACTTGAGCAGAGTCTGGAAGGAAATGAGGGATTCTAAGAGGCAGGGGTAGGGTTGTACTGCATTTCAAGCAAGGGGAACCAATAGGGCAAGGTCAAGAGTAAGGACATGAGTATCAAGAGTGCAGGATATAGTACTCTTTTCAGGTCAGTCAGAGTGTGGGAAAGGGAGTAATGTGGAATATAACTGGAAAGGTAAAGAACCAGGCTGTGAAGGGCTTTAAAAGCTAAACAGTGGAGGTTTTATTTTATCCTAGAGGCAACAGGGAATTATTAGAGTTCACTGGATACAAGAGGCACTTGGTTAGAGTTGCACTCTAGAGAAAAATCACTTTGGAAGCTAAGTAAAGAATGGCTCTGGAGAAAAGAGAGACTTGGGGTAGGAAAACCAATTTAGAAGGCTACTGCCAACAGTCCAGTTGAAAGGTGATCAAGGCCTGAACTAGGGAAGGATGTTGACTATAAGAGTAAAGATGAATCCAAGAGATTTTGTAAAGGTAGAAATGACAAGGTTTGGCAACTACTTAGGTATGTGGAATGACGGAAGTCAAAAATAAGGCTGTGAACCATGGTGACTAGAAGGATGGATGCGCTCTAGTCAACAACAGGGAACTTTGGAAAGGATGTGGGTTTAGCAAAAGAGAAGCCCAGTTCTGAGACTGTTGATTATTTCAAATCACCTACCTCTGCTTTCAAATCTGAACGGATTCGTACAACACATCTCTGAACAGCCATTTGAAATGTAAAACTAATAACTCCTTTAATTTTCAACAAGGCCTCTTCACAAAGATTTCTCCGAGACTGAAAAAAAAGGAAAAAATAATTAAACCCAAGAAATGAACACTTAAAGAGCAAAAATTCTCAATGGCACAGTGAATGAGTTATTCTACTCTGCAAATAAAAGAAATAAACATGCTCCTATTTATGTACTAAGATTTAGTTTTGAAGGGAATCCTATGAGAAAGAAGTCAGGCAATTTTTATAGCAATCTAAGAGTTAACAGAATGGAAATAAGTACAAATGAAGAGCAGAGAAAAGTGCTCAAAAGCAGAAAATGTATTTTCCCCCATATGATCAGTGAATAGAATTGGCTAACTGACTAGAGTTAGCATTAAATGAGCAGCTTGCGTTTAAATGTTCAAACTGTTTCTTAACAATCTTGGGATTTGAAATGACTAAAAGAATCGAAGCATATTTGTTAAAATGCCTCATCTGTGGCAGTACACTCTCAAAAGTCAGCTATTACCTCCTTCTTGATAAAACTAATGGCTTGCTCTGACTTGTTTCCCTAACTTTTCAAAATCTGACAGCATTGATCAGCAACTCCTCTCTGAAGTTCTTGTCTACCATAGTTTCTGTGACATCACACTGTACTGATTGTGATCTGACAAATGGCTTCCTCTTCCTACCCTCCCCAAGACTCACTCCTTAGCTCCTTGTTCCCTTTATCCTTTCTAATTCTGAAAATCAATTCATTCTCATTCCCTATGTAGATGACTTCCAAATGTATACCTCCTTCATTCTGTATAGCCAGTCAGCTACTAAGTCAAGGCATTTTTTCTATGAAATAACATTCAGTCCCTTCCTTTTCAATCTGTTATTGTCTTCTCCCCTCCACAATCAAACACATGGAATACAACAGCAAGCAGGTATTTACGGTACTGTATCCATACTCAGGATCATTAAGGAAAAGATCAGGTACAGCCATTACCTATGTGTGAACAAATAGTACCTAGTTTTTATTCATCCACAAGATTTTAATTCAAGTATTTTTTACAAGGGGAAAGTCAACGGAGGTGTATGGTCATATGCCAACTTGTCCCTCCATGTCATGGAACTTGGAACTTTGATCACAATTTGGCTTACATTAAAGACAGGTTTGCTGACAGACCTCACTTAGTCACTACTATCTTGTTGCATTCAGTAAAATATCTCAGTTATCCACTACTCTCAATGTTTCTTACTCCTGAATAGCACTAAAGTCTTTCAAAGCTTATTATTTCCTAAGGAGAGATATATTTCTACTGTTAAATTCAAAAGCAAAAACAGGTTTCTTTGATAAGTGCTATAAAAATGCCTAAACATTTTCTATACTATCAATTAAATCTGAGTAGGATGAACATGTAAATAAGAGCAGGCTAAATAGTATTAATTCAGTTTATCCTTTTCCTATGTGATAATTCAGTATTTATAGCCACTTCACATCATTTTATTAATATAGGATACTTTTTCTAAGTGGTCAACCACCTTCTCAGATAAATGGGAATAATGTTACCATACCTGATTAAGCCAAAATTTTAGCTTTATTTTTAAATAAAACACCTAGGGCTGAGTGATAGTGCTAACTTGCACAAATGCAAACTTAAATATATATATACACACACACACACACACACTTAGAACCTACTATGTTTAAGGTATTAGGCTAAATGTTGTAGAGGACACCAAGGTAAATAAGACTTTGACTTTAAGAAGCTTTCAAGTTCATAGGAAGCTAACAAATGTATACAACTTAAAATAAAATAATGCCATTCTATTAATGGACATGGATACACACATACATTTCTGCTAGTTGACTGAATGACTATTATTTTTTCCTTGTTGGTCTTACATATACACTATATTATGAAAGATGTTGCTTATGTAGTTAATTCTGTTCATTTCACTTTGGGCTATTATGTATTTTTCAAAGTATAGTACCTCTTAAATGTATCTTCCATTTAACTGCCACTGCAAACAATCATTATATTGTAAGCTGAACTACAGCACTACACACATAAGCTGCTTGCTGCTCATCCTTCGTTTTGAAGAGGACCAATGACATCACCTGGTGATGTGTTGACTTGTGTGTGAATTGGATATAAGTGAGGCAGAGTTCCACAAAGTCGTCAACCTTACTACTCCCCTCCCCAAAGTACAGTGGCAGGACAAAAGGCAAGACAACTGGTGATGGCCTGGGATGCAGTGGATGACCTTGGCATCTGATGTCTGACCAAGCTCTAAGCACTCCACAGCACCTGCTTCAGCTGTCTTCACGGCCACTGGAACAAACTGTTCTTATCCGCAATCCTGCATGGGAAGTCTTCACATGTTTGCGATAGATACTGCCCTAAGTCACCAACGGGTTTGAGGCCTATTGGTTACCCTGGGGTTTCCAGGGAGGACTAGTACCTCTGGTGAGGACTTGCTGAGCCCTTTTCCAGGCTATTCATATCCACTTTTGGTGTCCACCTCTCATCCAACTCTCACCCGTGGTTCCAAGAAGTTGTAGCATCTGCAATGGTCACATCTCAGTAAAACCATCTAAGTAGAGTTAAACCAGGTTGAGGATGATGCGCAAGCTAAATTTAGCCAAACACAAAAATTTCTTTTTAAATGTTTTTAATGACTTGCAAAAACATATGGGTATATTCCAGGCACTGAGGTCTATGGTTCTATTATATAAACTATTTGAATACATTAACATACTTTTTGAAAGAAAGTAGAGAATAACTTATTATCAACATTTAAAATTCAAACAATAAAGAGCTTTCAGTAGTTGGAATGCAAAAAAATAAAAAGGGATTCTGAGGCACTTGCCTCAACTCATATTATCAACAGTGTCACTTCCTTCAATTGACATACTACCATTTATCTGCCTTTCAGGAAATCACTGTGTTACACAAATACTCTCAGAAAATACCAGTTCTAGCAGGTGACAAAGAAAGTACTGTTCTGTGGCAGGGCATCCCCATCCCATCCCCATTCCTTATGATGAAGTCCAACTCTGAGGTATAATCCCACCATGTCACTTTACTTCCCCATTTACCTCAAAGATCTCCTCCCCGAGTCCATAACCTCTAAGGTTCCAATTGCCCCCAAGAGCTTTTCCCCCTCACCAGAGGCAGAAGTAGTGGTTTCTTCATGCACCAAACCCCGAGACAGCACAAGATACTCACGTCCCTTTGCAGGACATCTCTCTTCACCCATTTCAGGAGTGGAGCTCCTTCCCATCCCCAAATCTAAACCTTCCTACTTTTCTCATCCCTTCTTACCCACTCTTCTGGTCTTTCCTCTTCCTGAGAGACCACAGGAGTCACCTCCCCTGCACTGCCAGATATATCCTATACTCCTCATCTCCTCTTCCCTTTCAAGTAATCTTTTCATTTTGTAATTCAGTCCCACAAAAAAAAAAAAAAAAAAAAAGATTCACCTGTAGGTTGGGTATCTCCAGGATCAGTTCATAACTGCTCAAGCCCACCTCTCCACCACTACCTCCACCTAACTTCCATCCTTGCCCCTGTTCTCCTTGTGTACATTTAGAAAGAAGTCTCTTACTGGTCACTCTGCTGTCAATTTGTTGCTGTCCCTGGCTACTCCATTTGTTCACCTCTTCTTCATTTTTGTTTTCTGGGGTGTTCAAGAAGAAAATAATCTCTTCATGTCTGTTTTTTTTTTTCCTCTTAAGAATGTTTTAAACATCTCTACTATTGAACATCTTTTTTCATTTTATAGTTAAGCTCAGTTTTGCAAGGTAGGTCATTTTGGGATGTATCTTGAGTTTCACTGCTCTTCAGAACACATTATCCCATTCCCCCTCAGCATTTTCTGGTGGGTACAGAATAATCCTCTTCTATTATTTAAATTTCCTTTCCTTTGTACTTGAAAATCTTCCTCTGGTAGTTGGCAGGATTAGTGGTTTCTGAATTGAATTGTTAAATTTAATCACTATGTGTCTTGGAATTTGCCATCTATGAAATTATGCCATCTTGGAACGCCATCTATACATTCTTTCAGTAAGCATTTCCTTTTCTGTGTTCAGAAGTTCTGGGCAGTTTTCTCCTATTATTATTTCTTGCATTATAGTGTTCAGGTTTTTTGACTCGCATTCTTCTGGGAAATCTATAATCCTTAGATTGCTTCTACACATCCTATCTTCAAGATCAATATGTTTTGCTTGTATAAAGAGCATATTTTCTTTTCACGTTATTGCTTTTTGCTTCTCCTCTTCCAGACTGCCCTTCACTTCTATATACTTCTTACATTCCCAATCAGCAGACCTCTCTTGTTTCTTTGGCAAGATTTGCCATTGCAGTTTTAAGTTTTTCTATACTGCCAATTATCTCTGCTGTGTAGGCCATAAATTTTGTTCTTGCAATCTTCATTTCTCTTTTAAATCACTCAGGAAAAGGGTGTTGTGGGTCCATGCTTTCCTTAAAATCCATAGGCCCTCCTGCTTCATTAGATATTGAATAATTTTCCTTTGTTCTGTAATATTTATTCATAGAAGCCTGAACTTGTTTACTAGATCTGAGGGTCTTATTTACTTCTGTTAATGTCCCTGTTGGCTTATCTGTTTATTCTCAAGGTGTTTGAATTTTCTTCTTCCTAAGATCTTCAGCAATTTTTAGTCTTTTTGTGCAGCTTATTTTCTCCTACTACTCACTTTCTGACTCACTCCCCTCTGATAGTGGTTTCCCTGGAAGCTAAATCTCAAAACTGTCTCAGCTTCCTCCAGTACTGGACAATTCGCAGTTCACCAGCCTACATCTGTACCCCCAGGGCCTTTTGGGGGAAAGAACTGGCCACTGCTAGATGCTAAGCTCTTTCCTTCAGGTTTAGTGGAATCACACAAAGGAACACACACACAGAGTGTCTACTCTTCAGTTTTCTGATCCTGCAGAACAGAGGGGGTACTATACTAAGTACTATTGTAGCCTGGGCAAATTTCTGCCCTTTGGAGTTTGGATCTCTATAACAATGGGAGGAAGGAGCGGGGGAGGGGAGGGTCAGGGTTACAGAGCTAGGCTTCAGTTATAAACCCAAACATGTCCTGCCCAATTCTCTCTGTTCCTCTGCTCTCCTGCAGAACTCTGTTGTAGTAAATATGGCACTAGCTATCATAACCTCAGTAAATTTCTGCAGTCTGGAGCTTAGATCTTCACAGCACTGGAAAGAGGGAAAGGGAGGTTAGGGTATGTGGTTGTAATTTGCTGCAAGTCCATGGGTCAGCCCTTTGCAGCCTCTTTGCCAAGAACATGGCGAGTGATGGGGAAGACAGTGCCGAGTGAGCATGAATTTGGTATTAGTTCATAGAGTTTTCACTTTGTTTTGGTTCCTGGAGTTTGAGACCACGGAGAAAGTTAAAGTTGCTTTCTCTTTGATGCATAATCTGTTTTGAAGAAATGTGAAAGGTCATGAAAATCAAAGAATATGTCTACCCTCCATCTTGCTGGTCACATGAACTGGAGATTCAACAGTCTCACACAAAGCCAGCAACACAGAATTGGAGACAAAAGATATGGGCACTGATTGGATGTCAGCAATTCAATTCAATAAATATTATGGATGTTCCAAGGTTGTTCTAAAGATATGTAAATTACTGGCAAAACATTCTCAGGTATCAACAAAAATTTCTATAAATCAAGGATTATATTCATGTTTGTTTTCTACACAGAGATAGGGATTAATTTGAGAAATTATTCTACAGCAAGTGATCTCTAGTATTGGTAGCAGTTATTGAATGACTAACAATAGGGACATCTAAGGTTATTTGAGGGCCTGACACTAAATAACTGTATTCTGGGACAAGTCATTTAACCTCTATGGGACTCAAGTTTGTCATTTATAAAATAGGGAGTACAGAGGAACCTTCACGGGAATTCAAGGTCCTTTCCACAATTCAATGAATTAGGTAGGACTTCCTAAATATTAGAAAACATGTTCTTTAAAGAAATATCTTTAAAGAAATATAAAATGAACCAAATGAAACATTACTTAACTTAATAATACTTTTTTTTCTGAACCACAAAAATATAACAAGAGAAATAACGATATTTTGCTACTTGAAATGAGCAAAATGAACAAAAAGCTAACACGCAGGCAGATCTGGGAAGAATTCTGTAGCATAAGACTAGTCAGCTAAATTATTAGCAATAATAAGGTGAACAAACCCTTGGATAACTTTTTCAGGAGTACCTTGAAGAAACCATCCTAATAACATATTCCAGAAAGACTTCATTTCATCACCTATCAATGAAGAAACTAGGCACTATTATAACTCCCAGATCGATACATCTAGCTCTAGTTTGTCTCCTAAGATCTAGTCTTGCAGGACTGTCAGTCCTGCATTGTGAAATGGGTATTTTGTAAGCACTAGAAATTCAACATGCTCAAAACAGAACTTATTATCTTTTCCCCAAACTTACCACTCTTCTAAAATTTCTCTATTTTTACCTAAAGGTACTGCCATTCTTATAGTCACCAAGTTTGCAGCCAGTTTGTATCATCCTCAAATGCTCATTTTGACTCACACCAATCAGCTGACAAATACTGTCATTTCTGTCTCTCCAACCTCTCTCACAAATATTTACTCTTTTCTCCACTTACCTACCATCCTAGTTCAGGCCTTCATCTTCTCTTGTCCAGATTATCACAATGGCCTCCTAATTGGTTTCCCTATCTCAAGTCTCCCTCCATTCCAAACCATCCTCCACAGAGGCAGCAAAGTGATTTCCCTGAAGCAGAAGTCTCACAACCATGTCCCCCACTACTCAAACTCCACTGCCTCCCTAGGAACAAATATAAACTTCTCTGTAAGGCATTTAAAACTTCTTACCACCTCATTCCTTCTTATCTTCCCAGGCTTCCTACACATTACTCCCCTCCATGCAGTCCACAGTCTAATATAGGTGTGGGGAACGTGTGGCCTCGAGGCCACATGTGGCCTTCTAGGTCCTCAGGAGTGGGCCTTTTGATTGGGTCTGAGTTTTACCAAACAAATTCTTCTATTAAGGGGATTTAGTCTGTTAAGTTTGGATTCAGTCAAAGGGCCACACTTGAGGACCTAGGGGACCACATGCGGCCTTAAGGCTGCAGTTGCCTCACTCTTGGAAGCCTCACTGAACTTCTTGTTGCCTTTCCTCACATGATACTTCATCTTTTATCTTTGTAACTTTGTACTACTGGGTGTCCCCCATGGCTGGAACGCATTCCCTGCCAACTTCCTTCTTGGAACTCCTGGTTTCCTTCAAGATTCAGACAAAGAACTGCCTTTCACATGTGGCCTTTCTTGATCCCTTCAGTTATTAGTGTCTCACCCTCCAACCTCACAGTCACTTTTTATATACCTCTATATGGAGATGTTGTCTCTCTCTAGTTCAGATATAGCTTTTTTCTTTAAAAAAAATTTATGTTTAGTTTTCAACATTCTATGAAAGAATTAGAAGAAAAGGGAAAAACCGCGAGAAAAAAAAAATCAACAAAAGAGAAAACAATATGCTTTGATCTACATTCAGACTTTATAGTTCTTTCTCTAGATTTGGACAGCATTTTCCATCATGAGTTTTTTAGAATTGTCTTAGATTATTGCATCGCATTGTTTATAAGAGCTAAATCTAACAAAGTTGGGCACTGCACACTGTGGCTGTTACTGTGTACAATGCTCTCCTCTTTCTGCTCACTTCACTCAGCATCAATCCATGCAAGTCTTTCCAGGTGTTTCTGAAGTTCCTCTGCTCACCATTTCTCATGGAACAATATAGCACAATAGTATTCCATTACATTCATATACCACAACTTGTTCAGCCATTCCCTAATTGATGGGCATCACCTTGACTTCCAGTTCTTGGTCACCACAGAAAAAGCTGCTATAAATATTTTTGTACATGTGAGTCCTTTCTTCTTTTTTTATGACCTCTGAGATACAGACATAATAGTGATATTGCTGGATTAAAGGGCATGTACAGTTTGATTGCCCTTTGGGCATAGTTACAAATTGGTTGGATCGGTTCACGACTCCACCAACAATGGCTTAGTGTTCCAATTTTCCCAAATCTTCTCCAACATTTATCGTTTTCCTGTTCTGTCACATTAGCCAATCTGATAGGTATGATGTGGTATCTTACACTTGTTTTAATTTGCATTTCTCTTAAGCAACAGTGATTTAGAGCATTTTTTCATGACCATAAATAGCTTTAATTTCTTCCAGATATAACTTTCCTGGAGACAGAGACTGCTTTGTTTTCACTTTTGCAGCCCTCACACAGCACGTGGTACACAGCAGACACTTAATAAATAAATGCTTTCCGGTTAAGATACAATGACGTCTCATCTACCATGCTCCATTGTCCCCACTGTACTAAAACACGAATACAAAAAGACTTGGTTTCTCTAACAAAGGGTCAAGAAGTCTTAAAATTTCATTACAGGTATATGATAAGACTGATCTTGCCACTGGACCCAGAAGGCTCCAGAGGAAAGAATGAGGCTCCTGGCTTAGCACAGCCCTGACTCACTTAAATCCAATTCACTCGCAAGTCATGACATCACCTTTCTGATGTCACAGTCTTCTTTGAGAACAAACAACAATAACAATGAGTTTGAATGAAAAAATGCAATCTTATTCCTGTGTTTTTAGGACACTTACAGAATCATCAAGGCCATCTATATGCAAAACCACTGTTTTGGCACGCTTGTTGGTAGTTCCAAGAAAAAACTGAGCTTTCCTTCGTCGTGAGTTCATTTCATTGACACTGCCGGTATCTGCCATGTTGGATGACTGAAGGATGTCATAGATTTCAGAAGCCAGAAGTTTAGTCTCTCCTGGAGTAGTAGTTCTTGAAAAGAAAAACAAATTTATATCAATGGAATATTATCTTATTATCTTATTTTACCATGATCTTGACCCTCAAGTGAAGAAAAGGGTAGCTTTCTCAAATTTAATCTGATCCAATTCAGAAGATATACTGTGATATTCCAAAATAAAAAACAGGACAGTAATACATAAGGGTAATAAATGCCATGTACATTATAAAAGCACCTAATAAATGTTTGTTGAAGTGAACAATAAAATAAAGCTTGCTATTCTTGTTCAGACCTATGGACTAATTAGGTTGGTATACTGTCCCTGACAGTGGCACTAAAGGATAGAGAGCATGTTATCATCCATGACAAACTTTGAAAAGTTAGGATATGATTAAAAAAAGAAAATAACCACCTAGGCCAATTATTAAGATTTTTTTAAAATGGAATTTTGAACATAAAATTGTGTTGATCTTTCATTTTTAAGGCACATAGTTTCCAATTAATCTATTTTCCCATTTATTCCTTATAAGAAAAAAATTAAAAGAAAAAGCAGTTCATTGAAATTAACCAGCACAATGGAAATAATCTAATATTATATGTAAACATTCCACATCCACTGTCCCCCTAAGCACAAAAAAGGTGAGGGCATCTTCTTATACTTCTTCCTTGGGGCCAAGTTCGGTCATAATTTTACAGCATTAAGTTTTGATTCTTTTGTTAATCTTTCCAGCTACAATGTTGTAGTCATCACTTATATTATTTTCCCAATCTGCTTATTTCACTTTGCATCAATTTCTAAGTCTTCCCATGTTTCAGGGGAATTATCATATTCATCATTTATCACAGAGCAATAATATTCCATTATATTCATGTACCAAAACTCGCTTAACCATACCCTAACCAATCAACATGTTCTGTTTCGAGTTCTTTGCTATGACAAAAAAGCTGCTATAAATACTTTGACGAATTAGCCTTTTTTAAAAAAATCACTGACCCTTCCTGTTTGTCATTTCTCACCTGGACTACTACGATTTATCCTTTTGATTGGTCTCCCCGCCACAGGTATCTCCCTACTTCCAGTCTATCCTTCAATCATAACTCAAAATCTTGTGGAAATGAATGATGCAAACTAAAAATAAACATAAAATTTAATTTAAAAAAGAAAAAAAAGAAAATTTCAAAGAAAAAAACAAGAGCGTGAGCTGCTTGTGGCCAGCAATTATGTTTTTGCCTTTCCATCTCCAGTCTTAGCACACTGACTGCCATACAGTAATTGCTTAATAAATATTTGTTAACTGATACCAGGAATGATGTTTTTCACCTGTGACTCCCAGAACCTCGTTCCCTTCAAAGTTCATTTCAAGCACTCACTTTTGACATGAGGCAGTGAGCATCTCCCTTGTCCCCATCCAAATTACTTTGGATTTACTTGATATGCATTTTATACCTATTTATGTGTATAATTTGCTTCACCTGATTTAATTAATCTCAATAATAATGACAAAGACCACAACAATTAAATAGGGTTTTTAGTTAGAGTTTCTAACAGGCAGAAATGAAGGGGGAGGGTAGGGGGAGAGAAAGGTGAGAAGAGAAGCATTTCAAGCATGTGGCAGAGTCAGGGCAAAGGTGATAGGTAGTCACAAGATTGTATTAAGTAGAGAGTAACATAATCAAACTTGTACTTCTAGAAGATCAATTTGGCAGCTGATTGGAAGATAGACTGGAAGTAGGGCGAGACTTATAGCACAGAGACCAAATATCAGGATATTATAATAGTCCAGACAAGAGGTAATACTGTTAGACCTCCACTTCAGAAAAATCATGTTGGCAGCCCTGTGGAAGATAAGATTGTAGTGGGGAGAGATTTTAAGTCAGGAAGTCAAATGAGGAGAACACTGCAAAAAGATGTAGATAAGAGATGATGAGGTGCTATCTAGCAGGATTATTATGTCAATGGAGAAAAGGGGACACATGTAAGACATGTTGTGGAGATGAATAAAAATATTTTAAAAACATATCATGCAATTAAAACAACTCTGACTTGATTGTATTCATTTGTAATTAATCCAAAAAAATGTGATATGGATGGAGAGAAAATTAGTACTCATTATAATAATTTCTTTTTTTTTTTT
>CM053587.1:149602352-149633559 GCA_028646515.1 Pseudochirops corinnae | reverse complement strand
CAAAAGTCTAGAAACATTCATAACCAGCAAAAACTATAACTTACTTGCCAAAGAGAGAGATATGGCAGCCAAAAGGTTGGGTTTACAATGAATTTAACCTTTTCTGTGTCATGAACCCCTCTGGCAATCTGGTGAAGCTCATAGCCCCTTTTTTCAGAATATTGTTCTTAGATGCATAAAACACATATGATTGCAAAGGAAACCAAAGGCTAGTGAAAATAAAGTTGTAATTTTATCCCCATTCAAGGTCACAGATTTCTTGAAATCTATTCATAGACCTCTTAGGGGTCTGTGGCTCCCAACCTAAGAACCCCTGTTTACAATGAAAATTTCTTTTGGAAATCTTAAAGGATAGCACAAAGTAATAATTAAGCACTATAGTTTCATAAAAACAGAGAAGCAGTGGAAAATTTAGGTAGTTAAGAAAACTTAGGAGATCAAGCTAAGCAAAATCATCCTCAGGACACTAAGGAAAGAACTGGAAAGAGAAATGCAAATAGATGAAAGAAGCAAACAACAAAGATTTTTGTGATCCTCTTTTCAAGATCAAAAACAATGAAACCACCATACTAAGACTATAACATCACAACTCCACATGAACTCGTAGAGGAGGTAGAATTGGCACTGAACAGAAAACAGGCAGGAAAAGCAATTGGGCTAGGCTAGCTGGTATGTCTACATACATGGAGGTCTACAGTGGAGGTAACACCATTGTTACCATTGTAATGGATTTCAATACCAACCTTTATGCCTACTTTTCCACACAAATAAAATTTTTATGACACTAATATAAACATGTATACATGGCATATTTCATGTATCTATTACAAGGAAAATAGGACTTTCAAAAGTAATATTGCCCAGTTGATTATATCTCTACCATTATGTAACTGAGTTAGAGAACACAATATGTTTGTTTTGATACATATAAAATCTAAGTATATGTATATAGACACTCTATAGATATACACACACACATTCTTTCTCTGTCTCTCATCCACATATAGCTCACAGATATTGTAAATCAGCGGTTCTCAACCTGTGGGTCGCAATCCCTTTGGGAGTCGAACAACCCTTTCACAAAGGTCACAGGGGTCACCTAAGACCATCGGAAAACACATATTTCCGATGGTCTTAGCAACCAAGATACCACTCCTCTATCCATCTCCAGGAGGGTGCTCCCACATGCAGATACATGTGCCCACATACGAGTATTAAAGGGTCACAGCATTGGAAGGTTGAGAACCACTGTCATAAATGGACAATGAACTAGGGCCTGTAAATAAGTAAGCAGAAAGTGAAGGAGCTGGATTCAGGAAACTGCAAGGTTCTCTTAATGACCCCAAATTTCTCTCTGAAAGAAAGGTCTATTTTTTTCCATTGACATTTAATTAATTTTCAGTTCCAGATTCTCTCCTTCCCCTTCTCCCCACTTCCAATTTGGCAAGAAATACAAAACCCATTACAAATAGGTAGTCATGAAAAACAAATTTTTGCATTAGTCATATTCCTCCCACCAGACCCCACACTCAAGGAAACAAAAAGAAAGAGAAAATACACACACACACACACACACACACACACACACACACACTCACTCACTCTCTCTTTCTCTCTCTCTCTCTCTCTCTCTCTCTCTCTCTCAATCTACCCGAGTCCATTAGTTCTCTATCTCTAGGTAGATAGCATTTTTCTTCACGAGTCCTTTGAATTGTAATGGGTTACTGTGTTGATCAGAGTTAGTAAAGTCTTCCACAAATACCTTTATAATATTTTTGTTACTGTGTAAATTGTTCACCTGGTTCTGCTCACTTCACTTTGCATCAGTTCCTATAAATCTTCTCAGGTTTTTCTGAAACCATTCCTTTCATCATTTCTTACAGCATGATGGTATTCCATCACATTCATATACCATCAAAGGTCCATTTAAAAAAATATTAATCTTCTTTTGGTGTTGCAGAATGGCTACCAGCTAGTCATGAAACACTACAGTCTCCAAGGAACTGAATAGGTTGTCACCCAGAGGACAATAGAATGGTACACAGTGAATACAACTAGACTGCAACACATCACAAACATTATATTACAATCAAGAAGCATTTGCACTGGCTGCCCTCCATGCCTAAAGTACATATCCCTTTACCTCCAATTCATAAAAATCCTCTTTTTTCAAGCATGACCTTTTACAGAAAGCCTTTCCTGATTCTCCCAATTGCTTATCTCCCCTACCCCAAACTACTTTTTATTTATGTTTTTATATTTATTCTCTGTGTAATTATATCTGTATTTTGTCTTCCTCATTATTAAACTTCTAAAAGCTTCTTGTAAGTAGGAAGTTTCATTCTGTTATGTTTGTCTTCTCCTGTATTTATTTGTTGCTTGCTTAATGCTTGCTGACTGGCTGACTTAAGTGAACTAAAAGACGCCACCCAAAAAATGTAGGAGTGAAAAAGACAGGCTGGACATGTCATAAAAATGAGGGATGTTAAAAGAGAGGCCAGAGTGTTCCACTGGCGTCCAAACAACATGGGGGAAGAAAGAATAACTTTAGGTGACAAAACTGCCATAGAAGGAAACAATGGACAAAATGTGTTAAAATTTGCACTATCTACATCCAAGAGGTCACAGATCAATTTGAATATTTAATTTTTAATACTTAAGCATAAGATCTTATAGTAATCTTATTAGAACTGGTTCATTCCTCTAGTCCATAGGTTCCCAAAGTGAGCAACACTACCTCTTGGGGGGGGCGCTGGAAAGATCAAGGGATAAGGTAGTGGCCTTGAGTGAAACTGGGTGGTGTTGAATAAAAAATAAGGGGCAACCTAAACAGAGGCAGGAAGAGGGGGTGGGGTGGGATGTTACTGAATATATTTTTTTGAAAAAGGGGCAGCAGGCCAAATAAGTTTGGGAACCTCTGCTTCAATGAAAAAAAGCTTTGTGGACACTAATTCCATCATCTGCGTATGCTAACACACACACACACACACACAGACACACACTTGATTAAAGTAAGATTGTTAACCCTTTTGAGTTTCTTTCCTTTAGAAAAGCAGATCAAAGAACCTGTGCTAGCAGCAATCCTAGGTATGCTAGGGGTGCTTGCTGCTACGCTGCCCAAGAAAAAATTCTAATGAAAACATACCAGGTGACCCAGGGTGACAGATGCAAAAGGACTTCTTCAACCAATCCACTAGTCAGAGAAAATGTCATCCATAAACTGTTTGACATGCAACGCATAATGATAAGGTACCTCATCTTATTAAAATTAAAAATTTATTATTCAAAATTCACAAAACTAAAACAAACTTTACATATCTTGTAAACTCATTCATTTCATATATTACTTATACTTTGCACAAATAATAAGGATATTGTTTTTCTTACAGACTATGGCAATGAAAAACAATTCACATATAGCAATCTAAGGTCATATCTATTATTACTGATACTCTTTCTGAATACTATTTCCCAGTAAGTTTTATTCTTATTACAGTTCATAACACCTCGCACAGCCAAACTGCAATGAAAATGCTTTTATGAATATCTCCATTTATTTCAAACGAGGAATGGAAAAGGTTTTAATGAGATCATTCACTCAAAACGTATTTTTAAATGCAATGAAAAAAGATACAAAGACAAAGTAGTAAGACATGTTTGATGACCTAAAAGAGTTTACAATCAATCTAAAGGACCTAATCATCTTAAATGTTTATGTTTGTAGTTTTGACAACATCCCAACCCTTTCCTCTTCTCTGCTTACTTATCAAAATCTAGAATAAACTTAAGGGAAGTTATCTGAAGAGGTCAAAACAGACATAAAAGATGGAGAAGGGAGTGAAACAGGAAAGAAATCACACAAGCAGTCAGAATGGGCTTCTGAAGTCATTCAATCTAACTTGTACCTTACTTTATCAACAGTCTCTTCTACCACACTGTCGAGATGTGGTTATTCAGTCCTTGCTTGAAGACCTCCAGCAAGAGAAAAATTCACTGTTTCCCAAAGCAATCCATTTTACAGGAAATGGTTCTGTTAAGAAGTTCTTCCTTAAATAGACAAGATGCCTTTGCTGGCTTTGGAAGCCAAACTGAACAATTTCTTTTCCACAAAACAATTCTATGAAAGACTTTTAGAGAGAAAAGAAAGTTTGGAAAAGCCAACGCAGCAAGTGAGATAGAGAATCAATTAGACAGGAGTAGAAGGATTGCCTTTGGCCATGAGGGCCATCACTGGGAAACTGGAGAAAAGGAATCCTTTTTAGTAACCAAGATATGAGAGTTCTCTTTTAAAGATACCCTGTAGTAGAAAAAAGATTCCCAGGATCTAAAATTCTCCTTCTGGACTTGAGGCACATTTTCCCCACAAAAACAAAAGATAGTTCATTCAGTTAAAGTTTTTATGGGCTAGCCTGAGAGCCTAACCTTTAGCAAATGGGAAAATGTTTTCATAGTTCCAACCTAAATTCATAATTCCAAACACTGACTTAGAAATTAAATTTCAGGGATATAAATAAAATTTGAAAGCAGATTGCCTGTCAGAATCACAAACTCTCAGAACTGAAAAAGAATTCAAATCATTTCTCTAAGCTGTATCTTGAAAGGGCTTATTCCCACAACATTCCTGACAACTGGTCATTCAGATTCTAATTCCAGGCCTCCAATGATATGAACATAATACTTCCTGAAGTATTTATACTTTTCCTCATAACGAGCAACAAATTTTCCTCTCTGAAGACACTGATGCTAGGTCATCTTCTGGGGTCAAGCATAAGTCTAGTTCCATCCCTCTTTTATATGACAACCTTTCACGAACTTCAGATATCCATCATATCCCTCCCTCCCACCATAAGCTAAATATCTCTAGTTCCTTCAATCAATTTATGGTCTCTAATTTTCGTATTTTGAACATATTCCAGTTTTTCAATGTCTTTCCTAAAATATTAGTGTTCAGAAAACAACATAAAAATATTCTATACATGATCTAAATAGGACAGAGTAGTTCAATATTATCTACTCTTTCTCTAATAACTAAGCCTAAGATTACATTAGCTTTTGTTTTGACACCTACCCATCCAGCCTCACATTAAGCCAGCAATCCACTAAACTCTCTTGATCAGAAACCATACTAAACTATACTATATATTATAAACAAAAACTATACTAAATGGTATACTTAATAAAGCATGACATAGTTCCTTTTAGCATAAACAGCATCTCATTAAAATAAACATCTCTGTTATACTATTTTCCTTCAAGTTGCTACAAAACAACATAGCAAAAAAGTCAAAATCACTGTGTCTGGCCTCTACTAATTACCTTACCCCAAGATTATTATACTGTTTTTAAGCTCCTGTAGCTTTTGGCTGTTGCATTCAATCCTATACTTCACCATGATACTGATCTCCTACACCCCAACCCCCCAAGGACCCTTGTTCCTCTCTGGCACTGTAACAAAGCCACCTCTGTACTTCACCACTCTCCCTCTCATAGCATTTCTTTTCCATTCACACACCTCTAGTCTCTCCTCCTGTCAACCATTTCCTGTCTCTTCCATCCTCTGCTGCTTCTGGACTACTCATCTTTCATAGGAACAACTCAGCTATCACCAGACAATCAAAGAATGTATAATCTTTTGGTCAGCGATTCTTAGTTTTTTAATCTTCTCTCAAAGTTTCTATATTCAGTTATGCAATAAATTATTATTTCATTACAGCTAAGATTGGTGCCGTTTTCAATAACTGAGAGTATGAGAAATTTGATCTCTAGATAATTTATCTGAGATTTAAACTAAGATTTAAAATAAGTCATTAATAAATTATACCCTGTTTAAGAAGGAAAAGAAACATATGCAATTAATTTCAGAAAGATTTATGTTAAAATCAACAAAAAATGTTGGTCCTTAAATTTCAATAATCTGAAAAATTCATTAATGCATAACACCTCACTCCCCAGTAATGGCAGATCCACAAGGTAGTAATGCATAACCATGAAACACTTTTAGGAAAAATTTTTTTTTCATTCTTGATTAAAGGTCTCTTCAGATGGTTAAGGTATGGACATAATAAAACTATTCTTCCTCAATAGCACTACAATAAATTTGAAGCATAGGAATAAAACATTCAAGAAATAAATTTTTTTTCTGAATTTATAGGAGAGATGCAAGGATAGTTCAACATTAGGAAAACAATTGGCATAACAACAACAAAAATATTTTAAAACCACATGGTTATTCCAACAGACATGGGTAAAACATTCTTGTACATTAAAAACTCTAAACACCAGAGGTATGGAATACGATGAAAAGCCTTTATTTAAACCAAAAAGTTAGTGCCATTTACTATTTATTATTAATGAAGAAATACCAGAAGCTTTCTTAATGCTAATAATATTATACACTCTTTCCATCATTATTATTATGATTCTAGAATTGCTAGCTATAGCAATAAACAAAATCAATGGTACTTGAGCAAAGAGATAAAATTTTCCTTATTGGGATGGCAGGATGGTATATTTAGAAAACCCCACTTCGAAACTGAGACAATAGTTACAACAAGATTTTTGGATACCAAATAAATCCAAAAAATCATCAACATTTCTATATAGCATTAACAAAAACCCAAGAAGTGGTAAGATAAATTTCATCCAAAATATATATAAAACGAATAAAATATCTGAGAATTAAGCTAAATACTCTTTATAGAAATAAAGGGAGATAAAATAATGATGAAATAATCACTGTCCATGGTTGAGCTGTGCTGACATAACAAAAATGACAATACTACCTAATTTAGAGACAGGTTTGTCAATCAAATTAGAACTAAGCAAGATATTATGAAAAGGTCTAATATCACAAAGGATATGATGGAAAAGTACAACTGAAAGGAGTATGTGATCACTGCACATCAAATTATAATTTATATAAGGCAATAATCATTAAAGATATGTGGTACTGGTTATTAAAAAAATGAAAACAGATCCACAGAATGAACAAAACACAGAAGCAATCAAAAAAGAGTAGCTCAATGTTTGAGAAATTCAAGAACATCCCCTATGGAAATAAGTCCTTTTGGGACATGATCTGATATGAAAATTTAAAACAATTAGGCAGAAATTAGAATTAGACCAACATCTTACACAATACAATCTGAACATAAAAAGTCACACTAAAAAAATTAAGAGTAAGATTTTTCCAAACTACAGAAAAAATTCAAGGGATTGAGATCATAACTTTTTACTACAATTGTTTATAAAATTAAAGAGCTTTTAAACAAATAAAATCAATAAAGACATACTTAGAAAAGTAGAGTGGTGAAAGATATTTGAATCACTCCATAAAACTAGGACATAAAAAAAATAGGGAATTTTAAAATACATAACACTAAGAGCCATTCCCCCAATAGGTAAGCGCTAAAAGGATAGAATCAAAATTTTCAAAATGAAATTTGAAAATTATACTGGAAAAGATGCTTCAAATCTCTTGTCAAAGAAAAAAAAATAAAATTCTGAGGTTTCACTACATGCCATGCAAATTGGCAAAGATAAAAAGGGGGAAGGAGGAGTAAATATTGGAGTGTCTATGGGAAGAGGAACACACCGATGTATAATTGATGGGGAACCAAATGCATTCTGGATTTCAAATTAAAATTATGCAAAGAGGCCAAAATGTTCATATTCTTTGATCCTGTGATTCCACTATGGAGATATCCCAAGGAAATCAAAGGTAGAAACAAAGGTCTAGTTTATGCAATATAAGATGGAAACAATGTAGGTGTCTATCAAGAAAAAAAATGGTATGTCAATATTCTGAAATACTATTGTATTAGAAATGAGGAATATAAGGATTTCAGAAAAATACTAGAAGATGTGTATGAACTGATAAAGAATGAAATAAGCAGATGCAAGTAAACAATGATTACAATATAAATGAAAATATAATAAAAAGGAAGGTAAATTCCAATGGGAAGCAATGGGAAAAGGGAAAGGATAATGAAAACATATCATTTCCTTCCTGGCAAAGATACAGGGGATTGCTAGAACAGAATACTATATACATTTAGACATAAAGGATGATATTAAAAGTTCTTGCACAAACAAAACTAATGTTGCCAAAATTAGAAGGAAAGCAGAAAACTGGGAGAAGAAAATATACAGGAAGTTTCTCTGATAAAGGCCTCATCTTTCAAATATATAGGGAGCTCAGCCAAATTTATAAAAATAAAAACCATTCCTTAATTGATAAATGGTCAAAGGATACAAACAGGAAGCTTTCAAAAACAAAGTTATCAATAGCAACATTAAAAAATGTTCTAAATCACTACTACTAAAGAAAGGCAAATTAAAACAACTCTGAGATACCACTTCACAACAGACTGATGAACATGACAGAAAAGGAAAATAAATGCTGAAGGGGATAAAGAAAAATAGGAACACCAGTAAACTGTTAGTGGAGTTGCGAACTGCTCTAATCATTCTGGAGAACAATTTGGAACTACATCCAATGGGATATAAAACTGTACAGACCCTTTGTCCTGGCAATACCATTACTAGGTCTGTATCCCAAAGAGACCTAATAAAAAGAGAAAGGACCTATATGCACAAAAAAAATTATAGCAACTCTTTTTATGGTAGAAAAGAATTGGAAACTGAAGGGATGTCCATCAATTGCAGAATGACTGAACAAGTTTTGTTATATGATTGTGACAGAATACTATTGTGCTATAAGAAATAATGAGTTGTCTGATAAAGGCCTCATTTCTGAAATATACAGAGAATTGAGTCAAATTTTTTAAGAATACAAGTCATTCCCCAAATGATAAATGGTCAAAGGATATGAACTGGCAGTTTTCAGAGGAAGAAATTAAAGATATCTATAAGCATACGAAAAAATGCTCTAAATCATTACTTATTAAGTAAATGCAAATCAAAACAACTCTGAGGTACGACATCTTACCAATCAGATTGGCTAACATGACAAAACAAGAAAATGATAAATGCTAGAGAAGATGTGGGAAAATCGGAACACTTAATGCATTGTTGGTGGAGTTGCAAACTGATCCAACAATTCTGGAGAGCAGTTTGGAAATATGCTCTATGAAAATGTGTATACTCTTTGACCCAGCAATACCACTTCTAGCAGAGAGATCATACAACTGGGAAAAGGACCCATATGTACAAAAATATTTAGAGCAGCTCTTTGTGTGGTGACAAAGAATTGGAAATCAAGGGAATGCCCATCAACTGGGGAATGGCTAAACAAGTTGTGGTATATGAATGTAATAAAATACTATTGTGCTATAAGAAATGAGGAGCAGATGGACTTCATAATAACCTGGAGAGACTTAAATAAATTGATGCTGAGTAAGGAGCAGAACCAGGAGAACTTTGTACACAATTACAGATACATCATATCTGTGCTGACTGACTTTGAGAGTCTGGACTCCTCTCAGCAATGCAATGTTATAAGACAACTCCAAAAGACTCATTATGGAAAGGGATATCCACATCCAGAGAAAGAACTATAGCAGAGGTTCTCAACCTGTGAATTGAACCTTATGTTCAATTTGTAACAATGAAAATACATCCTGCATATCAGATATTTACATTACAATTCATAACAGGAGCAAAATTACAGTTATGAAGTAGCAACGAAAATAATTTTATGGTTGGGGGTCACCACAGCATGAGGAACTGTATTAAATGGTCCCGGCATTAGGAAGGTTGAGAACCACTGAACTATAGAGTCTGAATGCAGACTGAAGCAAACTACTTGCTCTCTTTTTTGTTTTGTTTTGGTTTCTTCTTTCTCGTTGTTCATTCCATTGGTTATAATTCTTCTTTACAACGTGACTAATGTTTAACATGAAGGTATTTTTAGAACCTATATCGGCCTGCATGCCACCACAGGGAGAAAGGGGAGAGGAGAGGGAGGGAGAGAAAATGTGGAACTCATGGGATTGTGGAACTGAATGTTGTAAACAAAAGGTAAATAAATAAATTTTAAAAACAATTTAAAAAAAAGATTTTTACCAAAAAAAAAAAAAAAGAACAACAAGCAGGATGGTTTCAGAAAACCTGGGAAGATTTATATGAACTGATAGAAAGTAAAGTGAACAGAGCCAGAACATTATACACAGTAACAATAACATTATAATGGTGATCAACTGCAAAAGATTTAGCTAACCTCAATCAATACAATAATCCAAAACATTTCCAGAGGACTCATGGCGAAAAATGTTATCCACCTCCAGAGAGAGAATTGATAAACTGTGATATTTTCTTCCTTTTTTTTTTTTTGCACAACACAGCTAACATTGAATATGTTTTACATGACTTCAAATGTATAATTGATTTACTGCTTGCCTTCTTAATTGGTGAGGGAGGGACTAGAGGGAGAAAATTTGAAATTCAACTTTTTAAAAAATTCATGTTAAAAAAAATAAATGGAAAAATAAAAAGGAAAAAAACCATATACCTGCTGACAAGGTTTTTAAAGGAAAAAAAAATATACTAATGACCTAAAGGAAATCACAAGCACTTAGATTCATTAAGGGATACTGAAATGATATCCTAGCTTCTTCTGAAGGTTTTACAAAGAATGTCCTCTTTGCCCAATTTATTCAAAAGATCATTTCAAAGTGAAATATGCAGAAAATTTATTCCCATTAATTCTTCTTCTGTATTATTAAAAAGAAAATAAAGACAGTGTCATTAAAAATCAGATTGATGTTATTTATAGTTATAAATATTTGTAGTTATAAATAGTTGTACCCCATCTAATGTTAAACGTGTTCATGAAAACAGGACAGTAAGGGGGGCAAAATCATAGAGAATAGTTAATTCCACAGAATCAACTTTGTAAATATAAAACAATAGTATGGTGGAATCTATTTATAATTTAATAATTATACTACTGTGAAACTATGTTGGTTCGGGCAACATTATGAGAGATACATGTGTTAAGTTTATATCAAAACATTAAGAACATATATGAAGAGAAAGATATAAAGATATAAATTAAGGCTGACTAGCGATGTAAATGAATCTAAACAAATTTTGGTAATTCAACTACATTTAAATATTAAATGCCATTACTGCACATTTTCTGACTTTTTTCAAAATACTGAACAGTTGTACTAATTTTTCCTCCCTTTTTTCTTTTTTTCTTTTTTTTGTCTTTAAAAAATATAATTTATTATATGGAATGACCTCTGGGAAGGAAAGGAGGAAAGACTATGATTCTGTAAAAGAAAAAAAAGACATCAACAAAAACTTATTTTTTAACAAATTAAGAGACTAATAAATAGGGTACCAAATGAAATGTTGGACACCACTAAGCAAAAAATATAGTGAATCACATAAGCAAGTTGATTTCAAGGATCATGTGAGTCTTTTAAGAAATATGGCTTTAATAAAATTACACAGTCACAAGAATTTTGAGAAATCATTTGTGGTAATGTAGGCAATAGTGTTTTTACCCCAAACTTGAACTGTATTTCTCATATATGAAACGTTTGGTGATATGTACCAGCGATGAATAATACATTAAGGTCTTTTGAGCTTTACCATTTTATTTCCTGGAAGGTACTTCATGGAAATTTAAGCTCCCTCCTGTTTACCTGACATTGGTATGGATAAAGCTAACCCTCAATCTTTCTGAGGTAAATAAAACTGCCAATCAGAAAATTTTTCAGGAAATATGCCAAAAATCTTTTGAATAATACTTTAAGTGCTGGTCACAGTATAATCATCAACCTCACATGGTATTATAGGCAATATTTCTTAGATGTCTCTAAACTTTAAGCAGTTTATTTCTATGGAGTACTAGTAAATTGACCACATTACTACTGTGCTCAGGTATAATTTAAAAGTTTATGTTAATTCAAGAAAAGCTAAAAACATAATTTTTTTTAGTAAGTACATAATGTTAATCATGAAATCTTCATTTCTCTCCTCTGATTAAAGTCAAATTACACTAAGTTCAGATATTTATAAATGAAGGCAAAAGGACCTAATCGAACCAATAGGTGAATATCTGATTTCCAGCTCTGTGACATCATCACCTCCTCTGCCTAAGCATCATTCAGTTTTACTCAGCAGTGAAATTACAATTTCAAGACAGAAGGAAAAAAAGTTTGAAATCACCTTTAAATGTAATCATACCTACATTCATAGGAAATATGAGTAAGACAAGATTAGAAAGGTAAGTCATCTCTTCTTATGCTGTTGCTCTGCATTAGTCTCAGAAAAGATGCTATCTATCACATATACTATGCAATTAGGAAGTTGATCAAAATGAGAAAGGTTTATAAATTGTTTCTTTACAATGTGACTTCATCTCACATTCTTAAAGTATCAGACAAGTTTATTCCAATGTAAATGGAAAAACCTATTCCAAAACTAAATACAATTATTAAGTTTTTGCATTTTTTTTTCTTTTTCAATTAGGAGGAGGGAGGATGCAAAAGGGAAGGTGAGAAGGAAAGAAAATAAAATTTTTGTGTTATTTTTTTAAAAGTATCTCTAGTTGATTGGGGGGGAGGTATTAGTTTGTTGAGCTTTTAAACTCTTATAAAGTAGAGGTGGTCACCATTTCAATCTCTTATAAAGTTGGTTACTATAACTCATTTATTAAATTTCTCCCCTATATTATCCCACCCCCAAAAAGAGCCCCATGAATCTTCTAGGGCAAAATAGTTCTCAACCTGGAGTCTAAGATTTCAGGGAGTCTGTGAACTTAGGAAAAAATAGTGAGCATTTCCTTAAATTAGTAATTTTTTAAAGAAATTCTGAAAAAAAGTTCAAAGGTTTTACCAAATTCCCAAGGGAATTCATGATTCCAAATGGGGATATAAGCTAAATAAAACAGGTTACACAAAGGGGAAAAAAAAAAAAAAGAAAAAGTAAAACAATTCAATGTATTGGAAACTTTCTTTGAAATGTATTTTTCTAGAATCATAGCAAGCACCCTGTTAAATCAGAACAGTGACATTAATATTAATATGAATGTTATGGTAAAAATTAATGTACTGCCTATTTAACAAACATAAATCTTTTTCTGTATAAAATTCAAAGATAGCCTTGCCTAACACAATTACACCCTCTGGAATTAACACAGATCTAATTAACTCATTAATAAGGCTCTTTCATATTTTCCATTTTGACCAATTATTTATGAGAGGTAGTAAAACAGTGTCATGAGAATATCCAAATGGCAAACTGAGACAAACAATTTACAACTAATGTTCATAAAAACGTAATTCTTAAACAACAGTTAATAATATTAATCTTTTTTGTTTTTTACAAATGACATTTTACTTGGAATTTTATCAATAGGTTTTTTCCCTCCTAAAACAAAAAAGTCTTTAAGTATGAGTTCTAATCAGAAAAGTGATTGAAATCTTCATGGTTAAAGTTGTCCTGTTTTGTAGATTACAGAATACTTTAGATGACAGACATATCGATGTTTAAGGAGAGGTTACCTAAATACCTTCCAATAAAATCTTCTTTTCTGTGCCTTCTTCATTGGAGTGAGCAAGGCACAGGGTCTTCAAAGGTTACTCAATGAAGCACAAACTCTGGCAGGTCCTACACAAAATCAGAGAAGCTCTGAAGACTAGCTGATGATCTAAGTTCTAAAGGTTAGCTTAGTCACAAAATGGAATTTTTATTGGGCCACAACAGGTCACACAGACTTTCCTAACACGTGAATAGGGTTGTGTTCCACTCCAATGAAAGCAGTACCTACAACCAATGAAATCACAGATCCTTTTGAAGTACAAAAATACCTAGCTAGAGTATAATTATTCATTAGTGTACATCCAAGTCATGCTTTCATAAGCAAAATAAACCAGTAATCACTAAAAGAACTAACTAGAACACAAGATATTCCAAACACCTAAATATGATAATAAACGAGTCTCCTCTACCATCTCAGCACTTCCTCAATGTGGGTATGTCATAGGACCCTCCTACTCCCTCTGGAAATATATCATTCCTTTTCTATATTATCAAATAGTGTCCATTATTTTATATTCTCTCTCTCTCTGAATAAGTTCCATGAGAAGAATCATACTTATGCTATTCTCCATTAATATTTATAGAAGTGCTTGGCACAAATGACCACAAGATCATAAATTAAGAGCTGGAAGGAATTCTAAAGTCATTGTAAGGAATTAATAAACAACATGTTGAGATTTCACATCCCCTGGTACAATATAAACAAGTTTACTCTTCTGCTACCTAGTTTTCATGTACCTTAGGTATAGAGGCTCTTCTGTTTCCCTATGATGACAATGTGACAACTGTCTGGGCACTTTACTGATCATAAGTGGGCTCTCCCAGGCCACTATTGCCACACAAAAAAATTCTGAGCTTGGCCGAGTAGTGAAGTAAGCTGTCAAAAAACCTGTTTCTTTTAAGAGATCGTCTCAGTAGTTTTTCTTCCTAAATGCTATCACAGTTTATGAGAAAGGTCACTGCATTTGTGAGACATTTCACATGTTGGCCCACGGAAAAATGTAATGTATGAGAATCAGCTGGGTGAAATCACTGCTGAATTTCAGATCCTTAGCTTAAAGAGAAGATTCACCTTTGTGTTAACATGTATTTTCAGAGTTTTATGTGAAATGAAGAAAGGATTGCCAGTCTATGCTTTTAAAACAAGCTACATAATAACTGCAACTCACATTTACGCAATCATAAAGCATGTGGTCACACAATGCTGTTGTGTAGGTAATATAAGCATCATCCTTATTCTAAAAATGACAACAAAGGTCCAGAGAAATTCAGTGATTTGCCAAAGTCACAATCTTACTAAGTGGCAAGGTCAGGATGTGAGCTTCTAACGATCTAGTGGTCTTCATGAAATAACACTGAAGCTTAGTGGCATCATTTCATAAAAAAGCCATCAAGAACAAAGTTTTTCCATGAATATTTTCTACTGAACCAAAGCTGACAGATGCTTCTACTCTCTGTAGTATGAGGATACAGTCCTTTTCTATCATTTCTTCTCTGTCACTTTACATAAGTTATTTTATCTCCCTGGGCCTCAATTTCCTCATTTGAAAAATAATAAGTGTGAACCGAATGACCAAATGTTACTAACTGGTGAATAAACAACATAGCTAATTAATACATAATTAAATTGTGTTTAAAAAATAAGTTAAAATTGTGGTTACTGAAGAGAGGTTGGATAACACTTTACAAACTAAATTATTTCTCTGGGCATTTAATTAGAATAAAATTTCTATAAATCATTAATATTTTCTTTTGACACATAACACAAACTTCATATACTGATTATACGTATGAACTGAAAGAGTAGATAGTTTAAAAAAGAGACAGATTTTCAGAACAAAGACTGCAGCACTGTCCATCATCAACACAAAATTACAGGGGGATAGAAAGAATTCCTATGGACTTTCAGTGAAAGAAGTAATAGGAGAATATATGGTACTGTTGTCCCATTTATTTTCTATTCTAAAAGCTTCCTAATATAAAATACTCCCCATCCTTCATAAAAATTGAATTATAGTAACAATTCTAAGTGATTAATATTACTACTTACAGGATTTCATATTGCTGACTACCTGCCCACAAAAGAAATAATTATTAATATTCACATATCTAATTAAGCTCCTTGAAAATACACTGTTGGGCAGGTAGGTGGCACAGTGAATAGAGCACTGGCACTGGAGTCAGGAGGACCTGAGTTCAAATCCGGCCTCAAACACTTAACACATATTACCCATGTGACCTTGGGCAAGTCATTTAACCCCAATTGCCCTGCCTTCACCCCTCCTAAAAGCAAAAAAAGAAAATACACTGTTGTCTTTACACAGAAAACTGGAAAAGTTCAAGATAATTTTAACCCTATAGCATACTGGCAACAGTGACAGCAGTTCATTTTATATAGCAATTTAAGGTATGCAAAAGCTTTATATATTTTATTAACATGAGCCCTTATTTAATCCTTGTAACAACTCTGTAAATTAACAGGTGCTGTTATTATTCCCATTTGACAGAAGAGTAAACTGAGGGTCAGGGAAGTGGTGTTTGAGACAAAATTTGAAGCTAGGTCTATCTAGCTTCAAATCCAAAGCTCTCATCTCTATAAATACAAACTAACAAAACCTATTTATATAATATATTGATGTATATTAATACTGTATTAACATATGACAACATAAGAGACCCCAATTCATGAAAAGCACTCAAAGTATTTTTAAGGTCACAGCACAGGATTTATAAAATCTTCAAAATACTCTGAAATAGAAAACACAACATTCAGCTGTTCAGAGAAAAATGAGAGGCTATTGTTATCCTTTAAGCAAAGTTTCCATTTCTTTAAATTTTGATTCTTCTGTTACTCATTTAAGTAAAAATTTACTTAAAACAAATACAAGTGATCCTCATCTTAGGAATAAGCATGATTCTAAAAGTTAGTTTTCTAAGTGATCTGAAATTTAGAACTCATAAAAACATTAGATCTGCATTATGTCTGCAAAGTACCCCATGGTTCAGATTTAAGATTTTTTTTACCACCCTATCAAAGCTCCTATTCTTTCAATACAGATGACTTCAGAAATTAACAGAATCATAGCATGACAGAATCTTAAAGCTAGAAGGAAGCTTAGAAGTCATCTAGTCCAGTGACAAAATAATTTTATCAATATCATCCCCATCCGGGGGCGGCTAGGTGGCGTAGTGAACAGAGCACTGGCCCTGACATCAGGAGGACCTGAGTTCAAATTCGACCTCAGACACTTGACACACTTACTAGCTGTGTGACTTTGGACAAGTCACTTAACCCCAACTGCCCTCCAAAAAGCAAAAAAACAAAACAAAACACAATATCATCCCCACTCACCAACCACCAAATGACCAGCAGTTTCTGTACATGGCAACACTAGTGATGGGGAACTTACTCCTTATGCAAAGCAACACCTTAACTCTAGTCTTTGCAAAGTGGTTTTTGTCTATTGAGGTGAATTGTTTTCCTCTCTAGAGCGGCAGTGGAAAGCAGCCTAGATTTAGAGTCAGATGATCTACTTGCATTTATGTGAATGGGTTCACATGACTTCTCTGACCCTCATCTATTTCTTCATCTAAAAAATAAGTTTGAATCTGATGACCTCTGAGTTTCCTTCCAACACTAAATCTATGGTACAAGTAGATGAAAACCAATCTCTTCCACATACCAACCCTTTAAATATTTATATTTGACTGTCATCATGTGCCAAGTCTCTTTTTAATCCTGCTTAGTGCCTTCCCTCCATTAATGATCTCATTTATCTTGCATATATGTTTGCTTGCTTTTCCCCCTTCAGACTGTGAGCTCCTTGAGAGCAAGGGCTGTTTCTTGTCTTTCTTTAATAATAATAGTTAGCATTTATATAGTACTGACTGTGTGCTAAACACTTTAGAGATATCTCATGTTATCCTCAACATCCTTAGCAGCTCGATGCTCCTATTATGCTCATTTTACAGTTAAGGAAACTCGGCTGAAAACAAATATAAGTGGAAATTTAGGAAAGTTTAAACCAGGTCCTCTGACTCTTAAATCCAGTCCACTTTCCACTGCCTTCCTGGAGAGGAAAACAGACTTCAGAAGCTCAACAGACAAAAATACTTTGCAACAAATAGAGCTAAGAAATGGTAGATGTTGCTTTGCATAAGAAGTAAGTTCCCCATCACTAGTGTTTCCCTGCACAGAAGCAGATGGTCATCTGAGCCCAGGGTCACATAGCTGGTAATTGTCTTTGTATGCCCAGTGCTTAGCACAATGCCTGACACACAGAAGGCGCTTAACAAATGCTTGCTGACTTGACAAGGCATGGATTGGAGTCCCTTTCACCATCTTAGTCATGTTCCATTTTACTAAGAGTCTTCCTATTATGTGCTGCTCTTAACTCATGAAAATATTCCAAATGACCAAGTCCAAACACAACAAAATATATAATACAACTATCAAAGCTGCTTTACTTTGGATGCTATACCTCAACTAAATCAGTCTAAGATTTTATATTAGCTTTTCTGGATGCCACAACATCTGGATGACTTCTACTGAGCTTGCAGTCAATTAAAAACCCACACGTGTTCTGCACATGTAGGAAGACTGGCCTTGGAATCAGGAAGACCTGGGCTCAAGCTTTGTCTCTAACACATACTAATTGTATGGCCATGCATAAATCCTCTTTGTGACCCAATCAACCCTCTGAGTATATTAGTTCGCTGCTGTGCTGCTGATCTGCCTCGGTGGAAGAAGTTTCCACAGAACGATCTTAACCCTTCACTTAGAGGGGGAAGAAAGGCAAATGCATTGAACTAGCTGACACTTATCTACGTTCCCAAAATAGGATGAGAATCATATAAGCATCTCAAACTGACTGAATTTCAGGAAGTCTAATAAATTAAAAGTAAAAAGTCAGAGGGTTAATCAAGCTGCCCCTAGGATTCATTTTTGCTCTAAAGAGCATTATTCTCTTTCCTTTCTGATCCAAAACTCCCAAAAGATTCAAGAATTCTCCCTTCAGAATTGGCAACAGGTAACTAAAGAGCTAAAAAAGGCTGCGATCATTAGCTTCAGGTAAAAAGGTTATGACTCAAATGCATCGTTCTGGCCATGAGGTGAACCTGGCTGCTAAAAGGTTTCAAACAAGTATAGCATGAGCATAGACTGTGCCTGTTGTCCAAACATCTGCCTATATACAGAGAGAACCATAATCAGGTTACTTGAGAGGTAATGATTTAAGCACTCCATGGCAACTCTCTGAAGATAATACACTGTGTCAGGGGATTTCAATCTATTTCAGTGAAAAAGTTAACAAACATGGCTTTCAGTGAAAAAAAAATAACCTGAACAAGACATTTTAATTTTCAGAGACACATCTCAAATTACCAAAAGTAGTAGAATTCTCCCATTATCCTTCTGATTTAGACCACATCCTGTGTTATTTTTTAATTAATTTAGTGTTATCTTTCAATTTATTGTTGAAAAGTTTTCTAGTCAATTTGTATATACTTATTAAAAGATTACTACATGCCAGGCACTATTCTGTTTCAAAATTAATAATCACTAGTGAAGCTAATATATCATCACCATGTTATTTTCCAAAGTCCAACTAATTTCATTCAACTCCACTTTCTTATTGTGCTGTTTCATATATAGATCTAAGATGAAAAAAAGAAATATCTCTGTATTTTAACATAGAAAAGAAAAATAACTTAGAAAAAAGTCCTATTTCCAATTCAATATTCTAGTAATCATATATAACTATGACATAACCTCCACATAGTTACATTACTTATAAATTATCCTTTCTTGATGATATAAGAAATTTGTTTAAAAATTTAAAAGGCTATGACAGTAAAGCTATAGATGTTATGTATATTCCAATGTTCAAAGAATAAGGCTATTCAAAACTAAAAATAAAGTAGGAAGGAAAGGGTCTGGGAGTAAATCTGGAGTTGAAGTGGTATATTTGGTCATATCTGAAGGAGAAACCATGTAATTAAACACATATTAATTGCCCTAATCTTCTTAGGCAAGTAATAAATTGGAAGAGCTGATTAATGTGCTGGATTTAGTTCAGCTTGTTAAACCTGACATCCAGGCAAATAGAGACTATCTTGAAAAGCTCTTTTAGCTAAGTAATTGGAATTTTACTCTCAGTAATTCACTATTCTATAATAAGAGCTATTTGGTATATTGATTCTCCATCACTATTTTTAATACATTAGTTATAGTCAAGAGTACCATAATGGTATTCATAAAATGAACTCTCCAGAAAAATCTCCCACACCAATGAACTTTAACCCCAGTGGGCTATCAAAAGTCACTTTCATTCCCAACACAAAATGAGTATATTTCCAGATAGGCTATAAATTCTAATTCATTCTAATTCTAGAAGCTACTAATACTACTTTATATTGTCCATAAGGAGCCATTAAGATCATCACATTCTTCATAAACTACTGAATATACCAATATTAATGCTAAAGGTCTGCTGACACCTCATGGTAAACTTCTTAAACATTCTTTTTAAGAGGTAACTTAGTACTTTGTATCCTTTTGGGAGAAAAATTACATTTATGCAGCACAGGAATTACACTCGAAGTTGATTTTAGCTTGCTAAGTTATTCCTTATCATTTAGTAGCAGGAACTATATTTTATATTGCTCTCTTAAATAAGAAACTGAGAAAGATTATAATTATCTGCTACATTTTGGGGTAACAAACAATTTTTAAAAGAATTATATAGGTGAGAGAAGCAGAATGGAATGATGCAAACATTTTCACCTACCATCAGACACCTATATCAGATTATCTTAGCAAGCCTCAAGAAAAATATCAGACTATTCCAAAAGCACTGTTTCTAAATCTAATATTTTATAAAGTTTCCTCCATGAAATGTTAGTAGTTTTCAAATGAATGTCACATTTTATTAAAGCAAGTTATATTTATAGTATTAAATATTCCAAAGTACTTTTACAAAACACATCTTCCATCAAAACTATCCCCAGACAACAAATATGTCATAAGTTAGATTTAGATCTTCTGAGCTGACATTTTATGTTTCTTCTGATAAAGGACTCCAGAACCAAAAGGCAGAATACAAAAGAGTTTTAGCCTTGAATGCTCAGAGTTTTTGTTAGTAAGAGACCAGAATTAGGACATAATGCCAGACTCATTCTGAGTGACAGGGAATTCAAAAATTCTCTTCACAGTTAAAGAACTGAAAGTAACAGTGATTTTGAAATCAATCCAATTGCCAATCAGCAGGCACCAATTTGACCCCAGCACAAGAGAAACCTGCAAGTGTTAACAACTGAGTGAAGTTGTGCAGAATTTCACAGAATGACAACTAAAGGAGGGCAAAAAGAAAATAGCCAGAATTATTTCTATATCCAACAAACCTTCCCTGCTTCCCCCATAACAAGCAACCCCATTCTCCATACCTGCTTTCTGTTATCTGGTTTCCCCACGGCTTACTGCCAGGTCTAGTGTTTCTCTTCTGTTAATCAAGCAGCAGCCCTCCATAACAGATTTTTCTTGCCCTCTGGGGCCTTCTGGGGTGTGGGAACATCCTTCTGGTGCTTCCACAGTTGAGCAGTTCCATAGCAGCACAACTACATCTCACCCTAACTCAGGCCTCCTAAAGAGATAGATGGATGCTTTGACAGATTTCTTCTACTCTCATGCTGGCTGGATGAATGCCCTGGTATAGCCAGATCAAAGAAAACAATTATCAGTCTAGGAAACATAGGCTTCTTATGATATGGGTTTATGAAATTTCAAAATTTGAATGATCTCCTAAAGAATGCTTGTGTTAAAGTTAGGATTGTGATAAATCAATCACCTGTAGCCAAAAAAACATCTGTCAAGGTCCACATTAGTAATATATGTGAAATAGTAGCTTGGAATCCCATACAGAAGTCATATAGTTAAAGGATGTCTCCAGCCAAGACAGAAGTAGATCACAAAGATAAAGTTTGCTTCTCATTGTGAAATAAAGTGACCTAAAAGCTACAATATTTTTTCTGTGGGCAACCAAAACTTTAAAAATACTTCCTAGCCTATAACGCATGTTTTTACAATACACGTGAAATGTTTTTATATAGAATTTAGGAAATAACAGACCTAAGACAGATAGAACATGTGTTGCCCGAGGATCAGCGGTGAAGCTCATCACCCGGTTAGCTACAAAGTATTGAACTGTTAGTTGCAGTAACTTTCAAAGTCCATCCACTAAACTGTGAGATAGGCAGGGATTGTAATCTATTTCAGGGAAGGCATTGAGGAAATCACAGATTCTTGAAGCACTGAAGTAAAGAGATGTTCTTAATCAAAATAAGATCCTAATCTGGTTACCTTGTAAACTCTTGATGCCTAGAAGCAAAAGAGTATTCCAAGATCTTCCCATAAATGTAAACAACAAACATCCAAATTACAAGTCAAATTTAAAACATTTTTTGGTAACCAATGCCTTTAAAATTCAAAATGCTCCAACATAATGAAGGTAACATAATGTTAATTAAGGAGGTCGCCAACAGGGAAATGAGTCATGAAAACTATAAAAAAGTTATAATGAGCTTAAGTCTTGTATATCTCATTAAAGCACAAATAAAACTGTCATAATGAGATCCTTTGATATCTCTTATCAGTAAATTCACTTAGACAAGGTCTTAGACTCATCTATTTTATATCAAATTTTCTATTACATAATAGAAATAGTTTGTGTTATAACAAGACTTGTATCACAGGCACACTTGAAAGCAAAAATGAAAATTATCTATGAAAAAAATCAGTAAGATAACTCACACATTTATTAACTCACCTAACATGCAAATTGTGCTAGTCACTGGAGATACGAAAATGACATTCCTAGCATTACATGACCTTTACCTTATTTTCCATAAATCAAATTATCAGAATGACTAATCAAAATTCAAGGAAGGTTAAAAGGCAAGACTTAAGTACCTTGATTTTAGAACTACTTTATTAGTTACTCACAGGTACTTAGGGGAAAAAAAATCTACTGTTATATTGTTATGTTCAAGCAGACCTGCACAAAACCTGGCAGTAGGTAGAAGCCCAAACTAAAACAGGCTAAACTTCTTTGGGCCTCAGAGAGGTTTTTAGCAGCTCACTTTCCAAGTAAAGGTATAATTAATGATTAAACTATTTTTCAAATAAACCATATTTTTAAAAAAGGGAAATTCCAATTATTATCAATTAATTATTCTTATTAAGGTTTTTATTTATCATGAAACCACATTAATGTTAAAAAAATTACTTTGCTAAGCAGTACAAGTTTTACACATTTTTCAGGTTTTACTGTTTACATTTAGTTAATGGGATGTATTACATTTCTTGTCAGCAATCAGTTTACTGTACTCTGGAATCACGGTTGAAATCAATTTCTTTAGAAATCTGAAAACTAACCTTAGTACCTGCCTCAGTTTCTGAGTTTACTTTCTTGAAAAACCATTGTTCCCCATGAAGATTTTTCAATAATTTGGACACTGTTTTTCAACAGTGTCCAATTTGCTTAAGTCAGGATGTTTCAATGACAATTGTATTCCTTCAGAACAGCTATTACTTCTTGGCAAACAAGGCATGATATTGTCTCACGTAAGTAAACAACTATTTTTAAGTGGACAACTATTTGTCCACTCTGAATTAAAAGACTAAGTCTCTATGTTCTGATTCCATCTTCTGTTTTATTTTTATCACCCATTTTACAGTCACCCCAAAAACTTTAATGTCAGAATAAAAAATCTTCACAGCAAGTGCTCACATACAAAGAAATAGTGAATTAAGCATATGACCTTGGAGAGAGCACCAGACACTCATGTAATTTGGAGGGCAGCCACACAGGGAGAGAGGGGAAGAAGTCCTTGAGCTGTTGCCACTCATCCCATAGCAGGCATCAGCTGCATTGGCACATGGCTGCACTCACTTTGTTCCTGTTCAACACCAATAAGGACTGAACACAGATACAAAATATACAACTTCTCCTCTCTGACTAGAGACACACTGAGGATGGTGAGTTGCCACAGGTCATGTGACAAACAAGAGAGGGCTGTGAAGTAGTGACCCATCCTCAGGTTACGTGCACAACTGGTTACCAAAAATGACATCACTATGCTAGAGTCAGTTTCAATGTGTCCAACTGTGGCTGATCAGAGCAATACAAGCTCAGAATACTCTACCACAGGTCTGGCACAAATGGTCTGTGTGAACATTTGGGGTGGATTCTCTAAATCTGAGCATCCTGTGTTTCCTTTGAGCTGTTTCAATTCTGCTCTGCTCATAGAGCACAGTACCTTGTCTAATGTGGGCACGCCATGCTGAGCAGTCCTGTGCCAGTGTCTCCCATGTCACATAATCAATTTCAAAGTTCTTGAGTGAGAGCTTGAGTGTCCTTGTATTGCTTCATGTGAACACTTGCCCTGTGTGAGTTCTCCATAAAATACGAATTGTTGACAAGCATATGTTTGCATTAGAACAACATGGCCAGCCCATCAGTGTTGTGCTTTCTGAAGTACAGTTTGAATGCTTGGCAGTTCAGTTTGAGTAAGGTCCTCGGTGTCTGGTACCTTATCCTGCCAGGTGATCTTCAGAATCTTCCTAAGACAATTCAAATGGAAGCCATTCAGTTTCCTGGCATGGCGCTGGTAGACTGTCCAGGTTTCACAGGCATACAATGAGGTCAGCACAACAGCTCTGTAGACTTTCAGTTTGGTCGTCAGTCTAATACCTCTTCTCTCCCATACTTTTCTTGGGAGCCTCCCAAACACTGAGCTAGCTCTGGCAATGCATGTGTCAACCTCATTATCAATGTGTACATCCCTGAAAAGTACACTACCCAGGAAAGTTAACATTCACAGCATTCAAAACTTCTCCATTTGCTGTAGCCAATGGCTCCATGTATAGATGGTATGGTGGTGGCTAATGGAGCACCCATGTCTTCTTGGTGTCAATTATTAGGCCAAAATCAGCACAATAAGCAGAGAACTGATTCATACTTTGTTGCATCTCAGCTTCAGAGGATGCATTGAGTGCACAATCATCTGCAGACAGAAAACCATGCACCACTACTCTCTCCACTTAGGTCTTGGCTTATAGCCTTATCAAATTGAAGAATTTACCATCAGTGCAGCAGCTGACCTTGATGTCATGTTCATTCTCATTGAAAGCATTTGACAATTTGACTTTTTTTTTGTCAATTGTCAAAACACGCACAGTAGTGACTAGTGGAAGGTAGGTTAAGTAGGGAATGAACAAAACACTCATTACAGCTTTACTTTCTTTTAATCCTCTACATTCTTCATGGGCCATCCAAAATCCTTTGGCAGCCACAAGCGACCCACAGGCCATATGTTGTGCAGGTCTGTGTTAATGGTTCATTCTTTTGATGGGCTTTCCCATATTCTTCTATGTCCTCAGAATTTTTTGTTAAATTACCTAGGTGTTCCTATAACATTCCTATAACAGACAAGGGAAGGGATTCAACCTACATCACACCTGGAGAAGCAGACATGAATTTTACCATTACATTCAGATATGTGCAGAAAACAGGTCTTCTCAAAACATTAAACTGAAAAAAAATATCAGTTTGACAACAATGAAAAATTCCCAAAGTTTAAGATGCCACTCAAATTGTGGTATCTCTAAAATTCACATGAAATTTGTACATACTCTTAGAACATAAGGTCCTTGAGGGCAAGGGCCATTTTTCATTTTTTCCATCCTTAATACCTAGCCCAGTGACTTACATATAAGTAGGTCATTAATAATTTCCAAAGAAATTTTTTTAGTTTAAATTTGAATATCAGCGGCTAGCTGATGTAGTGAACAGAGTACCAGCGCTAGAATGAGGAGGACCTGAGTTCAAATCCAGCCTCAGACACTTAACACTTACTAGCCATATGACCTTGGGCAAGTCACTTAACCCTGATTACCCTACCTTCCCCCCTCCAAAAAGCCAAAAAAAAAAATTCGAATACCTTAAAGAAATACTAATAATTTTTAGTAATCAGTGATTTACTAAACCCTTAAAAAAGTCAAAAATTCTCTGCATTTGTATATTCATGCATTTTAACTTTCCTTGCCTTTTTCACTATTAAAACAAAATGTAATTTTAAATCACTATTAAATTGTTTAAGTCTTCCATTTCTGAGAAAAATAATTTCTACCCTTTTCTCAAAATATAACTTCCTTAACAAGTTTCCATGAAATTAAAAGCTTGGTACCAAATATTTCCTGTCAACTAGATGTCCTCAAATCTTAACAAGTGGTGATTAAAAATCTTTGCTCTTAAATACTCCTTATAATAACTTCATTTTCAAATGCTAACGTTCCTAAATATATTTTCCATAATATGTCATCCCCTAAAAATCTTTTGTTAGAATCTAATATTTTCAAAAATGTTTATTTTCCAATATAAGGAGTTAAATTTATTTTTAATATCTGATTTATTTTCCTTGATGTTGAAAAAGCTGACAAAGGCTAATTTAAATTGAATTAGAGATTTTCTTCAGTGAAAATTTAGGAAATGTATTTAATAAAACCCAATTACCAGGCTTGAAGATTATCAATAAATGCTGCTCATCTTTGTCCCTCCTGTCCCAAAGTAATTATTAGACTTTTCATGTGGAAGGAGTAGAACCAAAAGATCAAACTCATAAGCAATCAAATGCAGAGAATACAAAAACAGCAAGCAAAAAACTAAGATGATTAAAACCAAGGCCTACAGTGAAGTTTAAGATTTTTCACGGAGTCTGTCTCAGAAAACCTAGCTGACAGAAAATAGTTCATTCTAACATTTATGGCAATCGTGCATACAAAAGACTAAAATACTATAAGACTGCAAGCATTTAGTCATTCTTTTCAACAGCTCCTATGATGAATATACTCTTTGCTGGTCTGCTCTTCTATTACTACAATGCCAAACAGAAAGTCAAGTGAATGAAAAAGTAAAACATTACATCAATCCAGGTACAGTTCTGGAATATGAATTTCTTTTAAAAAGATAAATTACATAGGTCATATATACATATATGTAAGATAGCTTATTTCTATCAAATATATGCATATTCATTTTATATACCATACATATTCATTTAATAGTATATATTCATCATATAATTGCACATAAAATTGTGTCTGATATATATTAAGTGAATATCCATATATTCATTCGACAGAAATAAGCCACCTATGAAAGCAAGGCTAACAAAAATACTTTTAACCCAAGAACACTGAGAAAAAACAATCATATTTTAAGTTATTAGCAGCTATCCTCAGCCATTTCTAACTATTGGTATTCATCAGGCTAAGCAATTTACACTTCCATAATACTGAGTTTCCAAATTTAATTCCAATACCACACTAACAATAAGAGGTGAGCAGCATAGAAATGAAGTCAATGGGCTTGCTGATGTACTCTACCTAAGGCTTCCCCTCTAGTTTCAACAGTTACTCAATCCCTCTCTTTTTCAACACAATACTGTGCTGGCGCTCATGTGCTCACTCACTCTCTCTCTCTCTCTCTCTCTCACTCTCTCCCCCCTCCCTCTTTCTCTTACACAGACACACACACACACACACACACACACACACACACACACACAGATAGTGCCCTGTGACTAACGTAATAATATGGAATTTTTGGGGGGCTGGCAAATTGTAATAGCAATATGATTTGCATAAGTATATAGTCTTAACAGTTTTTTTTTTAATCTCCTGTATTAATCTATAGTCACCTTACATTCAATACTTTACAATATTACAAAAAGTACTTCAGTCATGTTATAATTCACTATTACTGATGATCTCAGGGGAAGACACAGGAGAGTACTTTCTACCTTTGAGTTCTGATAATACAGCTGAACAGGGCTGGCCTTGGGAGTCAGGACCTCAGTTTGAATCTTTCAACGAAAATAGACTATCTGGAGGACTCTAGGCAAGTCACTTTTTTCTGAGCCTCAATCTCCTTGTCCGTAAAATGAGACGGTTCAACCCAATGACTTCCAAATCTCCTTTCCAACTCTAGGTCTATAATCCTGCAATTCTGAAAACTTTCTGACATAGTGCGATCACAATGTAGAAGGATCAAAGGATATTAAAAACATAATAAAGAAGGTTTAGTTCATGCATTAGAAAGGGAAGAATAACTTCATAATATTAGGGTGCAAGGTAAACCCACCATTGAAAAGACAGCAGCTCAAGAATGCCAACACCTAGTTCTAAAATAGAATGTTTCATATGTAAAAATTTTAAAAGAAGGTTTTTTTTTAAATTGAAAATACATATTCCTCTATTAGTTTCTCAATTAATCAACAACCATTCAGCAACTACTTACCCTGTGCAAGGCACTATGTTAAGCTCCAGGAATACAAAGAAAGTCAAAAACAGTCATGTCTTCTAAGAAGCTAAAACATTCTAATAGAGGAGACAAGTAAATAAACACTTACATACTGGGTGGCACAGTGGCTAAAGCACAGGCCTGGAGTCAGGCAAATTTCTCTTCTTGAGTCCAGATCTGGCCACAAACACTTACCAGCTGTGTGACCCAAGTCACTTAACTTAGTTCCTCATCTGTTTGCCTTAGTTCCTCACCTGTAAAATGAGCTGCAAAAGGATGTGGCAAGCCACTCCAGTATCTTTGCCAAGAAAACCCCAAAAGAGTCAGACATAACTGAAAACAACTTAACAAAGAAGAAACAATGTAGATGGAAGGTAACCTTACAAGGGAAGGCTCTGGCAGCTAGGGAACCAAGAAAACATCTCTTACAAAGGAAAGCACCTGAGATGAATCTAGAAGGAACCGAGGAATCTAAGAAGTAGAAGTGAAGCAGAACACTCCAGGCACAGGGAGGACGGCCATTGCAAAGGCACAGAGACAGGAAATTTAGCATCCAGTAGGTCAGTACAGCTGGACCATACACTGAGAAGAAGGGAGTAAGTGTAAGAATGGAAAAGTAGAAAGAGGACTGATTGTTAAGAAATTTAAATGTGAAATGAAGGACTTTATATTTGATGTTCGAGATAACAGGGAGTCATGGAGACTGTTTGGAGGACCAAAAGAGAAAACACATGTAAAGAGCTTTGCAAAACCTTAAAAAGCCTTATCAGAGCATCTAAGAGATGGAAGAAACCTCAGAAGCCACTTGGCCCAACTCATACACAAGAGAAATCCCAATATAAGCTAGTCAACAAGCCACCATTAAGCTTCTGCTTAAAGACTCCAAAGGAGGAAGCCACTACCTCTCAAAGAAGGTCATTCCACATTTGGACAGCTCCTTTGTTAGGGAGTTTTTCCTGGTATGACACCTAAATTTTCCTCTTTGCAATTCCTACCCATTGCTCCTGGCTCAGTCCAACAAAGCTAGCCTAATCTTCCTACATATGACAGCTTTTCAAATACTGGAAGACATCTAACCTGTTCCAACATATCCTTTCTTCTCCAAGCTAAACATTATCAGTTCCTTCAAACCATCCTCTTATGACATGGAGTCACTACCCTCCTCTGAACATTCTCCAGCTACACTGTGGCACCCAGAACTGAACATGAGCGTGTTTATCACCGCCATATCCTTGTAAATTATCCCCTCTAAATGCCGCCCAAGATCAAATTCACATATCAAAGCTTGAGGTTCACTACCTTTTTTTCAGATGTTCTTCTGAATTCATGTCTAACCATGGTCCCCTCATCTTATACTAGCAAAGGTAATTATTTTTGTACCTAAGTGAAGGCCTTTGTACATTAATCCTAAAGAATTTCATCATCTTAGATTTGCTCCAATGCATAAGACTGTCAAAATCTGTTTTTGAAACTGATTCTATTATCCATTGTCTTAGCTATCTTCCTAGCTTTGATTTATCTTGCAAATTTTAAAAACATGCCATTTATGCCTTTATTCAAGTCACTCATAAAAATGCTGGTTGACATAGGGCCAATCAACAGATTATTAGGGTACTCCACTGGAGATCTCCTGCCATGGTGACACTGAAACATTAACAACTACTTTGATTCTGGTCAACCAACCATTTCTGAATCCATCTGATTGTATTCTCATCCAATCCAAGTATTTCCATGTTCTTACCAGGAGTAGTATGAAAAACTTTATCAGAGCTTTGCTAAAATCTAGGTAAACTGAATCCCCAGTATTCCTCTCATCTTCTAGTTTAGAAATCCTGTTAAAATGGGAAATTAGATTAGCTTGCTATGACCCTTCTTCATGAACTCTCACATTCTGTAATCACTGCGTCCTTTTCTAGATGTTCAGCAACCATCTTTTTAATGATCTGTTCTAAAATTTTAACAGAAATCAAAGTCAAACTAGATGTCCTATAGTTTGTAGATTTTGTCCTCTTTCCTTTTTTGATCTTCAAAAATAGTTTTCCTTTTCCAATCTTGAGGACCCTCTCTTGTTTTCATAATCTTTCAAATATCATTGACAGTGGCTCAGTAATCACATTTGCCAGTCTGTTCAGGATCCAAGGATGTAGCTCATCTGGGCCTAGTGAAATGAATTTGACAAAGGCCAGTAGGTGTTTTTCCTATTGTATGCTCACTATCTTGAGTAGCAACTACCAGCTAGTCATCTGTTCTTTAGTTACCACATAAAGGTCATTCTCCATTAAAAAAATGAGAGACAGGGGGGCGGAGCCAAGATGGCAGCATAGGAGCAGCAAAGTATCGTAGCTCCCACATAGCCACTTCAAACTATCCATAAAATATGACTCTAAACAAATTCTGGAACTCTAAAACACACACAAATGTACTTTCTGCTAAAGGCAGCATCTCAGGGCTGGAAGCCTAAATCAGCTCAGCCTGATAACGGAGCCTTGGCCCTGGGGGCAGCCTGACGAGCTGAGCTGCAGCTGGAGCAACAGAAGAGTGGATCTGCGGCACCTGTGGCAGTTTCCAGAATTATCAAGCCATGAAGAAAAAAAAAAAGGACTAAAAGGTTAGTGGAACTCAGCTAAAATCAGGGGAGAAAACTGGGTTCAGCCAAACCACCTCCAGGGCAAGGAAGCAGCAGAAGTGGAGGTCCTGCACCTGCCTCCACATTGCCACTTCGGAGCTCCCGGCCTGCAGACTGCAGGGGGGCCAAGCGATCTTTCAGAGGCCAAATGCTCTCGCATTGAGCAGCCTGGATCCAGATCGTGGTCTTGGCTGGTGGTCCTGGGGTCTCTTTTCAGTGACCCAGAGCTGGGGAGGGCCCCAGCAGCCTCCTTAAAAGCTCCGGCAGCTGGGAAAACCCCAGCTATTTGGGACAGAGCTGTTCCCTCTGGAAGCAGAGTTCCACAGAGCTAAAACATCTCTGATTGGCCAGCCATGAATAAGCATAGGAAGCAAAGTAAGAACAGCAACTAAACCCTAGATTTCTTCTTTGGGGAAAAGAAGGATCAAAGCAGGGAATGGGAGGAAGACAACAGTCAGAACTCCCACACCAAAAGCTTCCAAGAAACACGAAGACTGCCTAAAAGCTAGAGATCAGCTGAAGAAAGATTCTGAAAACCAAATGAGAGAAGTGGAGGAAAAACTGAGAAGAGAAATAAGAATTATGCAAGAAAATCATGAAAAGAGAGTCAACAACCTGACTGAAGAAATTAACACCTTAAAAAACAGATTAACTCAAATGACAAAAGAGGCCCAAAAAAGCCAATGAGGAGAAGAATGCCTTAAAAAAT
>CM053587.1:149551815-149601852 GCA_028646515.1 Pseudochirops corinnae | reverse complement strand
AAATGTATATTTACATATACATACACATATAACTATATAAGAGGGTTTATATATGCATACAAGCACATATCTGAGTATGTGTATTTATGAATACATAGAGGGTATAAGATCAACTGAATAGGAAGGGACAATATTCTAAAAGGTGAAATCCTGAGGTGAGAGAGGATTAGATTGAGAGGAGGCAGGGAGAGACAGAATGGGGTTGAGCATCTCATGGAAGAGGCAAAGGATAATTGTTACAATAGAGGGGGAGAACAGGAAGGCAAAAGGGAAATAGTCAACTTTACTCTCACTAAACTTGGCTCAGGAAAGGAATGACATAAATTCTAAAAACTGGGTATCTTGCCACAGAGAAGAGTAGGGGGAATGGGGATGAGAGGTGGGATGATGGAGGGGAGGGAAGGGTGGGGGGGAAGGTTGATGAAAGTGCATACTTCTGTAGAGGGACAGGGGCAGGGACAGGGTAGAGAATGGAACAGGGGGCGGGGGGGAGGAGTGGGATAGGAAGAAGCGATATGTAATCAGTCTCTCACAATATGCCCACTGTGGAGAGGTTCTGCATAATTACACATGTTCAGCCTATATCTGATTGCTGGTCCTTCCACTGGGGGTGGGTGACGAGGGAGGAAGAGAAAGAATCTAGAATTTAAAGTTCTATAATCAAATGTTAAAAATATATATGTATATAATATATATATACAATAATAATAATTATTATTATTAACTACATCCAACTGGAACTTAAGATACACACGCACTGTGGTAGGGAGATCTAGCCTGCCCTACCGGAAAGTCAGAAGGGCAATGGGGGAGGGCACAGGAGAGAATAGATTGGGGGAGGGGTTATACAATGGGATGGTTGTTTTGGGGTGGTGGGTAGGGGAAAGATGGGGAGAAAATTTGTAACTCAACATCTCATGGAAATGAATGATGTAAACTAAAATAAATAAAAGTTTAAAAAAAAAAGAAAAGAAAAAAAATGAGAGACAGAAATGGCTAGGTGGTACAGTGAATAGAGCACTGGCCCTGGAGTCAAGGAGTACCGGAGTTCAAATCCAGCCTCAGACACTTAACACTTGCTAACCATGTGACCTTGGTCAAGTCATTTAACCCCAACTGCCCTGCTTCCCCCCCCCCCAAAAAAAAGCCAAAAAAAAAAAAAAGGAAAGAAAAGCAATGAGACACAGATGATCAGCTGGATATTTCCCTGATAGCCTGATTTCATGACAGGTGGTGGTATAATGTCCTCTTAGAAATTGGGAGGCCCACAGGGCAACTAGGTGGCACAGTGAATAGAGCACAGGCCCTGGAGTCAGGAGTACCTGAGTTCAAATTCGGCCTCAGACACTTAACACAAAACTAGCTGTATGACCTTGGGCAAGTCACTTAACCCCAACTGCCCTACCTTTCCCCCTCCAAAAAAGAAAAAAAGAAAATGGGAGGCCCACCACACAGCAGATAGAAGAAAGAAGAATGGCCCAGGGAATCTAGTAACCCAGTCAGGAAATAGAAAGCAACAGCATAAGAAGGGCCTTGGAAGTGTTGTGGTCTCAGAGGGTCTCTGGAAGCTCTTAGGAAAGTGGAAGGTGGCAATTGCCTTAGAGCAGGTAGAACACAGTGGAGACTCCAGAAGCTGGAGTTGAGATCTGACAGTGAAAGGCAAGAAAGAGCTGGGCTAGGGTACTATGGTCAAGTACTTCTGGAACAATACCCTCTGGCAACCAAAGTCTTCCCCTTGCTCTAATTGGCAGGTCATTTTAAAAATCAATCAGGGTGCCCCTATTGCTCCAAGATAAAGTCCACAACAAAATTCCTTAAATATTACTGATTCCTTTCTAGGTTTCACATGTCAAATGCTTACTAGGCTTTGGTCTTTTCATTAAGAATGCTAAAAATCCTCTAGTGATATGGACAGACACACATAGGTTATTCCCCTTTCTCACTGCTCTCTCTTATTAGGGCATGGCAAAGTTCACTCAGATCAGAGCTTGTTTTCAGGCAAGGTCTTCCTCAACTCAGCCTGGCCCCAGATCCCACGCCCAGAAACCCAGGTGGCCATGAGTACATCAAAAATCAGTCAAATGGCCCTAAATCTCCTTTACGACCTCCTCAAAAATAGATGCCTATCAATCTCCCAAAAGAATTCCTTCTGAAACTCATAAATTCTTGATGAGGCTGTTCCATCACCTTCTGGTTCACTGTAGTAAGCAATGAAGCAAATCAATAAATAAGACAGAAACTTTAAATTGTAGCCAGTGGTTCCTAACTTGTGGATTCATGGAGTTTGGGAAACCACTGTACACATGCCAAACATTGTTATTCTGATCCTTCCTCAGCTCCAACAAAATACACAAGATAATTCAGTAAACAATCCTTTTAGACTAAGTAATGTCTCTCATATATGCGCCATTTTTCAAATATTATGTAGATGCTGTGATGAATAAGATACAAATTTAAAAGACTACAGAATTCAGAAGTTTTCTGTCACTATTTATTTTCACAATCAGTGGATACCAGGAGTATAACTACTACCATGAGAGAAATCTGTGAAACGTTTTTTATTTAAAAAAGGTCTTAATACTCAAAAAGGTTGAAAGTCACTGCTAAAAACTATACTATATGATATTAAATACAATTTTATAAAAAAAAATCAATTACTATTCTGCTCACTTCAGTTAATTTAGAGACAAAGAAGGGTTTTTTGTTTTTGTAATTCATGTATAGTAGAAATGAAAAAGCTGGATAGCAGGCCCTTTGCCAGGAATATAATCTCACCTTTTGGGGTCAATTAAAAATTAGATTTGACTTAAATCATTTCAAATGATTACATCTCTTCTACAAATAATTAAGCATAAATGAAGACTGCCTGCATATATATTTAACTTCAAGGATTCAACTAAGACTACATAAACTGTATGTAAAAGTTTAGCCAATCTATCTCTCTATTTTTAGCACAACAAAACATAGTCTACTTACTTTTGTATTACATTTTGCAAGCTCAACATCATACCCAGTTCACCTTTCATCTTTTCTCTGTTAGCCCGGCATTCTGCCAAGTAGCGTAGAGCCTAAAACAGAAACAATCAATTAATTCTCATTTCTAGATTACAGAAATTAATTAATTGGCTGTAAAAGGTTCTCTTCCTTCATTTTACTTAGAACCTACTAACCAGTAAACTTTAATACTGCATTCAATAAGCAGACTGGCTGACACTTTAATTCAACAAGCACTTACTGGCAACTATTATGTTCTAACATTTCCAGGTGAAAAGACAAATTTTTTTAAAAATCAGTTACTGCCCTCAAGAAGCTTATATTCAACTGGGGCATGAAAGTTCAACATTTCAACAAATGAATAAATTCAAGACTTTGAAGAAGAAGAGAATATTGATAAGTGTGAGTACCTGTAAGATGTGGCACATATGCTGAGACTCAATGGTTGATTGGGATTCTCTAAGGCTCAGGTAAACAGGGAATACATTCCAGGCATGGAATGAGTTTGGGGAATAGTAAGTCTATCAAGCTGAATGGAACATAAAGTAAACGTAAGGAAGTGTGAAAATAAATATAGAAAGAAAGTCTAGGGTCAGGCTTTGACTTAAATGGTAGCCAAACTCAAAGGTAGATATAGTTTCTTTCAACTGTCATAAAACCTAATCAGTGCGTCTAGGATAAAATACAAATTCCTCAGTTTGACATTTAAAACACTTTAATATATGACTACTAGAAGAGAGTGCTTATTCAGACCTTTAAGAAGATGATTTTAGTAGCTATGTATGCAAATACTGGAGAGAGAATGAAAGCAGAGAGACCAATTTGGTTAGTGTGATAGTCCAAGTGAGAAATAGTTAAGTACCCAAATTAAGACATAGCAAGGAATTGGTTCAGGGTAGGAAGAGAAGCGGAGTAAGCAGTTTGGGGGGTTTTTTTGTATCTTGGGGAATTTATTGTACAGTTTTTTCCCATTTAGTAGTATTTTATTTTTTCCAATTACATATAAAGATAGTTTTTGATAATCATGTTTATAAGATTTTGAGCTCTAAATTTTTTCTTGCCCTCCTCTCCAAGAAGGCAGGCAATCTGATAAAGATTATACATACATGATCATATTAAACATATTTCCACATTAGTCACACTGTGAGAGAAGAATCAGAACAAAAGGGAAAATCAGAGAAAGAAAAAACAAAAAATTGAAAATAGTATGCTTCCATCTGCATTCAGATTCCATAGTTCTTTCTCTGGATGTGGACAGCATTTTTCATCATGAGTCTTTCATAACTATCTTAGATCAGTGTATTGCTGAGAAGAGCTAAGTCTATCATAGTTGATCAATGCACTGTGTACAACATTCTTCTGGTTCTGCTCACTTCACTCAACATGAGTTCATGTAAGTCTTTCCAAGTTTTTTCTGAAATCTGCTTCTCATCATTTCTTATAGTACAATAGTATTCCATTACATCCACATACCACAACTTGTTCAGCCATTCCCCAATTGATGGGTGTCCCCTTGATTTCCAATACTTTGCCACCACAAAAAGAGCTGCTAGAAATATTTTTGTACATGTGGGTCCTTTTCCCTTTTTTACGATCTCTTTGGGATCACAGACGTAGTGGTGGCATTGCTGGGTCCCTTTGGGTACAGTTCTAAATTGCTCTCCAGAATGTTTAGATCAGTTCACAACAGAATAAAAAGTCCATTAATGACAAGACTTCCAACCAAGATGGCTGCCTGACCCTAAATTTGATCACCCAGCTCCCCAATAATTACTTCAGCAAAACTCTGAAATCCACACTAGACTGAATAATGATCAAGAGACTGAAAAACTACAGTGACTTCTTTCGACCCAGAACTGAATAAAAAGTCAGCCAGAAATCCACAGACAACAGAAAAGGGAGCCACCAGCAAAGCCAGTGGAGGCAACAAAGCCAGAAGCTATGGTAGAGAAGGGCCAGAAACAAGTGTAGCCAGCAAAGCTCTGTGTCATAAGGCATCACAAGCAAAGGGCTCCCCTGAGAAAGCCCCAGAGAACCAGCAAGACACTCCAGGTCTAAATTCATGAAATAACCTGTAGAGATGAGTAAGCCAAAGAAGGCCCATAACAGTATAAAAAATTAGCAGACACCTAGATCTAGTATAGATCCCCAAAATAAGAGTATTCTAAAACCTGCAGGGAAACTCAAAAGGCAAAAGTGAATTTTTCACACAATCCAAATGAGTATCTATGGAAAATAAAACAAAAGATAAAGATGAAATAAAAGCTCCATAGCAAATTAACAATAGCTTAAAACAGAAAATAGCAAACCTAACCAAAGTAATGAATTACCTAAAAGCTAGAACAAACCAGAAAGAAATAAAAAACTATATGAAATAACAATTTAAAAATTAGAACAAACTCAAAAGATGGAAAAAAATATAAAATATCAAAAACAGGGAGCCAAGAGAAACGGGAAACAGCAGTATAGTGAGTTGTGCCCCATCCCAAAACTGCACCAAACAGATCTAGAAAATGCACCAGACAAAATCCTAATGAGGAAATCCAAGAAAAAAGTCATAATGGGTCATTTTTCCCAGCCCAGTTTAGCAAAGAGAGACAGAGGTTTGTGGACAATGGGGACAGAGTCTGGTGCAGCACTCCAATGCCAAAGGACAGCCTGCGAACTGGGACAATAAAGAAGTCCTAATCCATTGCAGGACATCTCCAGATCTGTATCAAAGCACCATGATGGGAAAGGCACTGACCAGCAGCTTTGTCACCTAATACATATTAGTCATAAATCCAAAGTAGACTGATAAGTGTCCCTGTTCCTGAATTACCCTGTCCCAGACATATCAGGCTATAGGTGATGTACCAATGGAAGAACAAATTGAGAAGCAAGCAACACTGATGTGACTCTTTAGCTTCCAGGCCAGCCTAAAAGCTCACAGAGAAATAATCAGGAATCTCAGACCTAAATGGAGCCTGCAGTTCTATCACTTGATATCACTGCTGGCTGATGGTTTCTGAGGCCAGTACAGTCTACTGTTGCTCAAGACCCAAATGTGGGATAAGAACTTGCAGAGCTCAAACCAGGGGGTAGCACTCAGACTCTGTCCTGGATCAGACCACTTTGGGAACACCATAAACCTTCAGGTCCCCAGTCTGTCTCTGAGATCCTGGAATAACAACACCTCAATATTCCAAGAAAGCAATCAAGAGAATCAGCCCAGGCTTTCCCTCTAGAAGTGTAGTAGAGCCCTGCCCTAACATTAAGTCCAAAGTCAGGAAGGAAGTTGGAAGTATGGGCAAACAAAAAAAGAAACCCTACCACAACAAGCTATTATAGTAGCAGAGATCTCAAGACACAAACACAGAAGAGAATAACCCCAAAACATCTACAAGCAGTGCTTCAGAGAAAAGTGTAGCCTGGGCACAAATTTAACCAGAATTCTTGGAAGACGCAAAGAAAGAGTTTAAATTTTTTTTTTAATTTTTTCATAAATGAGAGTGTTTGGAGAAAACTTTGGAAAAGTAAACAGAGCTATGGAAGAATGAAGTGGAAAGAGAATTAACAGTGTGGCCCAAATAAAACTCCCTGAAAATAAAAAGGGACAAAATAGAAACTAATGACTCCATAAGATAATGAGAAATATTAAAACAAAGTCAAAAGGATGGAAAATAAAAAGAAAATATGTTATCTCATACCAAATACAAGTGACCTGAAAAAGAGATGAGGGAGAAAAATTCAAAAATCATTGTACTTAAAAAAAAATCATTTTACTTTCTGAAAGCCATGACCAAAAAAAGACTCTAGAAACCCTCTTTAAAGAAATCTTAAAAGAAAACTATCCAGATCTCTTAGAACCAGAAGGCAAAGTATAAATAGAAAAAAATCTACCGGTTATCTCCTGAAATAAATCCCAAAACAGAAACTCCCAGGAACATCGTAGCCAAAATCCAGAGCTTCTAGGCCAAAGGAAAAAAAAAATACTATAAGCAGCTGAAAAGAAAGAACTAAGTACCAAGGAACTATAATCAGGATCACACACAATTTAGTAGTTAACACTATAAAAGAGCAGAGAACTTGGAATATCATATTCTAAAAAGGCTTACATTCAAGAATAACTTATCCAGCAAAACTGAATATAATGCTACAGGGAGAAAAAATGTACTCTTAATGAAAGAGGACTTTCAAGAAGTCCTGAAAAAAAGATCAGAGCTGCAGAGAAAACTCTGAAGTTCAAATACAGGAGTGAAGAAACACAAAAAAGGAAATATGAATGAACAAAGATAAAGGACAAAACAAAGATAAACTGCTTACATTCAAGTATGGGCAGATGACATCCCCTCTGAACACTCATCATCAGGGTCATAGAGGGAGTCCAATTAGACAAGAACTGGAAATGCTTCTGTTATGTCTTGATGATCTTAAGAAAAGAATGAAAAGAAGGGAATATACTGGGGGGAGGGGAAGAGGAAAGCGGGGCACAGAACAGACAGATGAGGAAGTTAGGGAAAAATACCTCTCATAAAAAGGGTGTACAAGTAAACATCTATACAAACAAGGAGGGTGCAAGGAAGTGGCTGATAACTTAAATCTCACTCTCATCTGAAACAGCCAAAAGAAGGAAGAATACACACATACACACACATGTTGTGAAACACATTTCATTCATCAACAGGTATATGGGAGGGGAAAAAAATAGGAAGAGAAAATTAGAGAGAGGCTAGATTAAGGGGAAAGATCAGTTCTAAGGAAAACAAACTCTAAAGATGAACAAAAACATCTATAATTCTTCTGATATGGCAAAGGATGGAAATCTGAGAGAATGCTCATAAACTGAATAAAAGATGAACAAGTTACAATAAAGAAATGTGATTGAATATTTAATAATATTAAGTTAAGCATAACTGCTTAACTCTTAACACTAAACATAATGACCAACTAGGGTTCCAGTGGACTAGTAAGAAAACAGGATATGCTACCCACTTCCTGAAAGAGAGAGAGAAGACTCAAAATGCAGAATGAGATCTTTTTTTTTTTTTGGACCTGGTCAATGTGGAAATTTGTTTTGACTGGCTACACATGTTTGTAATGGGGTTTATTTTTCTTGTGTTCTCAATTGGGGAGGGGGGGAAGGTTAGGAAAGGCAAATGTTGGCTGATTAAAATTTTCAAAAAAAAAAAAAAGAAAGGAGAGCTAAGGAAGAAAAGAATTAGAAAGAAAATTAACAACTTGGCATAAGAAGTATAAAACCTTGCCCAAGCAATCCCTGAAAATCAGAACTGACCAAAACAAAAAAAATTACTCAACACAATAAAAAATATTAAAACAAAATCAAAAGAGGGGGGAAAATAGGAGAAAATGCAAGATATTTTATAGAAAAAACAACTGGCCTGGTAATGAGATCAAGGAGAAAAAAATTTAAGAACCATTAGGCTACCTGAAAGCCATGACCAAAAAAAGAGCTTAGACATCATATTTCAAGAAATCTTAAAAGAAAACTTCCCGGATCTCTAAGAACCAGAGGGCAAAGTACACACAGAAAGTATCCAACCTCCTGAAAAAAACTCAAAAATGAAAACCCCCAGAAACATTTGTATACAAAATCCAGAACTTCCAAGTCAAAGAAAACATACTTTAAGCAGTCTCAGAAATAAAGAATTCAAGTACCAAGGAGCCACAATCAAGATCATTGATTTAATCAAGATCACAATTTAACAATTACAACTATGAAGGTGCAGACAGCTTAGAATACCATATCTCAGAAGACAAAGAGTATAATAGGCTAAGAGCCAAAAATTACTTGCCCAACAAAACTGAATATTATTCTAACGTGGGAAAATGAACCTTTAAAGAAATAGAGGGCTTCCAAGAATTCCTGAAAAAATGATCAAAGATAGATAGAAATTTTGAAATTCAAACACAAGAGTTAAGAGAAAAATATATTAAAATATTTGTAGGTCTTTTTGAGGTGGCAAAGGATGGGAATCTGAGGGACTGTCTATTAGTGGTGAATGACTAAACGAGTTATGGCATATAAATTCAATAGAATACTACTGTGCTATAAAAAATAATGAATGGGATGGTTTCAAAGAAACCTGGGAAGACATAAATGAACTGTTGCAGAGTGAATAGAACCAGGAAAACAATTCATATAAAGACAACAATATGGTAAAGACAACTTTTGAAGAATAAGTAAAGGGGCAGCTAGGTGGCACAGTGAATAGAGCACAGGCCCTGGAATCAGGAGGACCTGAGTTCAAATTTGACCTCAGACACTTAACACTTACCAGCTATGTGACCTTGGGCAAGTCATTAAACCAACTGCTCTGCCTTCCTCCCTCCAAAAAAGACAATAAATAAATAGTAACTTTGATCACTGTAATAATGATCAACTACAACTCCAGAAGACTAATGGAAACCCACTATCCACTTCCTGATAGGTGGACTCAGAGAGCAGAATGAGACATATATTTTTTTTCCTTTGGACATGGACAACAGAAAAATTTGTTTGTTTAACTATGTGTTTGTTATAGGGGTTTTGTTTTCCTTTAATTCTCAAAGAGGGAGAGGTGAGGAAGAGGGAGAAAAGGCAGCTTTTTGCTGATTGAAAAAAAAAAATGTTTTTTTTTAAAGATACCAAAAACAAATGACTTAGAAAATAGGTCACATAAAGATTCTACTACCTAAAAACCATGATTTGAAAAAAAAATTCCTAGAAACTCTATTTAAGAAGTCATACATGAAAACTGCTCCAAAACTATTAAAACCAGTGATAGACAAAATCCACCAATCACCTACTAAAAGGAGACCCAAAAGGAAAATCCCAGAAATGTCAGTGCCAAAATTCAAAGCTTCCACATCAAAGAAAAAACACTACAAGAAGTCAAAAAGAGTAGTTCAAGTACAAAGGTACCACTCAGGATCATATAAGACCTGGCAACATCTACAAAAAAATGAGAGGATACCTTCTTCCAAAAGGCAAAACAAATACACTTACGAAGAGTAACTTATCTTACAACGTTGAGTATAATCTCATAAAGTGAAAAACAAGCCTTTAATGGAATAGAGGAAGCATTAGTATTTCTGATTAAAATATCAAAGTGAAAAGAGATGTTCTAATATGAATCCAGAGAAACCTAGAAGGGTAATTCATTTGAGATATTGAAAGATGTTGTATGATGATGTAATGCTAACATTCCAAGAAGGGGAGAGTAATCAAGTGCACTTTTAGAACCTTAATGTTTTCAAAGGATATTAAGGGAGTTAAATAAGAAAAACAGCAGCTAGGGATGAAACTGATACTGCTCTGAGGGTCAGAAAAGCAAAAAGAGAAGAAAGGGTAAAAGGAAGAAAACACTAATAGAAAGTAAGAAGAAAGAGATGGAACTTGCTATTTTTCATAATTGGGGTATGTAAGATTATACAAACAAGGAAAAAGGGATTGGGGAGAGAGGGAGGAGTGAGGATCATATAAACCTCAATCTTATCTCAAACAAATGAGTCAAAACACACACACACACAGTTTTCACAGGAATATGTCAAACTCAATGGAAACCAGAAAGACTCAGGAGATGGGAGGGACAGAATTGGATATTGAGGGGATGCACATCAACTGGAGAATGGCTGAACAAGTGGCAGTATATGACTGTTTTTGAATACTATTGTGATATAAGAAATGAACAGGACGTCTTCAGAAAAACCTGGGAAGATTTATATGAACTGACACAGAATCAAGTTAAGCAGAATCAAAAGATCACTGTACACAATAACAGCAATATTGTAATAAAGACTGATTGTGAAACACTTAGCTACTCTGATCAAGACAAAAATTCAATACAATTTTGAAAGACTCATTAAGAAAAATGCTATCTATTCACCTCCAGAAAGTAACTGGTTAATCTAAATGCAAAATGAAGTATAATTTTTTCCACTTTATTTTTCTTGCCTTTTTTTGCAACATGGATATGTTTTGTATGATTTCACATGGTAAAAAAATAAACTTGCTCTTTCTCTTTTATGATAAAAAATATTGGTTTTTCTACAAGTTCTGGAGGGCAAATGAGGGAACAAGCCTACAAAGTTATATATATGTATATATATACACACACACATATATAGACTGAGCATGGAGGTAAAATAAATGTAACATGAAAACTCAGCTAGACATGGTGGCACATGCCATAATCCCTGTTGCCAAGGAGACTGAGGATGGGATATAATTGAGACATCTAAACTACAATAGTAGTTGCTTTTTAGTCATTTTCAATTGGGTCCCCTTTGGGGGTATTCCTGGCAAAGATACTGGAGTGGCTTGCTATTTCCTCCTCCAATTGATTTAACAGATGATACACTGACAGAAACAGTGTTAAATGACTTGCCTAGGGTCACACAGCAAGTAAATGTCTGAGACTGTATTTCAGCTCAGATCATCCTGACAAAAGGCCCAGCACTCTTATCAACTGTACCACCTAGCTGCCCCTGAACTACAGTGGTCTCAGCCAATCCAGTGTCCAAGCTAAGTCTGGCACTAAAATGGTAACTGGTCCAAGTCTGGCACTAAGAGAGTGAAGTTGCCCAAGTTGAAAATGAAGCAGGTCAAACACCCCATACTAATTAGTAGTGCAATCTGGCCCATAAGAAGCTGCTGCACTTCCATCCTGGGAGATTTAGTGAGACTTGGTCTCTCCCCTCACATACCCAAAAAAGTCAGCTGACTTAAAAAAGAAAGTCACACAGGAAAATTGAATGCTGTGTAAAATTTCAGCTTCCACTGAAGAATATTTAAGCTATCAAATACAAAATGAAAGGCAAATTCTTTTTAAGGACCAGGTCAAATTTAATCTTCTCCTCTTAAACAAAGTGAAACCAACAAAGTCTTACTAAATGCTTTCTCAGTCCCTCATAAAGTTGTCCTTTATCCCAAGTGACCTCCCTTCCCTCTTCAATGAGTTCAGGAAATGGCTCACAATTTTTCTCTCCTCCCCAATTTCTGCTCTCATACAAGGGGAATTCAACACACAGACAGACTCTCCCTCAAACACCATTAATTTCCTTAATTAATCACTTTCCACGATTTATTCTTCCACCCCATTTTAGCCACACACAAAAAATGGCCCTGCTCTGGATCTTTCCATCATTCACAAAATGTACCAATCCCACATTCAATAATTTCAAAATCGGGGCGGCTAGGTGGTGCAATGAATAGAGCACCAGCCCTGGAGTCAGGAGGACCTGAGTTCAAATCCAGCCTCAGACACTTAACACAAAAACTAGCCATGTGACCTTGGGCAAGTCACTTAACCCCAATTGCCCTCCCCCCCAAAAAAGGCAAAAAAAAGAATTTCAAAATCTCCTTATCCTACCATAATCTACTGGCTTTCCACCTCTCCACCTCTCCACCTCTCCTCTCTGTCTTAACTGACCCGAACGGACTCTTTGTCTTCACCATGATCTCCAATCCCTTGACATCTCCCCTGTACTAGCAACTCTCCTCTTTTTGAGGAGACCTCTTGGCCCCATGATGAACCAAATCAACTCTACAAGTGAGTCCCCAGCCCTCCTATCATTTCACCAATGCCCTGCCATGCCTCAGCCTTGGATAACTTCCATCATCTGCTGCCTTCGCTCCTAAACATGCTAAACTAAGATAGAGAAAATCATAAACCATTCTTATTAGGTTCACTACAAACTTGTGTTAAATAACCTCAACTAGGTCCTCACTGCTGTTAGGCAATCCTACTATACCTCCTTTATCAACTCATCATCCCATTGATTACAGCTACACTTCCAAAACTTCATCCTTCCTCAAACCTCCCACGGCTCCTCTTACTTCACCTATCTCTATCTAACCCCCAGACCCTTCTGACCTGAGAATCTTACCTCATATTTCACAGAAAAAAACTGAAACCATGCAACTGAGCTCTCTCCTCCTCTCTTCCTCATCTCCTATCATTCAAATATCTTCCACTACTATCATCTCCTTCATTCCTATCTCAAGGATGAGGTGGCCTTACTCCTTACCAAGGTTAACCCCTCTACTTGGTCAAGTAATCCCATTTCATCCTGTCTTCTCCAACAATTTCCTTCTCTCTCATTACTGTTCTATCATATATTTTCAATCTCTCCCTGTCTTCTGGATGCTTCCTTACTGCATACAAACATGTCAATGTCTCCCTTATCCTCAAAAAACCCCATCATTGATCCACAAAGGACAGAAGAAATAAGGGTGGAATTTCCTGGGAAAATCCTCCATTTATCTCCTCTCACTCTCTTCTTTACTCTTTATAATCTTGCTTCTGAACTCATCATTCTACCAAAACTGCTCTCTCCAAAGTTACCAATGGTCTCTTTATCACCAAATTCAACGGCCTTTTCTCAATCCTCTTTCTCCTCAACCTCTCTGGAGCCTCTGACACTGTTGAGACACTTAATAATGATGATTAATTAATACTGTTGACACTTAACAGTCTCTTCTCTTTAGGTTTTCATGATAGTACTCTCTCCTAATCCTTGTTCTACCTATCTGACCCCTCCTGTGTCTCCTTTGCTGGATCCTTATCCAGGTCATATTCTCTAATTATAAGTATCCCAGTGTTCCGTTCTGGACGATCTTCTCTTCTGCCGCTCCACTACTTCAGCTGGTAACCCCATCAGCTCCCATGGACTTAATTACCATCTTTATGTAGATGATTTTCAAATCTTCCTATCCTGTCCTATCACCTCTCTGCTGAACTCCATTCTTGAATCTGCAATTGCCTTTAAAACTTCACAAAGTAGACATCCAATAAATATCTTAAATTCAACATGTTTAAAACCAATTTTATTACCTTTCCCCCTAAAACCTATCCCTTTTTGCCTTCCCTATTACTGTAAAGGACAACATCCTCCCAGTCCCTTGAGTTTACAACCTAGAAATCATCCTCAACTCCCTACTCTCTTACCTTTCATATCCAAGACCATTACCAAGGCCTGTCAATTTCACCTTTTGCAGCATTTCTCTAATATGCTTCTTTCTCTCTTCTGACACTGCCCTCAGGACCTCATAATCTCACGCCTGGACTATTCCTGCTGGTGGTTCTGACTGCCTCACATCTCCCCCCTACTCCAATTATTCTCTGTTTAGGCTAAAGTGATTTTCCTAAAGCAGTACCCCTAGTCAATAAACTCCAGTGGCTCCCTATTGCCTCCAGCATCAAATACAAAATCCTGTTTAGTGGCCAAAGTCCTTCATATACTAGAGCAGTGGTTCTCAACTTTTCTAACGCTGCGACCCTTTAATATAGTTCCTCATGTTGTAGTGACCCTGAACCATAAAATTATTTTCGATGCTACTTCATAACTGTAATTTTGCTACTGTTATGAATCATAATGTAAATATCTGATATGCAGGATGTATTTTCATTGTTAAAATTGAACATAACCCACAGGTTGAGAACCGCTGTACTAGAGCATTCCCCCACTACCACCTTTCAAATCCTCTTACACCTTATTTCTCCATCATATATTCTTCAGTTCAGTGACACTGGCCTCCTTACTGTTCAACAAACAAGACACTCCATCCCTTAGCTCTATGTATTTTCTTTGGCCTTCCACCATACCTGGAATGCTCTCCCTCCTCATCTCTACCTAGTAGCTTCTCTGAAGTCCCAGCTAAAATTCCATCTACTATGAAAAGCCACTCCCAACCCCTCTTAATTCTAGCACCTTACCTTTCTTATTTACTTCCTATTTATTCCATATATAGTTTGTAAATATTTGTTTGCTTGTCTCACCCATTTGATTATGAGCTCCTTTAAGGCAGGAGCTATCTTTTGCCTCTTTTTGTATCCCCAGCACTTAGCACAGTGCCTGGAACATAGAAGGCACTTAATAAATGTTTACTGACTGACAGACTATGCCCCAACTGGAAATAATTCTCTCTCTCCTCCTATCATCCACAGCAATTTGTCTGCACCTCCTTCTTGTTTTTAGAATAATCTATTTTAAATTATATTTATTCCTGTGTCAGTCTTATCTCTCCAATTAAACATAAGTTCCTCAAGGTAAAGGGACCAAATTTTTGTAATGCCAACAGTGAGTGTCCTGCACATGCTATGTTTTGCTGTTGATGATTTTGTTTTTACTTAGGACCTGTGATTTCCCTGAATAATATCAAGTGTGAAAACTCCCTCCATTGAGGCTAATCAACAACTCAATTTTATCTTATTACAAAGAGTTGCCTGGGACAATGAAACATTAAGTGATCTGTCCAGTTATACAACTGGTATGTGTTAGAAATATGACTTGAACTCAGGTCTTCCTGACTCCAAGGCTGGCCTTCTAACCACTTCACCATACATAACTCGTAAAAGAGCTTAAATTAAACATTTTTTTACATTTCTTAAAAAATATTATTACCTCAACCTGGTAGCCCAGTTCTCAATCCTAACCAAAATAAAACTAATTCAAATGGAAAATATACTTCCATCTTAGAACTAGATGCCAGAGTATAACAATTTATACAAAATGAATAAAAAGTGTTGTGAACTCATTTCAATCGTGTCCAATTCTTCAGTCATGTTCAAACTCCATTTAGGATTTTTTTGGCAAAGATAATGAAAGTGTTTGCCATTTCCTCCAGCTCATTTTAAGAGGAGGAAACTGAGGCAAACAGGGTTAAGTGAACTTGCACAGGGTCAATGTAATGGCAAGCAAGGACGTACTTAGCACCTTGTTTGAGCCCCTCGTGATTTGAAGGTGGTAGGACCCTGCTGCCAACAGGAAGGGTGGGACAGGAGAGCCACCATATAAAAGGAGGAACTTAAGCTGGGACTGAGCAGAACTGAGAAAGAGAAAACTTGTCACTGGCACTCTGTTGGTCTGTTCTGTCTGTGTTGATTTGTGTTTGTTATTTTGTCAGAAACATTTCGTCTGCTGACAGAGGATATTGCTACTGTTACAGAAGCCCTGGGACCTTACTGCTGCTTCAGAAGCCCTGAAAGAGGATTTTCTTGCTGTCTATTTACAGAAGTCCTGGAGGAGGGTTTTTACGGATGTTTTCAGAGGTCCTGGGACTATACTGATGATCTGTATTGATTTCTCAGACCTTGTTTGTGGGTCTGTGTTGATTTCACAGGCAGAAAGTGAACTGATGATGGTGCTGGCAATGTGCATGAATGTTGTTTTGGCTCTGTTAAGCTTTGTCTCCCCAGAAACAGAAACTGCAAAGGACTTGAGGTGGACTGATCACTGTGAGCTTCAACACTGAATGGAATGTTTGGTTTTGTTTCTTTTTTCCCAGTGTTCACTCATTGGTTACAACCCTTCTATACAACCAGACTATTGTACTATGTGAAAATATTTGCAGATACTATACATGATTGCACGCCACCATGGCGGGGAGGGAAGGGGGAGGAGAAAATCTGAAACTTAAGGGATTGTGGAACTGAATCTTGTAAACTAAAAGTAAATAAACAAGTCAATGAAAAAAAAATAAAAATTAAAAAAAAATATTGAATGGGAACTGGACAAGGAACTGGACGAAGAGTTGAGAACTGCCTGCCTGTAAACCCAGATGACAGTTGGGTGAATTCAGGCAAGAGCTGGGACCATGCAAGAGGAACCATGGAATTTGGGAACCAGCCTCCAGCCAAGATAAAAGGACCTCTCCTTGGGTACTTAGTACTGATTGACAAGATCATGATTTACTATGACCTAGGGGTGGGAGAACTTTGTACTTTGTACCTTATACCCCTTAAGGATGATAGGAAACAGTATCCAATCAAGAAGAAAGAAGAATTTCTGACTGAGAGATTAAGACACTGTGACCTAGGGCTGGGAGACCTTTGTATTTCCTATCCTTAATGATATCTTTTGTTTAAAACTATGTGGCCACTTTAGTGATAAGGTGTTATGTTATATCATTGTAAATGCTGTACTCTGGTTTCTTTGAATGTTTTGCTTTAGTTTACTGCTGAATAAACAGAGACTTTACTATACTATGTGGTCAGAACCTTAGAGTTATTCACAAAAGCAGTCTTCTAGAGAGCTGCTTGTGCTTGGCTTTACAGTCACACAGCTAGTAAGTGTCAGAAGATGAGTCTTCCAGACTCCAAATAAACAAAATAATCAACCAGTAATCATTTATTAAGCACCTTTTCTGTGCCAAAAACTATGCTAAGCTCAAGAAGTTCAAACTCCAAAGGGAGAAAAAAAATACAAACCAGTCACATACAGGATAAGTAGGATGTAAATGAGAGGAAAAGCAACAGAATTAAAAGGGGTTAGAAAAGACTTCCTGTAAGAGATGAAACTTTAGCTGGGCCTTGAAGGAAGTGAGGGAAGTCAGTAGGCAGAGTTGAGGAAGGAGAATATTCCACACACTGGAGACAGCCAGAGAAAATGCACAGAGGCCAGGGATGCAGTGTCTTGTTTTGTGAAACAGCCAGGAGACCAGTGTCACTGGACATAAAAATATGTTGTGGAGAAAAAATGTAAGAAGATTAGAAAGGCCAAAGGAGCCTAGGTTCTTAAGGGCTCTGAACACCAGAAGGTTTTGTATTTGATGCTAGAGAAAATAAGGAGCCAGGGAAGTTTACTGGGTAGAGAGAATGACATGATAGGGTCTGTACTTTCGTAAAATCACTCTGGTACCTGAATGGAAGATGTGATGGGAGTAGGGGGAGACTTAAGACCCACCAACAGACTGTTGCAATAGGCTAGGCTGAAGTGATAAGGGTCTGCACTAGAATGGTAACAACATCAAAGGAGTAAAGGAGGCATATTTGAGAGATGCTGCAAAAGTGAAATCCATAGGGCCTTGGCAAGAGACTGACTATGGAGGGGTAAGAGATGGTAAGAAGTCAAGGGATGACTCCTAGGGTGTGAGCTTGAGGTACTGGGAGGATTTTTGCCCTCTATCGTAACAGGCAAGGTTGCAGGGAAGGGAGACTCAGGGTTAATTAAGGGAGAAAGTTGAGTTGCATTTTGGACATACTGCATTTATGATGTATACTGAACATCCAATTCAAGACATCTGAAGGGCAAGTTGGAAATGCAAGACTGGGGCAGAATAGGTAGATAAGTACAGCAAAAGTTGTGTTATCTTAATATTTACCAAAGAAAAGGTTGAAAACTGAAAAATCTGATCTGCTTTCAAGACAAATTAAACAATCTCACAAATCTTACAGCCTAGAAGTTCTACAGCTGAGTGTGCCCCAGGACGGAAAATTCATTTTAATTAACAACACTTCTTGTGCACTTGCTCTGTTTAAAGAATTGTACCAGCAGCTGGAGCTGAGAGGGAAGAGGTGTTACAATGAATACATGGTCTCTTTCCCTTTTAGAATGAGAAAAAATTACAAGTAAAATGACTTAAGAACATTTATGAAACAACCTATCTACAAGTACACAGTAATATAAATTGAATAAACAATCTGAACATTGTAAATAAAGGCTAAGATAAAACATGCGCCATAGAAAAAAAGTTAAATCTCATTTTACTATACCTAATGATAAGTTCTCTCAAAGTTATCATTACATCCTCATAAAGTTTAAAAAAGAATTTTTACAGTTTTATAACAAAAAATGTTCTTAATTCTTTTACTTTGGTCCATCTTTTATCTTTCCTGACTTCTCTGCATCATTTAACATTACTGACTACCTGCTGCTCCTCCTCCTAAACACTCTCTCCTCCTTGGTTTTCCATGACTCTATTCTCTATTGGTTCTCTGACAAGTCTGAGCAATCCTTTTTAGTCTCCATTGTTCAAATATGATCCTTGGCCTATTCACTGTATATGGGTATATCTCAAGACTCCACCCAGGGGCACAGTCAAGATGGCAGTAAAAAGGCAAAGACTTGCCTGAATTCTCCCCCAAAACCCTCAAAAAATTCTGGAGCAGCAGAACCTGCAAAAAAAATGGGGTAAAATAATCTTCCAGCCAAAAACAACTTAGAAGATGAGCAAAAGCCAGAAAGAAACAATTCAAGTAGGGTAGAGTCACAGTCAGGATAACACAAGATTTGGCAGCTTCTACATTAAAGGATTAGAAGACTTGGAATATGACATTCTAAAGGTTCTAGGACTACAACCAAGAATCACCTACCCAACAAAATTGAGTATAATCTTTCAGGGAAAAAAATGGATATTCAATGAAAAAGAAAACTTTCAAGCATTCTTGATGAAAAGACCAGAGCTAAATAGAAAATCTGATTTTCAAATATAAGACTCAAGAGAAGCATAAAAAGGTAAACGAGAAAGGGAAATCACAAGGGACTTAATAAGGTTAAACTGTTTAAAGTTTATCCTACACAGGAAGATATGTGTTTTCTTTTACAACATGACTAATATGGAAATGTTTTGCATGACTAAACATGTATAATTTATATTAAATTGCTTGCCTTCTCAGGGGAAGTGGGAAGGATAGGAGGGAGACAATTTGAAACTCAAAATTTTAAAAAATAAATGTTAAAACTGTTTTTACATGTAGCTGGGGAAAAATAAAAGAGTAAGTAATTTTAATAATAAATAATAATAATAATTTTTTTTTTTTGCTTTTTTTCAGAGGCAGAAAGGCAGGGTAATTGGGGGTTAAGTGACTTGCCCAAGGTCACACAGCTAGTAAGTTAAGTGTCTGAGGCTGTACTTGAACTCAGGTCCTCCTGACTCCAGGGCCCAGCTGTCCCCCAAAATTAATTTTTAATAAAAAAAAGTCTGCCCTGGGCCTTCCCTACACATTACTTCCCATGTTTCTATTGAGGGCATTACCATTCTTCTGCTCAGCATGTTATCCCTAATTTCTCCATCTTCCTAAGCCTATCCCATCCAATCAACTATCAATTATTGCCATCTCCACAATATTTAGCATCTGTAATTTTCCCTCCATTTACACAGCAACCAAATCAGTTCAAACCCTCATCTATCTGATGGGCTGTTAAAATAGGTTTCTAATTGATTTCTCAATCTCTTGGTTTTTCCCACTTCAATTCATCTTCCGCACAGCTACTGAATTGATATTCCTAAAGGACAGCTCTGATCACATTATTCCATTGTTCAGTGTTCCCCTATTGCCTCCAAGACAAGTACTGCTTTGTTTGTTTCATCTTTGCATTGTTAGCACCTGATAAAATACCTGACCACACAGTCAGCATTTAATAAATGTTTGTTGAATTTCTCTGAAGAACAATGACATGCCAGAAAGCATTCAGAGGAGCACAACCAATATAGTACAGGAAATTCATGCCATATGAATCAATATCAATTAAAGGAACTGAGTATGTTTAGCAGAAAGAGATGGTAACTTCAGGTATCTGAAGGGCTGACCCTAAGAAGATGAGTTAGAGATGCTGTTCTTGGCTCCAGAGAAAACTGGGAGCAACAGGTAGACACTGCAGAGAGTATGATTTAGACTGGTTTTAACTTCTCCAGGATTCAAGTTGCCAAAGCCGAACTGAGAGCCTAAAGGAAATCTCTCACTCTCTGCAGGGCTCTGAGACACATAACTGACTCTCAGATGTAGGAGCCAGGCTGAAACAGAGAGCCTCTGGGAATACTTCTGTATGCTATACAAGAATGGCCATAGCCCTTGTCATGTAGTGTCAAAGGCAGTAGGTAAAGATCTGGTTTTGGATGAAAGCAGAGTCAGGAAACTAGGAAAATAAATCGATAAAAAAATCAAACTTCAGATTCAGAAAATAAACCATTAAGAAGCGATTTGATACACTCAGCAATCAGTGAGTTCCAGCTCTTAACTAGAATAGGGGTTTTTTTAATGCAAAGCAAAGTTACACATAACAAATAAAGGAAAAGTATTTCTTTCATTGTGCTTACATTACTCATAAAGACTGGTGACAAAGTTCTACTTTGCTCTATGCCATATAAGAAAAGATGATGGTGAAAACTGAAATTCAGTTTAATTCAACTCAACACACTTACTAAGGTATGCTACAAAGTCAGGGTCTCTCTCTCTCTCTCATGATAGTTGTACCCATGAAAAATCCCTCCTTCCCATCTATACCTTTCTCCTCCTAGGAGTTGTGCAAGTTACTCAAAGACAAGGCTACGTGTTCCAGACTAAAGTGTGGCTAAAGTGAACTGGCACCTAGCAGTAACAAGAAACAGGTTTGGAGACAGAAAATTAATAAGAACCTACATATTGAAGTGTTTCCAAAAATCTAGATAACTATGTTTTGTACATTAAAACTCGATTTGTACTGGAAAACTAAAGTGAAAGATTAGAATATTCAAATACAAAGAAGTACAATTACTCTCAAATTCAGGAAGAAATAAAATTATAAAATAAGATGTACTATCTTGACATAAGACTTTCCAAGTTGTCTTGGTATGGTCATATGAAAACCCATTCAACAAGCAAAATGTTTATCTGAGGCAGTCAGGTTTATAATTTTGTATACATTCTTTCCACAAGCAGAATGTAAGATAGCTCTTCTAGGCAGATCTGCTCCATTTTCTCTGGATACCTGCTGATATCTGAGGTCCACCATCATCTTTAATTTTTTCCTATTAAAATTCTCTTCTAGATATTGGGAAAGGGGGAAAAGGAGATAACATCAATAAAATGACATTCCATACAACCTGCTAAAAAAAAAAAAACTATTGTTCCAAAACTCTAGTATTAAAAAAGAGAGAATGTTAAAAGCTTGCAAACTTTGTCATCGTTAAAAGTCTGAGTAAAAATGCAAATCTGACAACCTGAACAGCTACAAAATAAAAAGGTCAAATAAATTTTTTTTATGTTCAACTTAATTTTAAAATTGTCAACATACACTCTTCTCCTTTGGCATCTAAGCTCATTCTTGGTTCTCCTATTTCTCTGACTTCTCCTAACTCTTACTGATTCCTCACTGTCCTCCAACAAAAAGAAAACTCTCCAAGGTTCTGCCCTAGATCTTCTTTTCCCTACCATCACTGCATCCCAACTCTAGTCCTATATTTCCAATATCCACCTGGATAAACCATCAGTAGATCAAAATCGAAACATCTAAAACCAAATTTGTCATCTTCCCAATACTCCCACCTTCCCAGAAAAGCTTTCTATTTTTATTAATGGCATCTGCTTCCCACTCACCAATGTACATACACTGGAGGAGTTAGCTTTAATTCTTGCCCCTTCTTTACCCCACACATACAAATCAAGTATCAATACTTATTTCCATCTTCTGCACCTGGCCTTCCCCCCCACCCCCCTCACCCCCCACTCCCATGGCAATCACTCAAGTTCTTGTTTTCTACAGAGTACTATGATAATTTCCCAATTGTCATCCTGGTTCCAGTCTAGCTCTCCCTTCAATTCAGAATCTATACCACTTCAATTATCTATCAAAGTCCATCCCTTCCTTCAAGGCCAAATTCAAATGCCAATTTCTCCATGAAGTCTTCCTTGATGCCCTCCAAAGTGAAAATGATTTTTCCCTACTCAAATTTTCCCTAATACTTTTTTTCCTAGATCTATTCTTTGCACTCAACTCTTTGTATATCAGTTAATCTGAAAAATTTGTCATTTCTCCCAAAGGACTGTAATGGAAAATCAGGGCCCGTGTCATATCCATCTTTACATTCCTCAAGCCTAACATTGTACCCTGGATACAGGGGGCATTTACATAGTCATTTGTTGACCTAAAATGTCATTTTCAGTGTTTTAAATAAAAACTTCTCTGTCCATTGTTATTTTATTCAGCACTGATTAAGCATCTTCTATGTACAATGAATCGTGCTAAGCAGTGAAGAATATAAATGAGACACAGTTCCTGACCTGAAGAACTTTATCATCTATTATTTGCCTAATAAAGTGGAGCCCCCTCTTTTACCTTTCTCATAGAACTTCGAAAAATGTCAGTATTAAATAAAGAAAAAAACAAGGAGAGAGCTGTTAAAAAGAAGGCATTCATAAATATTTATTATAAGTAGCATTTAGGCAAGTTTAGAATTATGATATAGTTTCTGTTCTGTTACAACAAGCATTTAACTTTTACATTTTAACTTTACATTTAACTTTACATTTAACTTAACCTTGCTATTAAGATTAAAGTATCAATCATTTTAAAAACTTGACCAAACCCTATCTCTCTATAAAAAGCTACAACATTACATGCTAATTTTAGCGTCTTGGTCTGCTGTTGCTCTTTTTCAAACATACCAAGGTCAAGGGCAATATGACTTCACTAGTTGGGAGTTCATTATTTGTCTGACTTTTATCAAAGCTTCAACAACTTAAGCACTTCAAGGGATTGTTTTCATGTTTCTATTTCAGGGTTATAACAGAAGAGCAAAATTTCTAAAGACCAAATACTTATTCCATGTGAAATACTTTCTGGTATTTTTTTCTTAAATGCTAAGAATCCAATGCTATTCAGTTCTAATGTAATCTGAGAAGTACATCTTATTTTCCACACACAACATATTTTGGATCTTCAGTAGTGATGACATACAAAGAGAAGATCATAAAGTGAAACCCAAAAAGATGTCAAATCCTGATTTTAGTTTCAAGGTTCTTTCCAAAAATGACTACTCCTCCTAAAGGTGCTTAGTGGAAAAGTCAATAGGAAGAGAATAAATAAAAGCAACAGTAGAAAACAAATTAAATAATAGATGACTGTTCTATTTCAAAGAAAAGGAATATTTAACTACTAACTCATAAAATATCTAATTTTGCTAAAAAGATATACTTCTCTTTCTCTGGAATTCTTTCCCTCCTGTTTTCTTCCTGGCTTCCCTAGTTTCCTTCAAATCTCAACTAAAAACCCAGTTTCTATTAACAATGGCTTTCCAAATCCCTCTTAATTCTAGGATCTCCTGAGTTTATCTCCAATTTATCCTACATATGCCTTATTTATACGTTGTTAGTTGCATGCTGTCTCCCCCATTAGACTGTGAGTTCCATGAGGGCAGGGACTGTTTTTGCCTTTCTTTTTATCTCCAATGCTTAGCACAGTGCCTGAAGAATAGTAAGTGCTAAATAAAGTCTCATTAAAAAATGTTTAATAAGATGTTGGTATCAAAAATGCATAGAACTTCAAAGTATTAGTAAGCTTATTTTATTGATAAGAATCCACTATAAAAAGGGCAGCAATTTCATCCCACAGGTATGGTCTCTCTAAACCACAATATAACACTTTCAAAAAACTGCATTTTTATGCTCCAACTGTGGAGTCTCATGTCAACAAGGGCACTTCAAATTACTAACCAGAATAGCTTAGTATCACACTGATCTATGTCTTCCTACTTATGACAATAACAGATGAATAGTCTGTCAAATATTAGTGCCTATGCTATAAATGTGGGCAGTAATTAAGTAATATTTCAAGCACATAGGGTAAAATAAAAGCACTGCAAAGACAACTCTCTAGTGCACTTCTCATATGGAAATATAACACGAAACTAGTATTAAATACAAAATCAAAAAATTGAACAAAAACAAATTTTAGGACTTAGGGGATTTTTTAAAATGTGGTTTTAGGTTGGGTTTTAGTTGTCCATTTATTTATTTACTTATTTATTTGTTTTTATTTATTGGTGGGGAAGAACGATGGACTGTGACTTCATAGGTGTAGAGGAACCTCATTTTCCCAAAATTTTATTGATTCCTTCTTTTTTTTTTTTTTTTTTAACATCACAATCACTTCTAGGTATTTCCCTCAATGGGACTTCCTTGGCAATAAAGAAAAACAATTAAGCAAAACCAATAAACTCAGCCTCGAATTTGATATTCTACATAAACCACTAGTTCTCTCCTTTCTTTTTTCTTTTTGGGAGGGGGGAAGGCAAGGCAATTGGGGTTAAGTGACTTGCCCAAGGTCACATGGCTAGTAAGTGTTAAGTGTCTGAGGCCGAATTTGAACTCAGGTCCTCCTGACTGCAGGACTGGCACTCTATTCGCTATACCACCTAGCTGCCCCAAACCAGTAGTTGTCAAAGCATGGTCCCCAGATTCTAGGGTCAGAAGAATAGAACACGGTCACCAAGGTCAAAATAATTTTCATAATACTAAGGCAAGAACACTAAGGCCTTTTTCAGGCTCATTCTCTCAATCGAACAATGGCATTTTCTAGAGTTAAGAGTTTCTTTGAATTAAGATTTAGCTGCAAGCATTAAAACTGAATTGAAATCTCATGTACAGAATTTGTACTTTTGCCTCACAAGTGTTCGAATCTACAGTTACGGCTATATTTGCCATTTTGATTGCATTCATCCAGTACCAGAACCAAATAATCATCAAAGATCTTTTATGTGAATGTCTGACAACAAATAAAAGTGGTGCTAAAACATTGAAAGTATTGAGTAAGTTTTTTGAATCTCATGGTTTATTCCAGAATAACTGTTTTAACATTTGTTCAGATGGTGTCAAAGCAATGGTAGGTAAAACTGCTAGCAATTTAGCATGATTCAATGTAGTGGCACTAAACTATATTAACAGACATTGTACTCTTCACTACCACGCATTCACAGTAAAAACAAAAACCAATTTCACTTAAGCATGTCCTAGATAAAAGCAATAAAAGTTAATTTTATTAAATCTCAACCTTGAGTATATGTCTTTTTAAAATTCTGTGTGATGAAATGTGCAATATGCAGAAAGCTGGATACTGAGAAATGGTTGTTTCTAGGAAAAGCACTTGTGTGATTTTCATGGACCATTTTTTTCTTGAAAGAACTGACACACCTACTTTTATTCAGACATGGGTATTTGGCAGACATGTTCTTAAAAATGACTGAAGTACACCTGTCACTTCAAGGAAAACAACTGACAGTATTGTTAATGATAAGATCTGAGCATACAAGCAAAAATTAGAATTTCAGGAAACTTGTATTCCCACCCTGAGCTTGACAGCTTCCCAATATTTTTCTTAAAAAAAAGACTTTCTAATGGTGATAGTACTGAATTTTTTTTATATTGAATGAATAAAATGTGTCAAACATTAGAAGATCTTCGAAACAGTGAACCAAATGACCAATGCATGATGTTATAAAATCATGCATAAGTAAAAGATCCATTCCATACAAGACAGATGAATGGATTTTCATAAAACAAAACACACAAAGTTCATTGATATGATTCCAGATTCCACACTGCAACTATCCCTTAAGAAACTACCACCTGTTGAGCGGTTAAAGAATCTGAACACAAGTTTTCAAAGCAAGAACTGTAAACCATTAACAATCATATCAAAAAATGCTCAAAATTACTAATAAAAGAAATAAATATTAAAACAACTCTCACATTTTACCTCAGCCATCAGATTGGAAAAGATGACAAAAGAGAGATATAGTGTTGGAAGGACTGTAGGAAGATAAAAATATAAATGAAAACATACTAGAAGTCACCTGAACTCAAATTAGGCAATAATTATTAATTGCAGAGGATAAATGATATAATACACTTCCCCTTTCTTAATAGAGAATGGCAGAGAGGACTACAGATGCCTAATGTTGTAAACCCTGGCAAACTCTGAGGCTATGTGGTTTAAATTTACTCAGTGTTTTCTTTGTCACAAGGGAGCAAAGAAAAGGTGGAGATTTCAGAAAGTGTCTCTGTCTTAAAAAAATAAAAGGTATCAATAAAATTTAAGTTGCAGGGAGGCAGCAGTGGATTACCCATATGCTGATTTTTCTCCTAAGATTACTGCACCTGCTTCCACAGCATGGGTCCTTCTACATTGCCCCTTTCCATCTCATTGCTAGAATCAATATCTACTCTATAGTCTCTCAAAAAAATTATAAATAAATGAACGAATGAATAAATAAATGGTAGTGCTCACCTTTTCTTTTCATCCTTAGCAAAGGAAAATTCAAAAGCACCTAATTATGCATACCTTTGTTTATTAATAGTTTAATATTGATAAGATTGCATACCGCACTATCGCATGTCAGATCTTGTTACTACAAACTAAACAACTGTTCAAATTCTCTTATTATTATGGGATTTTGTTGTAGCCACGAATTTTTTTAAAAAGGATGATAATTTAGGTGATTAAAAATACTTTGTTATATAGGGATTTTCTTATAACTGCATTTGATCTTTAACTAACAGGCAGTATGGTATCAAAAGCAAGGCTGGGTTCAAGTCCTGAGTCTGACACACAGAGGCTGTGTGACCCTGGCCCAAGTGACAAGTTCTCAGACAACTATCTAAGATTATAAATTTCAGAGAATGTGCTAATCTGCATTGGTAAAGGGCATCTTATCGTGAGGGGGGGGAAGAGGAAGAGACCTCCTACCCAGATGAAAACACAGATCCAATTTAAACATACATACAAACATGCACACTTACATACACACACACACACACACACACACACACACACACACACACACACACCAGGATTAAGAAAGATAGCACTCAGCTACGTTTCTTAGTAATCATCTATAAGAAACATCTCATTATCCATAGGAATACCATACTTCTAAATACATAAGATACCTTTTTTTCAATCTAAGCCTGTTATTTTCACCAATGTTAGGAATACCTGGTATAGAAACTGATGTAGATTAGCCAAGTAACTCTAACTGAAAACCTACAGCACTAAGAGGTCAGGTGACTTTAGCCCAGTCTCCCAGCAAGTATATGTCAGAAGAAGGACTAAAATTTCTTCAGGCCAGAGCTGGCTCGATATCCACTAGGCCATGTTGCCTCTCAGAAGTGATGGTACTTTGTTTAATTAGCCCTTTGTTTATACAAACAGGAATTTTTTGTTACAGGCCAGAAAACTATGGGGAAAAAAACCTTATTTAACAAACAACCTCCCTAGCCTAGGAAAGATAACAATTTACAATTGTGCAGAGATACTTGGTTTTCTAAATTACAGCAATTTCCATCACTCTAGGAAGTAATGTTATTTATTCCCAGCAAAGAAGCCAGAAACAATCAAGAGTTCTAGGGCAGAAAGTAGAAAATGAAAGCTAGACAAGTATGTAACTCTGAGCTATATAATCAATAAGGTGACATGTTCCAACTATACTTAATCATGAGATCAAACATGTTCGTAAGTACAAAAAAAATAGTTCAACACCAAATACAAAGGATTTTTTACCTGTTCTACTCTCCATGTGAGGACAACTCAGAATGTCTCTAATGCTTTTTCAAGCAGATATTTCTCTTTCTTAGATGAAAAGAACTAATGAAAACAAAGGAGAGACCACCTTAACAACAAAGAACTGCACTGAGCTGAAAAGTCAAGCAAATGGGGTTAGATCAATGGTTCTCAACCTTCCTAATGCCTCGACCCTTTAATATGCATATGTGGGCATATCTGCATTTGGGCAGACCCGCCTGGAGAGGGATAGAGGAGCAGTGTCTCCATTCGTAAGACCATGAGAAATATGTGTTTTCCGATGGTCTTAGGCGACCCCTGTGAAAGAGTCATTCGACCCCCAAAGGGATCGTGACCCACAGGTTGAGAACCGCTGGATTAGATGGACACACTAAGGCTACAGGGAAAACATTCACGAGGGAAGAATATACAAAGTGTCTGATGTACTAACCTTAAATACTAGAGCATTTAACAAGTAATAAAGGTTATCACTTACTAGTAAAGCGGAGTGGACAACTGGAGGATTGGGGTGGTCCATAAACAAAATAAGGCCTGGCAGACATCCTTGATCCTGGACAATGGCTCGTCTATTTAGTGGGTCTGCTGCAAGATCCCGAAGCTGGTTAACTACTGATAGTGCATCAGGCTCGTCATTCATGGCTGCAGAGCTCATCTTCTATGCCATATGAAGAAATAGCCTTTTTTAAAAAATTCTGTGGAGAAAAATAGCTTAGTTAGCACCATAGAGTAGCAATTTAAATCTCCTAGATTACAACAGAAAACCTAAAAAGGGAATAGCTGAATTAAATTCATACAAAGAAGGGGAGGCGGGGCTACTTTGAGACGCTACCCAGGACTTGGGAGGCAGAAATCTCCCTGTCCTCTGGCCAGCTCAGATCACATCTCTAGAGTACTGTACTCAGTTCTGAGAGTCACAGTTTAGTTGATAAAATGGATAATGCAAAAGGGGGTCAACTAGAATGGTACAAATTCCAAAGCTCTATCATATGAAAAGTGGTTGAAGGAACTGGAAATATTTCGGCTAGAAGACAGGATCATGGCATCATAACTTTAAAGGTCGGACCTTGGAGACCATCAAGTCCAACACTCTCATTTCATTTAGATCAAACATTTGAAGAACTGTCACATGGTATAAGGATTAAACTTGTTCTAACTGACCTTGACAGGCAGAAGTAGAAGAGAGTAGAAGTTGCAGGAAGTAAATTTGACTTGACAGGGATTGGTAGACTTTGGTGTAGTAAAGTAGTATTATCTCCCGTTTCTAATCTCAGTTCTGCAAACTAATAAACTCTGTAAAAACAAATATTTTTAAAAGCACCTAATTTCTCTGCATTTAATCACTGAACCTAACCCCTTCATATTATTGCGAATGTTATGTTATTCTAATTAAAAAATATTAGTTTTGAAAAAACTCAAGCAGGTAGAATATATGGAAAAATTCTATTCATATCCAAAGTTTAAAAAACCAACTTTCTCTCTGTAGGTTACTTGAGTTCTTATTTTTTAATAGATTTTCTCTTATTTAATGAAAAAGTAATCTGGGCCGTTTGTTCATACTGGAACAAAAAAGAAAAGGTGTCAGAGATCACCTGACCTTGAAAAGCTGTCAATCTTTATTTTGTTGTTTTGGGGTTTTGTTTGTTTTTGCTTTTTGGAGGGGGGAAGGTAGAGCAATTGGGGTTAGGTGACTTGCCCAACGTCACACGGCTAGTTTTGTGTTAAGTGTCTGAGGCTGGATTTGAAGTCAGGTCCTCCTGACTGCAGGGCTGGCACTCTATTCACTGTGCCATCTAGCTGCCCCGACAATCTTTAAAGAAATTTTAAAACAAGAGCCAAATTTCCAAAGAGTAAGTTCTCAACTGTATGGAATTTTTGTAAATTTATCTATTCCTGAGTTACCACAGTCAAAAAATTACAAGAATAATCCTCCTCCCTTTTTAGCTAAACTGGTTCTCAGACAGTAGAAACAATCTCTCTCTGGTTTTCAGTTTTGGTTAAAGTTGACAAAACTTGCGCCAAATAGGCACTGCCTTGGAGAACCTAAGCTCACCTTTGCACAAAGATCAACTATCATTGCTATGCTAATTTGTAATTTACAAGATACGTGGTATATAAGGTAATAAGATGACATATAGGAATAAAAATAGCAGAGTGCTCTAAGGCTTCACAAACACTGCCTCATTTGATAAAAACCTAGATATTTCCTGCCAAATATACACTCAACCACATTTATACAGCACTGACTTCTTATTTACTCTACTTGTCAATGCTGTAGTTTCAAGGATGTCTGAGAGTCACACAATCTTGAATTGGAAGGAACCTACCTCAGAGGCCACCTAATCCAACTCAAATATGAACATGAATCTCCTTTACACTATACAAATCAAGTCATCATTCAGCCTCTGCTGTAATAACACATTCTCCTTTTATATAGTTTCAATTCTTAGTTAAGTAAGTTTTTTAAAAAGGCACCACACTAAAAAAAAAAAGTGTAAATAGGGCACAAAATGAATGATTATTGGAATGATTTTCCTTTTGGTTGTGTTTATTGTTGGCTAGTTGTACATGTTTTCCTTTGTGGGTACTGAATTGTTCATGTGTGGTATGTGTGTCACATATGTACAAAAAAGGAGCCTCTAGAACCCCAATGGCCGGTTTCCAGACAAGTGACCCAATTCAGATCTCTGAGAGCCAGGCACACTATCAGTAACAGGATTTTCTGTATGCTACTATTCCTTGATTCCTCATTGGTGCTTTTCCACCTAAGGGGTACCCTTGGGGAAAAAAAAATTCTTGTAGTGTTTTATGCTATCCTGTCCTAAAATGCTCTTAAACCATAGCTTCTGGTTTCTCCTACCCCAAGTTTGAGAAGCGATATGTCATTAGACTTCACAACACCCAGTCAGTCAAGTAACATAAGCAGAAACCCATTGTTTAAATACATACTGGAGGTCTTCTCTGGGCTATGTGCTTTATTTGGGCAGAATAAAATGAGCAGTGACTTTCCAATATAATAGAAAAAAGTGTTTGTAAGACAGAGGCCAGGCATTGGACTTATCCAGTATTTCAAAGACCAACAATCCTGGCATGCATTTTCATTTTTCTTGAAAATCAGAGAGAAGGTAGGAGACTTCTAAAGCAGCTTTAACACAAAATAAAATTAAATGATACCTTTCTTCAACAGTTGGAGACAAAGTTAAATATTCTAACAGATGAAAATAATGCAAATTCAACACAGTTCCTTTTGTACATAGTAACTTACTCTGATAATCTTTTAAATCAATCAGGCTCAGATCCGGAAAGAACTCAAGAGATAGATCCTATATAGCTACCCACCAAGAAACTAGGGCCTATCCAGTAAAGACATCTTTCTTACTTGCTTACCCTGGAAAGAGTAATCAAACCAATGCTATCATGGTTACTAAAAAAAACCTATGCAGATCAACTGTCCTATGGGGCACACACATTCCCAGACTCCTAGGCCAAAATTCTCTTCTCTGTTCCATTTTCTTGTGTTATATCCCCCTATTAAAATGGAAATTCCTTAAGGAAGAAATAACCTATCAGATAGGATAAGAGAGCAGGATAAGAGAGCATGACCAAATAAGAGACAGAGTAGGTACACAAGAAATAAAATGAATAATTTTGATTACAGGAAATTAAAAAGTTTTGATACAAATAAAACCAATGCAGCTAAAATTAGAAAAGAAGCAAATAAATGGGAAAATCTTTGCAGCATACTTCTTGCTAAAGATCTAACGTCTAAGATATGTAGGGAACCAAGTTAATTTTTAAGAATAAAAGTCATTCTCCAATTATATTAATGTACCATTAATGGAAAGATTAATTGGTCTAGCCATTCTGAAAAGCAATGTACAACTATGTTAGGAAAATAACTCTTGTTGATTATTCAAATAGTTTGGTTCTTCATGTAAACTGCACCAATCCTACATTAATCCCCAAAGGTTAATTTGTTAGTTTTAGAAGCTTAAAAAAAAAAAAAACCACTAATATTGCACTGCCCACAAGTAGAGATAAGGAATAGGATATAAGGAATAGGATAGGACATGGACCGGTGATTTCACTGGAGAATTCCCTAGTGAGGAAACTCCTTTTACCAATGCAACTAGGCACTTTCTCTAACCTTAGGGTGGCCTAAAGCCCTGAGAAGTTAAGTAACCAACACAGCATCACACAAACACTATGTGTTAGGAACAGAAATGGAACCTGGATCTTCCTGGCTCCAAAGCTTGCTGTTTATCCACTAGGCCATGCTGCTTCTACATAAGTAGATGCTTAATATATATTTAAATGGATTTTAAGGATAAAACCTTCAGAAGACTACACATTCATGTAGCAACATTTATGTTCAGATACTTATTAGTTGTGTGACCTTGGACAAATCACTTAAACATGCTTGGCTCAGTTTCCTCATCTGTAAAATGAGCTAGAGAATGAAACAGCAAACCACTCCAGTATCTTTGCCAGGAAAACCCCCAAAATGGGGTCACAAAGAGTCAGAAACAACTGAAAAACTGAACAACAAGGTACACTATTAACATTTGTGCCCCCTGAAAGTTCATCAACAGATTCTGTGAAATTCTTAAAGATTTAAACAAATGTGCACAACAGAATCCGGAATTAGAGACCATATTAGTTCAAACAAACTACTGTACCCAACTAAGAAAGCAGTGGCATAAGCACAGTTTGAAAAGAGCCAATTACACCAAAATATTCTGTGGCTATCACTTCTACACTCCCATACCTGGTAAAAAGTAGCCAAAATATTATGAAGTGAAATATAGTACAGTAAGAAAACAATGCAGATGAAATGAGGTGGCAAAAGGCAAGAAAAAAGTAAAGTTTCTATAGCAATTCCAAAGCAGAGTCCATCTTTTTCCCCAAAACCCTTTCTTCTTCTTTTTGAGGGTATCACCACACTTGGTCACCAAAGCTCACATTTTCAGTTATCCTCAACTCTTCTCTTACTTTTCCTATCTAATCAGTTGCCAATTCTTGTCCATGTCCATAACATCTCTTCCATCAGGTTCCTTCTTTCCACTCACAAGTCCACCACCCTAGTTTAAACCTTTATTACTTCTCACTTGGATTATTGCACCAACTTCCTAAAGTGGTCTCCCAATTTCTTCCCATTCTAATCCATAATCACCAACTCAAAAAGCATCAGTGCCTCTCCCTCTTAACTATAAACTCAAATACCAACTTCTATATTTAGCATTCAAAGCCTTTTACAACCTGGCTCCCCCCTACCTTTCCAGGCTACCTGGAAAGTGTTCATTCTCTCTGCCTACATTAACAGTCCAGAGAAACTACACTATTTCATATTCTTCATACATGACATTCCAAAAACATACCCTTTGCCCTTTTCATTCAAAAATCATTCAGTGCTTTTTGTGCTAGCCATTATACTAAAAACTAGGATTACAAAGAAAGGCAAAAACAGTAGCTGCCCTCAAGGAGCTAATAATCCAATGGGAGAGAAAATGCATAAACAACTATGTGTAAGCTACAAGTGTATGTAAACAATGTATATTCGCAACATATATTGTTTGCATGTGTAGACATATATTTACACAAATGCACATACTTGAAAACATTTATACACACAGACTAAATTGGAGGTAATCTCAGAGGAAGAGGCACTAACAGTGGAAGGTTTGGAGGTGACTGGGAAGTGGGACAGAGGCTTTGAAAGGTCTCTTGTAGAAGGCTGGATTTGATAAGTCTTTAAGACAGAAGACAAAGAAGGAAGGCCAGTGAAAAAGCAGAACCGGAAGATGGAGGGTGGCACTATTACCCTCACGTCTCTACCTTTGCATTACTGGTTACTCTTCTTAGCTCAGCTCAAGAACAACCTTGTTCAGCGTCTGCCCCCTCCCCCCGCTCCAGGCCAGCTACTTAGTGCCTTCCGTCTCCACGCCCCCATCCAGAAATTAATCTATAGCTACTTTGTACATATTTTTGCTTATTCATATGCGCCTCCAGTTTCCCTTGGGGAATGTAAGCTCTCTGAAGGCAAGAACAGTTTTGTGTTTCTTTTGGCTTTTGTCTTTGCACCCCTAGAGCCCAGTCACAGGACTGCCCCTAGCACCAAGGAGGCGGTAAGTAGTAAGTGCTGACTGACAAGAACAGTGAAGGGATGAGGGAGGATGGACCGTTTTGAAGACGACTAGTACACACAGTGTCCAAAAAGACCCGATATGGGGCCGCGAAAGAAACCACGGACCTCAGGCCGACCAACAACGAAAGCCGGGCAGAGCCGGCAGTCTCAGCTGGGGTTGGTCCCGACCCATCCCCAAAACCCCAGGGGTCGTTTGGCTCGGCCAGGCTTGCCGGCCGGCGCTTTGTCCTCCGGCCCACCAGCTTGCCTCGCTGACCGGCGGGCTGGGACGTCCCAACGTACCGACGCTCCGAGGGCAGCTTCACGCATCCAGGCCCCGCCGCATTGTGAAGCCGCACGGTCGGGAGCGTTCCAAGGCCCGCGGAGGCGGCTCCGTTCGCTGCCCCCGCCGCGGCTCCCGGAGAGACTCACCCACAGTCGACCCCCGAGAAGAGAAAAAGGCTTTAGCGTGCTAAGGGCCAGGGAGGAGGACCGAATAGCATACTCTACCCCTGTGATCCGATCACCTCTGCCATCCCTGCGCGCTCATTGGCCCTAAGCTCGAGATCCTTTTCCGCCAATTCTCGGAGTTCTTCTTAGGATACGATGGTCGTTGGCTGCGGCGGAGAAAGAGTCACGGCCTTATAGAGATAGAGCCAATGGGAAACCAGAAACCTAGGAATGGACCTCGCACTTTACCGTCCTCCTGGCCTCTGCCTATAGGAGAAATCTCGTGGAATTTGAGTCTTAGAAAGAAAGGACTGATTTCATCTTTGGAACTACAATTCCCAGAATTCAGTGTGCCTTGAAGGCATTAGAGCATTTTGTAGTGCTCCCTGTTGAAGTACTTTGCAGAAACTCTATTTCCCAGGAAGCAGTTTGCCTTGCTAACTTTGTTAGAACAAATACGACAATACTTACAAGAACCTAAGTATTTTAATAATCCTCATCAAAAGGCGCGTTTTTTTGCTTTTGTTTTAAAGAAACTATTACTGGGTGCTGCCCAGATTTACACCATTCTCTATCCTTTGCCAATTCAAGCATGAGTACAACTCCCTGCAGAGAGCATTTTTCTCTCAATTTTTTTTTCTGTCCTTTTATCAAAAATCAAAGTTTGAACAATGAAATTTTCTTATTATAAGCAACAATTCCCCTATGCAAAGTTTTCCTATTTATTCCGAATATTTAGTATAAATTGATGGCTTATAGTCTGTTTCACCTATGAAAATATTCGATGTAAATAACACTTGAAAGTTGTAAAATGTTTTCTATACCTTATCTCCATTTTATAGATGAGGAGCCTAAGGCTTACCATCAATTCAACTTTACATTGCTCTGTCCTATTTTGGATCACTATCTCCTTATCATATCTCAAATTACACAGGACAAAGCTTCAGTCTCAGATCACTCCCACCAACTGCTACCTTCTTTCCTACAAATGCTCTGCTAAATTGCTGAATGAAGGTGGATAAAATCACCCAACCATTCTGACCGGGTCTACTACAAATTTATGTTACATAATCTCAACTCTTTATTGCTAGGCAATCCTACTATACCTTCTTCATCAACTCACTATCTCACTGCACAGATGCATTTTTAATCTTTTCAGACCTCCTCAAATCTCCCATGGCTCTTTCTCCCTTCCTCCCCTCAATTCTTCTCAGTTGAGAACCTTGCCTACTATTTTACAGGAAAAAAAAATGAAGGTATATACCATGAGCTCTTTTTTCTCCTCTTCTTCATCTTCTATCTATTACCTCCTGCCACTATTTCCTCCTTCATTCCTGTCTTACATGATGAGGTGGCCTTACTCCTTACCAAGATTAATCCCACTATCTGGTCAAGCAATCCCATTCCATCACCTCTCCTCGAACAGATTTCCCCCTCAATCATCCCTATTCTATCACATATTTTCAATCTCTCCTGGCCTATATATTACCTACAAACATGTCAATGATTCCCCCATCCTTAAAATAACCCTCACTTGATCCTATCATCTCTAGTAACTAGTGTGTGGGATAAGAGACCTTTACCCAAAATAAAATAAGCAGAGATATCTCCAAGTAGAAACAGGAAGGATTTATTTCTTCTTGCAAGAAGGGTGGTTTCCCTACCAGAGGTAGTCTAGTAGGCAAAATACAAAATGCAGAGCTTGGTTATATATCGAAAAAGACCACTCCTTCACCCTCCCTTCAGACACCCTCTGTCCTGTTCCCCTTAATTAGGAACTGAGGATCACAATCTGAAATGTCAATATCAAAAATAGATATAAAAGCAGAAGATACATGTCTAGCAGAAATGAAAGCAGACAAAATTTGTCATTAGTATCAACTGAGATATGAAAGCAGACAATATTTATGAATCATGGGGGTTTTAGGACATGGTGACCTGCCCAGAGTTCTGCAACAGGATTTCCAGTTTCATATTTGTACAGGTCAGGTGGTGGTCAGTGAAAAAAGTCTGGGTCCATGGCCAAATTTGAGGAACATGTAGTTTTCCCCCCTACACATTAGCTAAGCTTAGCAAAAACTTCAACTTATTACCAGGGAAGTAAGGCAAGGGTCCCAGGCTGTTAGCCCAGGCTGCTGTCTTTGGTGACTTGCTACAAATGTCTAAATTTTAGAATACTACCTGAGAAGTTTACACTTTTATCCCACTCACTACTGTCCTATATCTCTTCTGTACTTTGTAGCTGAACTCCTCGTGTCTACAGTAGGTGCCTTCTACTTTCCTCTCACTCTTATAACCTGGTTTCTGAACTCATCATTCTATAAAACTGCTCTCTCCAAAGTTACCAATGATCTCTTAGTTGCCAATTTCAATGGTCTTTTCTCAATTCTAATTCTCCTTGACCTTGCAGCAGCCCTTGAGACCACTGATCACTCTATCCCTTGATACTCTCTTCTCTCTAGGTTTTCAAGATACCATTCTCTCCTGGTTTTCCTCCTACCCATGTGACTACTCCTTCACTGTCTCCTTTATTGGATCTTCTTCTAGATCAAGGCCTTTAACTATAGGTGTCCCTCAGGGTTCTGTACTAGGCCTCCTTCTCTTCTCCTTCTATACAACTTTACTTGGTAATTCCATTAGGTCCCATGAATTTAATCAACATCTCTATGCTTTAAGATTTTCACATCTACCCATTCTGTCCCAATCTCTGTTGAACTCTAATATCACATTTCCAGCTGCCTTTCAGATATCTCAAAATGATATCAGGTAAATATCTTACACACATACACATACACACACACATTCCTAGCTTCCGTAATTATTCAGTACAGGACATCAACATGCTCCTATACCTCAAACTCACAACCTAGAGACATCCTGGATTCTTCACTATCTCATACTCCCATAACCAAGCTGTTGCTAAGGCCTACTGATTTCACCTTTGCTTCAGTTTATCTCATATATTCCCCCTACTCTCCTCTGACACTATCCACCACTCTAGTACCAGCCCTCATTACCTTACTCCTGGATTGTTGTAATAGCCTGCTGGTGAATAAGCCTGCCTCAATTCTCTCCCCACTTCAATCCATCATTGATTCAGTCACTAAAGTGATTTCCCTAAAGCACAAGCCTGGTCATGTCATGCCCTACTCAGTAAACTCCAGCGGTTTCTTATTGCCTCCAGGAAAAAAAAATATAAAATGCTGTGTTTGCCATTCAAAGTCCTTCATAACCTAGAGCCTACCTATCTTAACAGTCTTTATATACTGAACTCACACATACTCTTCAATCCAATGATACTGACCTCCTGGCTCTTCTACAAACAAAACATTCTATTCCTCAGCTCTGGGCATTTTCTTTGGCTGTCCCTTATGCCTGGAAAGCTCTTTCTGACTACAGACCTCTCTGGCTTCCTTTGAGTCCCAACTAAAATTCCACATTCTACAGGAAGCCTTACCCAATTCCTCTTAATTCCAGTGGCTTTCCTCTGTTAATTATTTCCTATTTACCTTGCATATAACTTGCTTTGTATATGTTTGTTTACATGTTGTCTCCCCCATTAGACTGCAAGTTCCTTGAGAGCAAGGACTCTTTTGCCTTGTTTTGTATTCTTAGTGCCAGGCATGTAGTAAAGCTTAATAAATGTTGATTGGATAACTGCTTGATTTGAGGGATTTGCACTTAATCACACAAGTGCCAGAAACAGCTTTCAAACAGAGATCTGGACCGACTGCAAATATGGTTATTTTTCCTCCAACCTTTACCTCTTTCCCTTCCACTCTTCTACTCTTTCAACTGAAGTTATGGAATGGCAAATTTTTCCTTAAATGGGGTTGTTAGTTAATGTTTCCTTACCCAAGACTGTGCTGAAATTGTTTTATATTCAGTCTTTGACAATTCAAATTAATTTTTAAAGAAATGATTATTGATATAATTTGAATGCTTCTAAGAACTGTGTTGTTGTATCTCTGACTTCCTGTAGTAGACTGGAACTTGACCCCTGGAATTAGAAATGTACTTTGGTCCCTTGTGTAGTAGCAACCAAACTGACATATCCAGGATGGTGGCTGGCACAGGTCCTTAGATCTGCTTTACTAGGAAAGCTAGCTGTTGAAGGGGTCAACAATCTTTTTTAATTACATTCACTAGTTCAGGGAAAAACTCAGCACCCTGAACTTCAGAGAAAATACAAACACAGAAATAAATAGACAGGGCTCTCTGACTGCCTGAATCAACTATACACTTTATATACATCCCTGGATCAAGAGAGCCTTTACATCTGAGTAGTTGGGGAGCTCTGAAATATGGCCACTCAGAATCTCAACCAGGGAATCACAAGATTCTTCTCATAATTGAGCCCCCAAAGTAAAATACCAATTCACAGTACATATACACTTCTCAGAGCCATAAGGCACCACAACCCTCCAGACTCAAGTACCTAATTAGAAATTAGCAAAAGGTGTGAAAGTCTTCCTACAAGCAAGCCTCCCCTAAGGAAGCTTCCATTAATGGGCTCCAATGAGGCCTATTAATGGGGTAGGGAATATCTTATATCCCTTTAACACTACACCTTTCTAAACCAGCAGCTCTTAAGCCACCAGGACTAGAAACCCAGGAAAGAGAGAGAGATGGCTGGAAAAGAGAAAGGGCAAAAAACATTTTGCATTGTATCGTTTTCCATTTGCTCTTTACATAGTCTGGATCTTCCTCACTCCATACACAATACACAGCCCCAGGAACTAATATGGAGTTGCTGGGTGGGTGGTGTCTTTTAGCCAGAAGCTCAAGTACTCCGAATTCATACTTCTCCACGCCTCTATTATTATCCTTAAATGAACTGAAATCAGCATTAGGATTCCAGTATTAGTTCTTATTCTGACTTCGTTCCCCAGGTGCCTGTTTTCTCCAGGATTTCTCATTGTCTTTTCAGGAAATTAATAGGATCTAGATGAAGTCAAGTTGTATTAAGGCAATTATTCAGCTTCATCCTGTTTTACCTCTAACAAATTTAAAGAGCATTTGTACTTAGCTTGCTTTTTAGCTTGCAAGCTCGTATTGAATGGTTTCTTCTCCTTAAGACCACAAGAGGGAGTGGTAGTAAATGGACAAAGAAAACAACAGATGTCTCCCTCCCCAACCTAAGGAGAACCACAAAATTAGGTGCTTCATTTGTACTGATGATTCAGGCCAAATAGATCTCTAGTGTTAAAAGTAAACGATTAAATGTAGAAAACCATAGAAAGGCAAATATAAGTGGGCCAAATGGGTCATTGTCTGCTTAGCAGTAAAGTCTCTAGCTCCTGTTACTAAATTATTTTTGCAGTACAAATCTTTTAAAATACTGCAGTTTGACCTATACCAACTTGAAATCTTACTAAAAAAAGAGTTTAGTTTCAACATTTATTGAGCACCCATAGAATTGAATGTTAATTGTAATTTTGCCTCTGCTGTGATTAGAATCCTAATTTATCTGGTCGTCCTTTGGAAAGGAAGAGTGGGTAAATGGCATAAAGATATCGAATTTCTGTCACAAAAGGTAATTAGCAGTTGCATAAGTACCTGTGTTGACAGCAACCAGTTATGAACTGGTCCTGCAAGCTTTCTCCTTCCAAATGAATGAGCATTAGGGAAGCCACACAGAGCTCATGAGTCTTACCTCTGTTCACTAGTCTTTTTTACCCGCCACCATATATGGTACCCCTTTTATTGGGACAGGGCATCGCTATAAATTTCCCCTTTTGAGTGCTGCTCTGTAACCAGTATTAGTGTCAAAGTGTATACCACTGCCTGTAGAATGTCAGTGGTCACCCCACGAGGGAGAAGAGGATGAATCCCATTGGAATGAAAACTATCCAAAGTGTACAGAAATACAAAGACAGAGACTACTGGGTTCAGGGATAATAGTACATATTCACTACATTCATTACATATTCAAGGTGCTGCCTGTGCAGATTCACAAAATAGCACACACTAAAGTTTAGTGACTAAAACATTGGTCCCAGATTATCTGAGCGCCTAGTGAAGATGAATTGAAAACACGGTCCGCAAGTCTACTGGAAAGGCTTCTTACATATACGGGGCGGGGGTGGGGTGCGGGGGTTGGGGGAAGGCTTAGAATTGATCTTTCTCCGAATGGTTCCCTCAAGGCCGCCCCTCAAAATAAGAGGCTTCTTAGACTTCATACAAAGAAACAAAAGGCCACACAAAGACAGACGGCCCACGGAAGCAAACATCAAGAGCGGGGGACGCAGCGCCACATTCCCAGCCTTAGGACGCCTCGTGGCCAGCTCCCACACCCAAAACACACACATGCGCAGAGCCGGTAGAGCACCCACTCCCAGCTCCAGACCCAGCCGGGTGCCCGCCTGACCTCCTCCAAGGCACCCTTTTCCGCCCTAGGAGCCGCGCGGGACTCGGGACCCGCCCCCTTCGCTAACGGAAGGCAGACGATTGGCTGACGAAGACTAGAAACGCAACCGGCGTGGGGAGGGGATTGGCTATTTGCCGATGACGTCCCTGGGACCTCCCAGCCGGAGTCCGAAGCCGGTGAAGGAGACGCTGGCTGTGGCGGCGGGTCTGGTGAGCTGGAGGAGTTGGGTGGGGGGTGGAGGTTCAGCAGAGGAGGGGGGAGATCCAGGAGGGCCGTTTGCTGTCGGGAGGGGACGGCTTCTGGATTCTGGCAGTTCCGGACGGGAGGGGGGCGGGGTGACCGGAGCAGCGAGACGGGGAGGCCGGGGCAGCGGAACCGCAGTTATCGATTCGCCGGGCCTCGGTGGCGGTGGCAGCCCGGGGGCGGAAGGAGAGAAAGTCGGCAGAACCGGGCGGGGGCCTATGGGAGCGGAGCGGGGCGGACGGGGACAACGCGGGCACGCCTCCCCACACACGCCCACAACGACACGTCGCCCTTGGGTGGCTTGAAGTCACCCCCGCGCGCACCCTCGGACACCCGCTCCCACGCGCGCTCCGTGGCACCCTGCAGGGGGATGGGCTCCTTCCAGGGTCCGGCTTTCACACCACGGCTGCCTCCGTGGACCGGGGTCGAGAAACCTCCCGGATCCCGAAGAAGCCTCTGCCAGCCGGGGGAGAGGCAGCGATGACGCGCCGGGAAAGTAGCGTCCATTCCCCCACGTTGGCCTTTGGTGTTTTTAACCCGTAGGAAATGTGGGTGTCATTGTACTCGAGGTTTCCGATGGTCAGTAAGCATTTATTACGTGGCTGCTGCGTGCCCGGCTCTGGGCAAAAGACGGTCCCTGCCCTCGGGGAGCTTCCTGTCTAACAGGGAGACAACACTGTTTACTAACCTCCCGTGTGTGGTATAGGATAAATTAGAGGTGATCAGCCAAGCGAGAGCGCCGGTGTTGGGAGGTATTAAGGAAAAGGTCTGGTTTTATCCCAAATTTGGAGGAACCCAGGAGGGAGAAGATAACCTTTTCTTTTCCTTTTTGGTGGTTCCCACAGTGATGTATAGCCTTTTTTTCCAACTTAAAAATCCCTGTGATTCTTGTATAATTGATATTGTTCGCTTTCTTAATGGAGGGGGAAGGGCAGGAGAGAGGGAGAGAATTTGGATCTCAAAAATCTTTTTAAAATACATTTTTAAAATGATCAGCTTTTTAAATGCCTGTGATTTCATTGGTATGGAACCTTAATCAGCAGCTAGGTGGCCATGGGTAGTAGAACTGGCTCTGGAGGTGGGAGGAAAGGAGGAATATAAGGGAAGAGAGCAAAGCATTTGTTAAGCTCCTGTTATATGTCAGGCACGGTTGGAAGAGCTACAGATATCTCATTTGATTCTATTGATAATATTTTGTGGTGTTTGACTAATGTGATCTCCAAATTTACAGTCGAGGAAACTTAGGCAGAGAGTTAGTGTCTGAGGCTGAATTTGAATTCAGATCTTTCTGACTCCAAGCCACCTAACTGCTTCTGAATTCAAATTCTTCAACTGTAAAATAGGGATCATAAATAGCCCCTCCTTGGCAGGACTGTTTGTGAGGACCAAGTGAGATAATATTTGTAAAGTGTCTGGCACTTATTAAATGCTTGTTACTTTCCTCCTACTCTCTCTTCCTATATCTTAATATCTTTTTTGTGTCTTGGACCCCTTTTCACAATAATATTCTTAAATGCATAAAACACATGGGATTACAAATTAAACCAATCATATGGAAGTACAGTTATCACCAAAAAAAAGTTTTAAGCAAGTTCATAGTTCAGAACCCTGGGCCTAGATCTTGAACAGGAAAAAACCCTTAGGGAAGCAGGTAGTTTACCCTGACGTTTTATAATTAAGATAACAGGGCAGACAGGTAGCAAAACACATAGCAAAGAGACTCCAAATCAGTTCCACAGTACAATGTTTGTTTTCATGAGTTTCCATAACTGAAAAAGAAAATTACCCTGATGGCTATTCCTCTGGAAACTCTAGGCAGCTCCTAGCTAGACTGTCCTCATAAGAAGTACTGGGAATCTAATACTGAGCCTCTTCAGAGGTCTTTTGCTTGTTGATGGGATGGAACCCAGAGCCTTCCCCTCATCACTGTGACACATGAGTTAGATTTTAGTGGAGGATAATCAGTTATCCACACTTTTGAGATTTATTTCATATTATCCCCTTTATACTCTACTTCTCTCAGCAAAGTGACCCACTTTTTATTTTCGGTATTTAATATTCTGTCTCTAATCCCAGATCAGCTGCGTAATCTCAGCAAGCAGAAATAGTAAATGTCATTCTTCTGTATAGTATAGAAAGACCACTGGACTTATAATTAAGTCCGAATTTGAATCAGATGAGTATATATCTCTTATAAGTAGCCTTGAATTTCCTCCTCTCTAAAGTAGTAGGTGCTTTTTCCTTGCATCATAAAGCTCTTGTGAGGAAATTGTTTTATAAACCCTAAAGTACTATAAAATATAATGTACTATTAAATCGGAAGTACAGACCACACTATAATGTAACGATAATACTTCGTTTAAGTAAAAGAAGTAAGGGCCTGTGAAGGGCTTGAGCTACAGAAAAAAGTATCCTGGAAGTAAATAGCAACTTAATTTAGTTAATTTGCATTTGCTATGTTTTGAAAGCCACATAAAAATAGTTTAAATGTAAACTATTAAACTTATAATTTTTAAATTAAGACCCAAGCTGTTTAATAACTATGGCAAACATTTTAAAATATACTTCATTTCTTTATTATGGCTAGTTGAGAAAGACGGAAAGAATACTGCCCTTTGAAGCAGGATACCTGAGTTCTAGCCTAGGCTGGCCAGGAACTAGTGTGTGATGTTGGACCAAGCCATTTAAACTCTCAATTTTAGTTTTCTCATAAGGAAGATGGGGATATATGCCCTCTTACACTGTAGAGTTATGAAGATGGAGTGAGATACTGTTATTCAGATATCAAGTATCATTAAAGGGGTTAGGGAAAGCCAAGATCTTGTTCTGGGGACAGTAAGCAGAACATTTCAGATTACGAAAGTTTTTATTAGGCAGTAGTAGTATGATTAAGCTGGGAAATAGGGTGGTATTTGATTGTCAAAGGACTTGTTGGACAGATTGAGTTTGGACTTTGTAAGCAATTGGGGGCTTTGTTTGTTGATTGAATATTTTGGGTCAGAGGAGTGCCTCGAATTGAAAAAAAAACATCTTTCCTATTATTGCCACATTTAGCTCTCTGTTCACTTGGTAAGTGGTGAGCTTCAGAATGTTATCGCTTTTTTCCACTGCCCTTTGAAACTTTTGCAGTTGGGGGAATTCAAGGCTTTTAAACTTTTTTTTTTTTAACTCTTAAAGCTTTCTGAGTTAATAGCAATAGCCATAGCTACCCTTCCCAGAAAATTTTTCTCTGAGCTATTGTGAAGTGAGCAGAACTGTTTCCTAAGTAGACTCATTTTCAGAATCTCCTGATCCAGAGATCTATCCAGAATAAATTCATGCTTAAAACCAAGATAGTTCCCTGAAGTTGTTAATGAATTAGTCTTTATATAGTAGTCACTTCGACATCTATGTTACACTTAAGATCATATAATTTAGAATTTGAATGGAACTTTAATCTTGTGTAGTCCAACCCCTTCCTTTTACAAATGAGAAAACTGAAGCCCAGTGAAACTCAGTTTGTTTTTAAAAATCACGGAGTAACTTAATGGCCAAAATAAAACTGGGACCCAGGTCTCCTGACTCTTGATTATTTTATTTTTTAATTCTTTTTTTTTTTTCAGTTAACATACACATTGTTGAAAATCAGTTCCAATGACATATGGATTTAGTACAAAAATTTTATATTTCTATAATATATTTTAAAATATAGTTTTGAAAAATACAATTAAGAAACTAGGTATGTAGTACATATTTTAATTTTTTTGTAATGATCAATTATTGCCAGGGGGGGAAAAACAACTTACATTCAGTAAGTGGAGGGGTATCGTAACAACTCAAAATCTGCTTCATACTTGATTATCATTTCCTTAGTGGCATGAGTTACACTCATACACACACACACACACACACACACACACACACACACACACACATACACACACATACACAAAACACATATTTTAGTACATGTGCCACTTAACTATTTTAACCAGGCATTTGAAATAATTATTTTGTAATCTTTGCAAATAATTCCTATTAGTTTGAAATTTTAATGGACCTTGCATAAAGGGAAAAAATGCCCTAAAAAGAAATCCCTAGGATTTCAGTTATTAAAATTAATTTAATCTTAACATCTAGAAGTGGAATTATCCCTAGGTTGTGCATTAGTACAGTGCTTTTAAGCTTTATGAGAGAGAAAATACAGGTTTTCATCAAGCCTTCTAACCAGTTTCAGTTTGTGGAAAGATGTGGCACAGATCAAGAACTGGTTTTTGCAAGAGAACAGAGGGGATTAGACTTAATGGTCATTTCTTTAAGTTCTTTCTTAAATTTGTGGTTCTGTGATTTTAAATTATAGTCGATTAAAATTCACACAAAGGTTGACTCCTGATGAGTAAATGAATCGATCTTAAGATGCCATGATACTATATAAAAGCTCCCTGTTTATTTCTTTAATCTTGTCATTTATTGTCTCTGAAATATGTTGGGCAGTACAATTACTCCTGGGCTCTTAAGACAGGGTGACTTTGTGAAGAGAGGACTGGATTGAAAGATTAGTTAGCTTGTATTTTTCTCCATCTATAAATGGGATATATAACTATCCTGTCATAAATGTCTTGAAGAAAAATCAAATCACCACTTCTTGGCATAGGCCCTGAAGATCCCTTACTATGTACTGAAGTTATATTATTAAGTGTTTTTGCTGTTAAATCATTTCGGTTATAATTCATTACAATCAAACTGTTAATGAGGATTGATTGCTTCGATGCCACTGTTTGTTACAGCATTTTGTACTCTTTAGAAAGGTTCATTTCCTTGAGCTCTTTAGGAAAAAAAGAACTCACAAATACCCAAATGTTTTCTCTTTTAACAGTGCAGATCAAAACCCATTCATACGTTCACATTCATCTTGTGAAACTCTATCCTATGTCCTCCCATAAGTGTTCCACCAAGGGTCTACCCTACTTGCTGGAACCCCTTCCTCAATGTCTGCAGGTATCTTGAGAACACCAGTAGAGCACTTAGGTTGTCCACCTCTCATTCCCCTCTCTTGAAACTTGACCAGCCCATTTATTTCTGTCATACATTTTCCAAATGACATTTAAAATTCCATTCTTCAAAATTCACATGTTGTAGCCTGCTTATACCCACCATAAAATTATTTAAACATTTATTAAGTACTCACTATGTACCAAGCAGAATGGGTTTTTTGAATGGGGAGATAGAATATATTTATATTCTCCACGTTTTTCTCCAAGTTTTTCCTTTCTTCTTCCAGCTCTATATCCACCCTTCATCCCCAAGATTATTTGGAGAACTGTATAGACTAGTGTACTTGTTCAAAAAAAATATCAAAATGAAACTTTTAAAGTTTTCATCTATATGACATTGGGAGTGGGGGGGAGAAAATGCAACTCAATTCGTAGCTTTTTTATATTTTCAGGGGAGAAAAACTCTTTTAAGGATATATCCTGTGACTCTGTGAACTCCCTCCCTCCACCCCAGTTACTGTTTTAGAGACTTGTAACAAACTCAGTGAGATTTAACTTTGACTTCCCTGTGTTTACACAGCTAGTGAATGTTAAAGTGTACTGTAAACCCTAAGTTTTGCACTCAAGTCTTCCATCTTTCATCTCCAAGGCCACCATCCATCTCATTCCTTGCTATTTCTCAGATACATTTTCATGGGAGGGAAAACCTGTCTCACTTCTTTTTAAAAATGTTAACATTTACCAAAACTGTCACATGTTTGAGGGCTATATTAAGGTAGGAGCAAAACAGCACTATCGTAGGTTTGCACTGTTTCATTGGTATCTCTATCAAATGAGATGTATGTGAAAGCACTTTGATTAATATTAAGGACTATTTTCTGTTTTCACTTTATAGGAACACTTAGCTTGTAACACCGTACTATGTAGACCTTTAACCAGAGGAAGGGGACCCAGTGTGCAATATGGAGGAGAAAATAGACCCTCACCTATGTGTTATGAAACCTTGCACTACTACTCTGAGAGGGTACAGAGAGGTAGTCCTTTTTTAAAAAATAATTTTCCAAATTTTTATTATTTATTTTATACATTATTTTAATTTTGACTTCAAATTTTCCCCTTTTGATCCTTTCCCTACCCATTGAGGAGGTAAGAAATATATCAGTTATACATGCAAAATCATGCAAAACATATTTCCATATTAGCCATGTTGGAGAAAAAAAGGTGAAAAAATTATACTACAGTTTGTACTCACGAGTTCAAAAATTCTCTCTCTGGAGAGCATTTTTCGTCATGAGCCCTTCACAATTGTTGTGGATTATTATCTTGATCAGATTAGCTAAGTCTTTCACAGTTGATCATCATACAATATTGCTGTTACTATGTACAATGATCGTCTAGTTCTGCTCTTACACATCTTTACAGTTTTTTCTGAAACCATCACCCTCATCTTTTCTTTAGCACACAACAGTATTCCATCACAATCCCATATTACAACTTGTTCAGCCATTCCCCAATTGATGGGTGTCCCTTCAATTTCCAGTTCTTTGCCACCACAAAAAAGAATTGCTAAAAATATTTTTGTACTTATAGGTCTTTTTTCTTCCATCTCTTTAGGACACACACCTAGTGGTGATAATGCCAGGTCAAGGAGTATGCATGGTTTTCATAATCTTTTGGGAAAACCACAGATCGTTCTTCAGAGTGATTAGACCACCATAGCTGCATGAGCAATACATCAGTGTCGCTATTTTTCTACATCCCATCTAGTATTTGTCATCTTCTAGTCCTTTTTTTTGGAATGGTACAAACAATTGAGTGTCCAAAATGACCTCACTGTATCAAATTCTGGAATATAAATTGCACTGTATTGTAGTATGTTTGGTTTGCCTACAGGAGGGAGTGAGTGCCAGCAGGTACACTGGAATTCACATCTCCAGACTTCTACCCAGTTGTACTTTATAAATAGCACATTAATATTTCCCAAACCATGCCCTGTTGTTCAACAAAGACCTGAGAAAATAGAGCTAGCAATATTTTTTCCTTCTAAAACATTAAATACATTTTTTTGTTTGTTTCAGAAACATTTAGAATGAGCAAGTTTTTCCAGGTGAAAATTACTCTTAATGTCCTTTTTTGTTTTTGTTCCACAATTTTCTAGACTTCCTGTTTTGCTAATTCCATATTTCCGCCCCAGACTTTATGGAATATGTAATTGTACACATATGTGCATATACCTGTGTATAAATGTACTAATTTGTTTATAGCCCCAAAATGTTCTGTGCCCAGTTAGTTTGGAAAATGCTGTATTAATGCACTGATTCTTGTTTTGTTCATTTCAGTGTTCCTCCTTAGAAGGTAGGAGTAACTGTTGCCTTTACATAAGATTTAGGGATGGTAGGGGTAGAAGAAGAGAAGGAAAAATAGTAAATTTGTAATGTATTATACTTTGGACTGCCTGTGTGTGCCATTGTGCTAAGGTACTGACCATGAATGCAGTAAGATCAGTGTGGGCCTGAAGAGCCTTGGAATGGTTGAAAGAGGTGTGGATAGACAGATAGATAGATAGATAGATAGATAGATAGATAGATACATACATACATACATACATACATACATACATAGATGAGTGACTCATGTGTTATGTTTTTATGTTTCTTATATCTCCTAAAATAGTAATGGGCACCTAATACTAAACCGGAGGGAGGGAGGGAGAGTAGTAGTAGTAAGAAATAAACTTTACTTAAGTTAATGGTGGGGCAGGATCATGAATGATATTGACAAACTAAGGAATTTAACACTAAAAGAACCTGGAGTGTTAAAGAATACCTCAAAGGAGCAACAACATCACTTGATGTAATCTTTTTTTTATCTATAAGTTAAGGAAAATAGAGGTAGTATGATGAAAATTTTTATTTTAAATAAAATTATAACATTTTGTGTCAAATGATGGTTCCTGATCTTTTCAACATAAAAATTTGTTGTGCTGGTTAAAAGAGAGCCATTTAGCTCTTTGAATAAAATGTCCTGAAGGTAAGACTTGAGGAAGATTTATGTAGCAACAATCTGCAGAATGAATTGAAGGGAGAAGTTGTTGCATAATCTGCATTGCTCTTCCTTCCTGTTCAATTTGAGAAGCATTTATTAATTTATTAAGTTTGCTTTGAATCCAAGTGCCTAGCTGTGTGGCACAAAGATAAAAAATAAAGCAGCTCTTTTCCTCAGGGAGCTTCCATTCTTGGAGGGTTGGGGAGAGGAGTGGACAACAACATATACACAGATAAATATACACCAAATATTTACAGAGGAAAAAGAAATTATTGGGTGGGAGGGATCATTTATCACCAATGGGAATCAGGAAGGGCCTTGTATAGGAGGTGGCATTTGAACTGAACCTAGGGATTCTAAGAGGTGAAAGTGAGAGAGACTGCCTGTATAGAGATATAGGGATGAATGAGAATGTTATGAACAGGAAAGTAAGTAAGCCATTTGGGCTAGAAAATAGAATGCATGTGGGAGAGTAAGGTGCAATAAGTCAGGATATTTATGTTGAAGCCAGATTGCGAAGGGCTTAAAATTCCAGAGCAGACCAGTGATGTAGTCAGACCTGTACTTTAAGAATCTCACTTCAACAGCTGTGTGAAGGATAGATTAGAGAGGGAAGATAGAGTGGAGGTAGAGAGATCAATTAGGAAGCTTTTGCAGAAGGGTGGTTGGGAGTGATGAGGATCTGAACTAGATTGGTAACTAAATTTCAAGATCTCTTGTGAAGGTAAAATGTATCAGAAGACAAGCCTAAGAAAGGGCTGTCCCTTAAAAATATAGGCAGGAAGCACCTTGCAAGAGGAAAG
>CM053587.1:149518455-149551315 GCA_028646515.1 Pseudochirops corinnae | reverse complement strand
AGTTTCAGATTTTCTCACCCTTCCTCTTCCTCTCCCCCCCCCCCATCATGGCAGCATCTACAGATACCTTCCTGTTAATCATTAGTCAGGTTGTAAAAAAAGGGTTGTAACTGTTGGAATGATCAGTGGGAAAGAGGAAACAAAACAAAACAAGAAAAAGAAACAGAGCAAGTACTTTGTTTCAATCCGCACTGAGACTCTGCATCTCCTTCTCTGGATGGTGGATATCTCCTTCAATCATGAGTCTTGGAGTTGTTGGATAACCTTGTATTGCGGAGAGGAGCCCAGTCTATTGAAGTTAGTTGTCACACATAAGTTGTGTCTGTGATTGTGTACAAATTTCTCCTGGTTCTGCTCTTCTTGCTCGGCATCAGTTTATATAAGTCTCTCCAGGTTATTATGAAGTCTATCTGCTCCTCATTTCTTATAGCACAATAGTATTCCATTACATTCATATATCACAACTTGTTCAGCCATTCCCCAATTGATGGGCATCCCCTTGTTTTCCAATTTCTTGCCACCAGAAAAAGAGCTACTATAAATATCTTTGTACATATAGGTCCTCTTCCCACTTCAATTTGAAGTTTTTCTAGCTGACTTCCATTTGAAACTTTTCAAATGTTTTGTCTCCTGGGTTAGAATGTAAGCTCTTCGAAATCAGGTATTGTCTTATTTTCTATTTCAATCAGTGAATAAACATTTATTAAGGACCTGTACTAAGTGCTGGGGATACAGAAAGAGGTCAAAACCCCTCCTTTCCCTCAAGGAGTTACAATAGTTACAATCAAGTGAGGGAGATGACAGTACAAACAAATATTTACAAAGCAAACTATACATAGGACAAATAGGAAATAATTAACAGAAGGAAGGCACTGGTATTAAGAGAGGTTGGGGAAGGTGAAATTTTAGTTAGGGACTTAACCTCAGAATGGTGAGAGAGCGTTCAGGCCTGAGGGTCAGCCAAGAGAAAATGCCCAAAGCCAAGAGATGGAGTGTGTTGTACCCCACACCCCAATCCATCCTCCACTCAGCTTCCAAAGTGATTTTGGCAGCTACTGAATAAATTTAACAATGAATATGAACAAACTTCACTGACTGCACAACCTCTCCAGGATCAAATATAAAATCCACTGTTTGGCAAAAAAAGCCCTTTAGAACCTGACCCCTTCCTACTTTTCCAGCCTGCTCACATTTTCTTCCCTCCTTGAACTCTGCAGTCCACAACTTTGGCATACTTGAAGTCTCACTAATACAAAGCTGTCCTCCAACTGCATGCCCCTCCTGCCTGGAATGCTCTGCTCTCTCGTCCCTACTTCCTGGCTTTCCTGTCTTCTTTAAAGACTCAACTCAAACCCAGCCTTGTGCAGAAGACCTTTCCTCATCCATCCATCCATACTCCATTTCACCCTTTTCCTCTATTCTTGTATATGTACCTAATTATTTACATGTTGGATTCCTCATTATAATGTGAATTCCTTGAGTGCAGACAGTGTTTTTGCCTTTCTTTGTATCCCAGTACTTACACAGTGCCTTATATAGTGAACAGTTAAATGTTTGTTGACATATTAGCACAACAAAAGAGAGGAAATAGAGATTTGAGGTGCGAGTAGAAAAATAAAGAATAAAGAAATAAATCATTATAAGAATGTAGTGAGTCCTTGTTATTTGCCCTAGAAAATAGGGCTTGAAGAATGAGTGGGATATGAATAGGTGGTAAAGACAAGAAGGATGGTGCCTGCATTATGTCTGGATTCTCCACAGGGATAAAGAACCAGAACAAAAATAGAAAGAGTACATCCTAATTGTGGAGTTCCCAGCCTGCTTAGAGCAGAAGCTACTGATAGGAAGTGCCATGAAATAAGTTGGATAAAAAAAATTGATGTCATGCTTTAAGATTTGTAAAGCACTTTCCTCACAGATAATCCACAAGTTAGATGGTGTGAATACTATCTTCATTTTACAGAGCAGGACACAAGTAAGGAGTGAGGTGACTTGTTCACGGACACACACCTCCTAAGATATAATTCAGACTTAAAGCTCATAACTACAAGCCTGGCATTCTGGCCACTGAACCTTGTTGCCAGGAAGAGAAATTTAATCTTGATGTGGTAAACTATCCAGACCCACTTTTTTTTTTTTTAAACACTGGAAATAGTGTTTAAAGAACATTCTGTTCAGTTCAGTAGATGTGTTGAGTACTTAGTAGATGCCAGGCACTGTGAAGCACTTTGGATACAAATAAGTGAAAGAAATATAGTAGCTGCCTTCAGGGTGCTTATAATCTGTAGGAGAAAGCAGCATACAAAAGGAGGTGGAAGAGAAAGAGGACTTTTTATACGGTGAATGTTTTTTGGGCAGCTTCGTTTTTCTTAGAACATTATCCCAGCTGTTACCACCAATATCTGAATGATTCCGTTTGAGCCTGGTGGAATATTCCCCAAATTGATATTTCCTAAAGACCTATTTAGTAGCTTTGTGCCTGTATCTTGACATGAGACTGAGAGCCAGCAGACTACACCCAGGGTTTCAGTCCTATAAATCTGGCTTCAGTTCTAGTGCTGAAAGTGATCTAAGAGGCCATCTCATCTAGTCCCCTCACTTTACAGGTAAGAAAAGAGAAATTCACAGAGAGGTAACTTTCCCAAGGATTTTAGAAGAGGGTTGTATGTATTATTTGTGAATTTTATCATTTTTTAGGTTTAACTTTTCACAGACTCACCCATTAAGAAAACATGTGCTACTAAGTGAAGGAAAATGTCAGGAAAGAATCAGTTCCTGCTCGCCATAGGTCCATCAAACTGCCCAGTATGAAAGGACAGATAGATAGCCTTAATTGCAGATAAATTCTATTTGATTCTGAGATTGGAATCCACAGTACATGATTATATCTGAATCTTCTAATTGGTCATGAGGCCCTGGCAAAGTGCAAGGGGCTACAACAGCCATGGCACCATGAGATGGTCTTCACAGTTCTTTCATGATTTTTCTCCCTAGCTAAGTTAATCATAAGCTCCCTGTGAATAGGAACAGTAGTGCATAGAATGATGATAGGTATGTTTAACGCTGTTGGTATTTAGCTATTTTTTAAAATAAAATCTGTGTAATACCTAATTATACTAATGTCATAATTCCCACCCCACCCTCTTTAGTCCCATGTAAATGCCTCCAGAGAGGGACTGCTTCTTTTTCTTTTATCCCTAGTACCTCAGATTGAGTAGGTGTTTAATAAATGTTTCTCGAAATGTATTAGAGCTGGAACCTTAAAAACCAACCTCCTTATTTTAAATTGCTTTCCTAAAGTGTCCCAGCAAATTAGTGGCAGAACTAAGACTAGAACCAGTTTGCTATCTTGGAGTCCTGTGTTCCTGCCACTATACTATGCCGATTGATAGTGTTAATTGAAAGTATGCCAGTATAAATGCTTCTCTTTTTAAATTTCAGTTTGATTATGGACCATGTGCTAATATGTGTGCTTGAAATGTTGAAAATAACAATTTGTGAAGACTTTGCCATCTAGATGCTTAACTGGATTAAACGCCTAATTAGGATGGTTTGCGAACAAGTTGGAATAAGCATGGAATCGGTGAGTATCCAAAATTGATTTTATAAAGCAGTGGTAAAATATGTCTATGAAACTTAGTGGTTCCAGATGTTAAAACAAATCAAAAAAGACAACCTTCTTATAACAGTATTGCATATACCAGGATTATACTTTCTTTTTTAAATTTATATATCAGACTTATAGGATGAATCAGAAAACTTAAGAGCTGAAACAGACCCAAAAATCTAGACCATTTACTAATTTTAAGAAAATTTAATTTTGGTTGGGTTTTTTTTTTTTTACAGTTCCAAATTCTTTCTCTCTCCCCCCTACCCATTGAGAAAAGAAGAAAAACCACCTATTACAAATATGCAGAATACGATTTTTAAGTGAAAGAAAAATATTTAAATTTGATGCTGTAATTTCATTTAGTGCCAATATATGAATGATATTGGTCTATGTTGTATACAAACATTTAATACAGTTTTTATCTAAGAAGAATTTAGGGTAGCGGTTCTCAACCTGTGCCTTATGTTCAATTTGTAACAATGAAAATACATTCTGCATATCAGATATTTACATTACGATTCATAACAGTAGCAAAATTACGGTTAAGAAGTAGCAACGAAAATAATTTTATGGTTGGGGGTCACCACAACATGAGGAACTATATTAAAGAGTTGTGGCATTAGGAAGGTTGAGAACCCCTGATTTAGGGTTTTTAAATAAGATAGTAGGGCAGCTGGGTGGCTCTGTAGATAGAGTGCCCGGGCTAGAGTCAGAAAGACTCATCTTTCTGAGTTCAAATCTAGTTTCATACTAACTGTGTGACCCTGGCCAAGTCACTTTGCTGTGACCAGCACAGTAATATGGCCCAGCAACCAGTTAAATAAAGGAGAGAGATGGGGATGTATTCGATAGTCTGTTTATTATAGAGCCGTTTATTACAGAGCCATTTCACACAGAGCCAAAGTACAAGAAAATCACAGGGTTTATATACCTTATAGCAGAGACTCTGAGGTAATTGAAATGCCGGGACCCTTCTTTAGTCTTGACCACTCCTTACCCTAATCCAAGGCTAAATTATTCATTAAGACTTAATCCTAGGACCAAGTCCGGAGGCACAAACAAAACAGGGAGTCACAAACAAGACTTGCAGATTGACTACCCTGAAACTTTCTTTAGTCATTCATAGATCCAGTGAAAGCATCCACCCAACAAGATTATACTCCTTCTGCATATCTGCCTCATAGAAGAGGGGGAGCATGAAAGTCTAGTCTACTACACACTTAACCCTGTTTGCCTCCATTTTCTCATCTAGAAAATGAGCTGGAGAAGGAAATGGCAAACCACTCCAATATTTTTGCCAAGAAAACCTCAAAATGGGGTCATGAAGAATTGTACAGGATTAAACGACAATAATAAGACAATATTGTTTTAAGCTTTTTTTTTTAAGGTGTTTTGGATAGATTAAAGGTAAAAGTGGTGGAATACATTATACTTACTTCCAGCTACATTAGGAGAAGGTTGTAGGAGAGGACTTGAAATGAAGATAATAAGTAAAACAAATTAAGGCAAGTTGTTTACACAACACAAAAAGGGGAATGAGTAAAAGGAAAGGAAATTGGGTTGTGAGGTATTTATGGAGTACTAGTCATGAGTAGGGAATATCAGTTAATATCAGTATGCAATTTACCATAGCAGTTTTCCAAGAGCTCCTAGCGAGAAAGACTAGGACTGATGATCTCACTTCCAGTAGGTGGAAAGTAGAGATTTTTCAGTGACCTGAATTGAATGTGAGATTGTTTGGTTTGTATTTCCTAATGGCCAAGTGACAAAATATGTTCAGAGCATAAGTTCATTTCTAGTACAAAAATAAGGTAAAGAGGCTTAAGGGTGACCTATTTGCTGTATGTCATTAGAGAAAATGAAGTGTTCCTTTGTGTGTGTGTACACAAATGTATATATTAAAGAGGGGAGTGGGAGTGAGGGAGAGAGAAACTTTAGTGTGAAAACTAAGGAGAGAAAGGATTTGAAGAGAGACTCTTGACTTTTGTCAGAGGTTGGAAGGGCACAGCGGAGATTCCAAACCTTTGTATTCCCTTTCAGATGTCCCATGGTCCCATCCTCCTCCCACACTTTCCCTGTAGAGCCTTAGTCTCTGAATGGTAGCCTTCTCTCCATTGACAAAGGCCTCCTTGCTGTGCCACAAATAAGATGCTCCACATCGTGGCCCTGCACATTTTCTCTGGCTGTCCCCCATGCCTGGAACATTCTCCCTCATCTCTGCCTGCTTGTTTCTCTGGCTTGCTTGTAAGTCCCAGTCAAAATCCCATCTTCTACAAGAGGATTCTACAAGAAACCTTTCCTAACCCCTCTTAATTCTAGTGCCTTCCCTCTCTTATTGATCTCCTGTTTATCCTGTACGTAGCTTGTTTGTACATAATTGTTTGCTTGTCTCACCCATTTGATTATGAGCTCCTTGAAGGCAGGGGCTATCTTTTGTCTCTTTTTGTGTTCCCAGTGTGGCACATAGTAGGCATTTAATCACTGTTAGTTGACTAATTACGTAATTGATATGTTGGGGTTTTTAAAGCCTTTTTTTCTTATAAAAAAATTATGACTATCAGCGTAGGGAAACAGAAGGAATAAATAAGGGAATTAAAGTGACATAAAAACAAAAGCTAGCAGTAATTTTTAAAAGTTCTTTCCCCAGTCACAGCTGTGAAAGGCATCACCTCCTGTTTTCCTTTTTCGATGAGATCTTTAATATTTAGATGACATACTGTTTGGAAATCAGTAAAGCTATTTGTTTTGACCTTTTTTGGTAACATTGTCCTTCTCAGATTCTGACATCTTCCTGGATAGTGCCTGGACTTAAAAACTACGGGTTCCCCTAGCTGAATAGTTTGCCATCAGTTTAGGTCATATGAATATAAATTTATGCTGAAAAGGATCGGAGGCCATCGAGGTAGATCAGTGGTTCTCAACCTTCCTAATGCCACAACCCTTTAATACAGTTCCTCATGTTGTGGTGACCTCCAACCACAAAATTATTTTTGTTGCCACTTCATAACTGTAATTTTGCTACTGCTGTGAATCATGATGTAAATATCTGATATGCAGGATGTATTTTCATTGTCAAATGGAACATAACCCACAGGTTGAGGACTGCTGAGATAGTCCAGTCAACTTTTACACATGTGAGGAAACTGAGGCACAGACAGTTAAATTACTTGCTTCAGGGTAACACAACTGTAGTGACAAAGGTGAGATTTGAACTCAGTTTCTCAGTATTTTTCCCACTCTACCACACTCCTATCTTCCCAGTACTCTATATCTGATACATTGAACTAAGTCTTATTATGGTAAACTCTTCAAGGACAAAGACTATGTTTTCTACCTTTATATTTTTGTCTCTGTACAAAGACAGCGTTGCCAGAAAGTTAAGAGGGGCAGCATGATGCACTGGGTAAAAGACCAGCTTTGCACAGAGTCAGAGGATGTCAGTTCTAGTTCTGGCTCCATTATGTATTGGGTAAAGCATTAAACTTGGAGTCAGGGAGACTCAAGTGCAGGTCCTGACTCAGACACATGCTGGCTCTGTGGCCCTGGGCATGTGTCTTAACCTCTCTCAGCTTCACTTTCTTCATTTACAAAATCACAGGCTTGTTGTGATTATCAAGTGAGGTACACACACCTGTAAAGTGCTTTGTAAATGTTAAGGCACTACCTTATTGCTAGTCATAGTCATCACTGCTGCTACTACTATTACTGTAGCTACTACTGCTGCTACCATCGCTGTTACTACTTCTGCTTCCTCCTCCCCCCAGGCTTCAGTTTCTTCATTTATAAAATGAAGCAGTTATACTAGATCATCTCAGAGGTCCTTTCTAGTTCTATGTTTATAATCCTAAATTGATATCGCTTATTTTTTGTCATTTCTATCATCTTCCCTTGTATTTTTTCTTCTCCATTCTTTTCTTCTCTAATGAAGAATCCTATATGTGTTTTTATACTACCTTTTTTTTTCTCTTTTGAGGAAGCAAGTATTGTGGAACTGATGGATTGCTGTTCTCTTGCTTGTAATGGCTAGCCAGTATTTAATCTGTGGGGAAGAATATCAATTTAGAATTTTCTATTTTCTTATCATTTTAAGGAATAAACTTTTTTGCTTCCTGTGTTCTGTAGTAGGAACATGTGTATGACTAAGAATTTCAGATGAGAAGACGACCAAGAAAAAAATGTGTCCTTTGGTTAGGGATTTTTATGAGAATCCTAGGGAGTTCCAACTGTCCTGATTTTTTTTTTTAAGTACAACTTAATTTTCCTTTTCTTTCCCCCTTCACACCCATAGTCTAAAAAAACCAAGAGTTTATTTTTTTTCTAGCTTGTCTTTAAAACAATCCATTCACTTAAAAGTGTTCATTGAGATTGAATTTACAGTTGGTATTTCCTACTAAATATTGTCTATCAGATTATTACATGAATCTGAATAAGTTAATGTAGAACAAATTTAAAAATAGAAAATAAAAGTAGAAATATGGCAGCATTTAATTATAATTCCCTTTACTACTACATGAAGCTAGGGTATGAAGCCAGCACGGCTCAGACAGATGACAGCTTCAGACTCAAGCCTCACACTTCAACACCTCTACTGTACCATTTCACAATGTTAAAATAGAACAAACTGCTTTCCTAATGTCACCAGATTCCCCCCATTTTGCTGTCATCACATTCAAACACTGTTGCTAAATGTTATGGACTGTCACAACTAGATACATATACACACATGCACACTGTCTCTCTACCTCTCAAATCCTTTCCCAGAATTTCTCTTAGCATTAATATAGCTGTAGTTACCTCCCTGTGTGTGCATGTGATTTTTATGTATGCATATGTACTGTGTGTATAACAAATGGATAAATCCAAGAATAATTTTAACTGTTTAGAAAATTTTTTGAAAGTGATCCACTTTAGAGATTGGGCAATATAGGATCAATATCAAGAAGCTTTTCCCTCTGCCTCTTCTCTGATCACTGTGTGGGTATATCCAAATAACAATATGTCTTTAATTGCTTCAAAATAGAGGAAATCATTTTCTACACATCTACATTTACAAGGCACAGTTGAGCCAGGAGTAGAGGGAAAGAGACCCACTTGGGTCAAACAGCCTCCCAGTGTACAGATGGTGACTTTTCAGTACCATCTGTTCCCTATTCCTTTATAGCTATTTGCATTTTTTTCTCATGAGGGCTGAACAGAGAAAATAAAGGAAGACCTAATTCTGTGACTCCTGGAGGTTAGCTGCTCTTTTTCTCCACTTATCTTTTTCGTGCTATAACAGAAGCAACTATTTCATCCTCTTCCCCAGAGGCCCCAGTGAGCAGACTGCAGGGACCTTTGCCTCCTGTTTCTTTATACAGTGCAAGGTGCCATGCAGAACACAGGTAACAAAAACAGAAGAATACTGTTGTCATTAAAAAAAGTAATCAAATACAACCATCACCTTCTGTGTTGCTCAGGCATGGTTTGTTTTTTGTGGGAGGTTTTTTTAACTACAGTTTCCTTTTTCTATAAAAGCATTGGTCTTGATTTGTTTTTCTATGAAAGTTAAGAAAATAGTAACGTAGAAAACTTTAGAATCTTTACCTGCATATTTACTCTTCAAGCCCTAGGACCATAAGCTGGAAAAGGTATTGGCAAATCTTTTACTTATCTTGTTGAGCTTTCTCTTTTTTCATTGTTTCTATTCTGGATCTGCTCTTATTAAAAAGAAAGTTGAATTTCTTTTGAATATTGTTTTTTTTCCCATGCTTTGTTACTAGTGCGATGATCAAATTATATTTTGTTTTAACTAAATCCATTTCTTATGTCATGGTATTATTTCAACTATGGCTTACTACCAGAATTACAGGAAAAAAAATTAAGAAGGCAGGGTTTTAATAACTTAAGGTTGCCATTTTTTGCCCTAATTTATGATTCTATTTTTAAAAGATCAAGACTAAGGAAACCCATTGAAAAATGTTTAAGGTAAAGATTTGTTTAAGTATTATCTATTAAGTCTCTGCCCATTGCATGCCCATTCATTTTTTTTTTCTTGGCTTGGCAATTGCTTTGTTTTATTTATCCATTAATAAAACTCTGTGTTGCCTCACACTTTCCATTTTGTCAGATGTCCTTCCTCTCCCATATAACCTACTTCTGTTCAAGGCTATATTCAAATGATAATCCTCTCTGTTAGGTGGGAGTTATATCATCTAAATTTCAGATCTAATTCTTAACTCTCTTAACCTATTTTTTTTTTCTGGCATTTACCCACTTAGAAATCAGTGAGACCCTAAACATGCTAAAAATGGGAATCATATAGAATCCCTGAAGATAGACAAATGCTGTTCCTGTCCTGGGTTCTCCCAAATTGTGTTTGGCTTTGGCCCAACTCTCAGAGTTCAAGGTCAGCATAGGTAGAGTAGTTTGACTTAAAACTAAGTTCTCCTTCATCTGAAGCACTATAGAAATATTAGCTTAAGTTCAGCCTGATTTGTGATAATGTCTGCCCAAGGGGCCAGCTCCAGAACCACCCATGGCATTGCATTTATTATCATACTCCGAGCAAACAGTAAGGTAGAGTCAGAGTAGAATCTTATATTTGGAGCCATAAAGGGACTCAAAGGTTGAGCCTAAAGCGTTATTTTATAAATGAGGAAAGGGAGGCCAAAGAGGCATAATTGACAGAGCCAAAATTCAAAACCAAACCCTCTGGCTCTTGATTTAGGGCTTTCTGCATTCGATGTTGGTGTATCCCTAGCCTCTGGGCTACCTGGAAGGAACACCGTCTATTTAATTATAAGATTTTAATATATAAACAGTTAGAGTGCAGTCACAAATATTAGTCACAGATATTAATATATAGTAGGAAGTATAATTCAGTCCTGTATCACTTCCATTCTTTTCTTTAGGATTTACTTTTAATGGCTCACTTGTCCTTATTAATTATCCTAGTCTTCCTACTAAATCTCATCTGTCTTTTCTTTCAAATAAAAGATTCATGCAGTCACATTTATCCTTTTAGTGAAAGGCCAATATACTTAAAAAAACATGTTGTCAGGCTTCATAGAGGATCCAGTGTGCATCCACTAATCTCCATACATGCCTGGTATTGTTTTCTTTTGTTAAGTTTTGCTTTTTCTGTTTTGTATGCCGTACATTAATAATTACAGCTGATACTGCAATGTTTTAAGGTTTGCAAAGCATTCTGTGTCCATTCTTATTTGATATTTTAAAAATCTGATATTACCAAATTCCAAAACATTTGTGTTATAACTAGATCTTATGCTTTGAGACTAAATAAGGGGGACTAAGAGGTCCCTTTGGTAGAAAGCAGTGGGGGGAAAATACTCTGTAAGTAGACACTGTGATATAACAATAAATGTGACATCATATTAATTATTAGTTTCAATATATTACCCATTACACATGCTCTTTCCAATAACCTTTGTTGCATTCTCAGTAGCTTAAGCTATGTGCTCTTAATTTTTAATTGGGAAACACTTGAGCTATTCTCCCAAAATGTGGAACATTCCTTTTATTATAGTGTGCCATCTAATTATATGGCACAGTCCATGCATGTGTTTTATAATTGACTGATACACTCTGTATTAACAGTGTTGTAAGGATTGTCATTAAATATTTGTGTTTTCTACTTTCTCAGGTACTCTGGTCAGGCAAACCATATGGTTCATCTCGAAGTATTGTAAGGAAGATCGGTACTAATTTATCTCTGATTCAGTGTCCAAGAGTTCAATTTCAGGTATTTTTTTCATGTTTTAAAATTCATTCATTTGTATATGTACTATATAACTTCTTTTTTTTTAAGGGACCATCAGACTTTTGTATTTTGCTAGCTGCATTAGTCTACTAGTAATAAAATAAGAATGCTCAATAACCTCTTCTGATTTTTCTTCTTAAACTGAGTCATGTACTTGGATCCACTTTTATTTTTCACTATTGGCAGTGTCATGTTGCTCTTCACTAAGAATTGTGTGACTTTGTGTTTTGGAAATAAAGACACTGTAGATTTTGTTGTAAACCAGCTCACACTAAGGTGGCAATCAGTCATTCAATGAGCATTAATATTTAGGTTCCTTATGGCAGAACTCAACCTTAAGAATACGTGTATAGATCCTTAGAAGCATCTTACTAAATGAAAAGCTCTTTGACCCCAAGTAACCATCAGATATGCTCTATTATAGTGCAGGGACAGGATGCCTCCAGTATCACTATTGCTTTATATTGCTACTAGAGTTACTTCCTCTGCAAAGGGGCTTCTCTTTGAACTCACCAGTGTTCCTTTTGAACTTCTTTTGATACTGTAGATCACTGTTAGAGCCCTGCGATGAAGACAGAATCACACTGGTGATGGTAGTAGCACGGGGAAGGAAAGTTTTAACTTGCTGTCAAGAAATGAGCCACTCACTGATGCCAAAAACCACTTGAAGCAATGAGAAATCTTTCTTCCTTTGTTTTTCTTTGAACCAGTTTGAAATTGACCAGTGACTATGTACATGTGTTTACAGTTAGAGGACCTTCCTTTCCAAATGCAACAGAACTATTTCTAAAGTGATGAAGTCCAGAGGTGGTATATCTGCTATGCAGTCAAGCTGCTATCTGGGGCTCTTCTTTGGAAGTTTATGGTTCCTTGGAGTATTCAGGCAATGAAGCCCTAAATTAGATGGGATCCCTGTTTGCATGGGGCTTAGGGATTCCTCTAAATGTCTCTTAGTGCCATGTCAGTAACAACTCTCCTTTTGCATAGAAATACATAGTTCATTTCTCTGGCTTGGGAATTTTGAACAGTCCTACTGATAATATATAGCCGTGTTTTTTTTCTTCACAGATTTAAAATAGACACCATTATGACAAAGCCTTTTTCAGTGCAAGTTCAGATTTAAAGCTGAATTTCTCGCACACCAGTTTCATGTCACAGGTGGCATTTTGTTTAGATATTTTGGAAAGTAGAAGAAAGACAGTTCTTCTCATCCAAGAAACTCCTACTGCTTTAGATAATAACTGCTAACTGCCCCTGAGTTAGGTGAGAGTCACAGCTGTTAGCACTCTTCATATGAAGGAATGGAAATAGGCTGTTTAAAAATGTCCAGTTATATGATTGAACCAGAAAGACAGTAATACAAGTTATTTAAATTCTTAATTCTAGGAAAACTGCACACTGTAGTAATCATAGTTCTCTAAACTGGGTTGTCTTAGACTTTAGATAAGCCTCAGAGTTGACAGATCAGAACTTTGAAGGGATATGGACAAAAAAAAATTTGAATAGGAATATAAAATTTTGGTAGAGGGTTTGCTTTGGGTTCAGATCAGAACTTGAGGGTTTGTGTAGATGCACTTTGTGCAGAATATTCTCAGTAATTTTTATAAAATTTCCTTGATCACCTGCAAAATATTTTTGTTTTAATCAGTTCAGACCACTTTTTTTTTCATGCCAAGTTAGTAGGTCAGATGAGCTTTTGAAGAAAAATATAATTAATGTAAGATTGACTTTTTACAAGCTCCTTTTTCTTATAAAAATTAAGAATTGCAACAAATATTCCTTATGAACAATATTTTAGTAATTAATTCATTTTGACATAAGTGACCAAGCTGTTAACTTTATTAAAACATAGCATTCTTTTAGGCACTAAAAAGAGGGCAAAGGCTTAAGCTCTTCTCTTTCTGTCTGCAGAATCTGATCCTAATCACTCAACCAGTTTAGGGATTTAAATGAACCTATTAAGATTGTTTTTTTTTCACTGAGATAGAGAATAACATACTTTTGTTCATGGAGTTGGTAACAAATGAAAGTGTCTTGGGATAGCACATAATTGTAACCTGAATCTGCTCTGATAATGGCCTTGTCTGACTCAGTAATTGCCAAAGAAAAGCTTCTTTAGAAAGTGTCTATTTTGCTGTATTTTATTTGTAGTTTAGAATTAAGAATGTCTGTGAAGTTTTAGAGCTAGAAAGGACACTAATTAGAGCTCATCTAGCACAACCTGCTCATTTTATAGACATAGACGGGCCACCTTAGCCTCAGGGAGATGAATCAATCAAAGACCATGATCGTGTTACCTGAAACTAAGGTGGCAGTTGCCCGTGCCCAGTGGCTATTTCTGAAATATGGTCTATTAAATACTGTTAATAAACAGTATCTTTCCTCAAGGATTCAGTGGAAGACATTTGTTTGTAAGAAGTGTATTTTAATCTAATCTTTTGAGACTGAGTTATCTGAATCGGTAGTAGGTCTGTGAGGGCTCCAGACTTTTTTTAATTTTAGGCAAACAGTCTGAGGCTGGATTTGAACTTAGGTCCTCCTGACTCTAGGGCCAGTGCTCTATCCACTGCATCACGGAGCAGTGCCTATCTGCAGACTGTTAAGAATTGTAGTCAAGAAAGATTAATTTACTCATTTCAAAGACATATACTAATCAATTCTCCCTTGTGCAAAACACTATATTAGGTACAAAATATAAATTTGACATGCATGGTCGCTGCTCTCATTGGGACTTAAAGGAGTATGAATAGGAGTGATTAAGACAATTTAACTACCTTTCATAATCATCAGACTGGTTTCTTTAAAAAGTAAAGTAGAGATTTTGCCTTATTTCAGCTGTTTTATCTAACTACATGTGTTTGTGAGTAGATTTTGTGTTTCTTCAGATTTGTAGTATCACTGTCACCATGTTCAGGAAGAAAAATATGTTGGAGGTATTATTTTGAACCTATTTAAAGAGCCTGCTTGAAATCCTCCAGGCCTTTATAAAGTAGAATGCAGTGATACATTCTGTTTTGAAGCATATCAGCTTAGAGTTTACCACAATTCAGTTCCTGTCTCAAGCATGTTTATACATTTAATATCATGCATCTCTAAATTCTTAAGTCTCCTTGTTCTAGATTTAATTTAGTGATCTCAAAAAAATGGAGGGATTTGTACTTTTATACATAAGCATTATAGCTGGCATATATATGTATGCATGCATATATATATATATATACACACATACATATATGTAATTTAAGGTTTGCAAAGTGCTTTGCATGGGTTATTTCCTTTGAGGCTCATACACAACAGCCCTGTGAATCAGATGTTCTTACAGGTATTCTATTTTCTAGATGAGGAATCTGAGGTTGAGAGGTTAAATAATTTGGCCATGGTCACAGGCAACATTCAAACTTACTTTTGCCCATGTCCAACACTTTCCACAATGGTTTGACTAAGTTTCTTCATATTATTGAAAAAATATACCTTTACTATCGTCCTTCTTTTAAAATAGTGTAGAAAAGATCACTAACGTTAAATTTAAAATTTTCTTTTTGGATTTTTGTTACGAAAAGATATTTGGGCACATCGCATTTCAGTTAACCTGTTTGTTTCTTTGAAAAGGTGGTTTTCGTCTTAGGTCTTTTGTGGAATGGCATTGCCATCTATTGACAGTTGTGAAAATAGCCGCTAACTCAAGAATAAAATTGGCTTAATTTTGGTTCCTATAGCACAAAATAGTCTAATATCAGTCTCAAATTATGTAGGAAAAAAAAAACACAAGAGAAACTCATTAGAGCTTTTTATGGCTATGAAGTAGAGAAAATAGTAAGTTGAAGGTTGTGTTATATAAATCCACCCTGACTGCTTGCCCTCAGATCAAGATCACTTGTAGAACTGGAAAAACTTAACTACATATTTCTTTCCCAACTTTTCCACTCTACATATTCCTTTGCCTAACTTGAGGATTAAAGTAGCTATGTGAGTGGAATGGTGGCCTAGAAAAACTATCTTGAATCTTTGCTATCATGACCCCTGGACTAAACCTACCAGAGAAATCCCAAGCTTCCTGGGGCTTTACCTTAGTCTCTCCCATCTATATGATGGCAGTGTTTGAAATAGAAGATATACAAGGGGCACAGAACCTATACCAGTGTTCATATAACAATAATTTCCTGGGCCCTTTTTCTTATGTATTACTTTTTTTGAAGATAAACAAAATGCTAATGTAATTTCTTATCAGTTGTATTTTATAGAATCATAAGAGTATTCAAATAGGGGATCTAGAATCATTTAATCCAATTTTTCTTTTAGTGATAGTGAAACTGATAATGATAGTGAGATTCATAGAAATTCTAAATTCCTTAGGGACACTCTGAGTTAGAGGCAGAGTTAAGAGTAGAACTTTGGATCTTCCAACTCAGAGTACTCCTTCACCGTTATATGTGCTCCATATATAAAAGCAAATTTCATAGGATTACAGTGTGAACAATCTGTACTGTCTTTCTTACAACAAATATGGCAGGTGTAGTAAGTAAGAATTGTTAGCTTTTTTAAAATAAAAAGCTGAAAGCCAGTTGATTCACTGTTGTATTTTCAGTTTGACTAATAACTATTGCAGCAGTGCTGGTAAAGTATAAAGTAGAAATGTTGTGATTATCAATTAATAGACTTATTAAGGGCTTGTTCCTCGTGCTAGTTTAATTGAAAGGGTGAAAGATTGTTTACCACCATAAATAATGCTAGCTCAACTCTGCAAAGGTACTATAAAAATTTTATTATTTTTTATTTTACAGGTCAGAAATTAAAATGTGATATAGCCTAATGTAGTGTGTTAAAAATGAGAACTCACACAACCAAGTTGGATACTCTAAAATTCCCTATTCTTTGTCTCAGTTCATATAGTCTTTTTCTATTTTGCTTTTCCTTTCACCAATATTTTTCAGTCATTCAGTTTACTTGATTCGAGTTAGAATTAACCAAATACTTAAAATTAAATTTAAAAAGCCTCAATTTAAAATAATGTAAATCTTTTTATCTATTATTTAGTCTTTTGTCAAATATTCTTTCAGCAAATGTGTTGCTTTACATGAAATGTATATTGGGGATACTTTGTGATAATTTTATTCTTATCAAGTGGTGATTTTCATAATGATGTCGGTACTAATTTTAATTTTGTCTTCGATATCAAACTCTTGAAATTTTTCTATTTCTTTCTCTTTACTATTTTTCCTTCTTTTTCTTTTCTGCTAGCATTAGTAGGAAAGGACCATGCTGTGAAACCTCAGTAAGTCAGCCTTGTCTACCTCAAAATTCTGATCAGTTATTGGTGCATGTTGATGCTGGTAATCTAAATCACACTACAGATAACTGTAAAACTTGACAACTGATACGTGCTGCAAACTCGCTTTTAACATGAATTTTTTGTAAGTGAATTATCCTTAGGTGTTACATTAATTCTTTTGTTTCCCCACACAGTGAGCATCAGACACTTTCCATTCTGAGTGTTTTGTTGCCTTCTGTCTGTATTGAAGATCACTGAAATTACTGTTTGAATTTACTTTATCTTTTGAGTGAGTTTTTAATATCTTTGGGGAAATAAGTGATGTTTTTGTTTTTTGTTGTTTTTTAAAGTGCCATCAGACAAGGATGACGATATATGGAAAATTTAGAAATGTCAGAATCCTTTAAGTTCCCAGTACAATAGTACTTTTAAAGTATCATAGTGTTACTTTTCAAGGACAGGATATGTAGATCTGAGCTTGAAAGTTTAAGTAGTGATGAGTAGAGATCATTGTCATTGATTTTGGGACCAGATTTTTTATAATAGTTTGTTGACCACTGATTGTGGGTGTGACTTATTACAATGTAACAATATAATAGGTAAATTAATGTTTCGATATTAAAGTAAAGAACATAAGTATAGGAATTTGCATGACTTAAGCATGCCATGCAAAGGTAGTACTTCATATTTATATAAAGAAATAGAATAGACAAGGAAGTGTATGTGAAACAAGGTAGGTTATGTCCTTAGAGAGTATTTTGAGAAAGTAATTATGTCCCTTGATCTTTGATTGCCAAAAGACATCCAAGATAGATATAATTTATCCATAAGAACATGAGCCAAATCAACTTTTGGGAAATGAATTGGGCTTTATATAGTGCTTGTGTATATATTTCTTTGATATTGTCTTTCTCCTTTTACAAACAAAAGTTCATGAAGAGACATAATTTTTAGAGCATAATAAGAAATAAAAAAGACAAATAGATTTTAAAAACATGCCTAACATTTTTACAGAAGCAGTTTTATTATAATGTTTCTTTAAAGTGATATTTGTAAAAATAATATCCAGAAGATCAGATTTGGATTTTGATATGTTCAAAAGATATATTGATGTCTACAGATTAGATAGCCCATTAAAATGTTGTCTTTTAGGTATAAACATCCAGGCAGTCTGCGGGGCTTGCAGATTCATATAGTAAGGGAGTCCTAACCCAGAATCTTGGCATATAGGGAACATAGCCCACCACCAATTAATATAGGCCCCTCCTTTTACCAGTATAGAATTAATTCAGTATTTTAATGTATCTGTGATTTCATTAATGTACATATTTCCCCTACTCTTCAAAGTAATGCCTTCTCAAATTGTGTACTTCTGAATCCTCCCATCAGTCCTCCACAAGGGACCCTCTAAATAGGAGGAGTGCCTTCATCTAGGCCTCTTGTCATTATCAGGACGCCAAATTGTGCTGACCATCTACTATCCCTTGGTCTTGCTATGTGACTTTCCCATGGATAATTACAATGTTACTTAAAAACTTCTTAGGCCTCACAAAATTATGTACTTGTACTCAGCTTCTGAAGGGTTGATGACTGTGCTCTGTAAGGAGAGAATAGTAGGTCTCCTTTTTTCTTTCTTCACAAGATGTTAATGTAGGCCAAAATGTAGATTCCCTGTTCTTTAAATTCACAAAGGAAAACCTGCTAAATAATGAGTTGGGATTCACATTTACTTTACTTTTTTAAAACTATTAATATTCTAAAATCTTTTCATTTGTGCATCATCTTAATTTTAGCACTACTTACTGTAATTTGTATTTAATTTGGCCAGGTATCCCTCAGGCCCATTATGTACTTAGTTTGTAAGCAAAAATAACATCTTTCTCTCATTTGTCTATCTGAGAAAATGAAGATGTATTGTCATGTTTAAGATATTTTAGATATTAGTATATATTAGATATAAAGGTGTGTGTGTGTGTGTGTGTGAGAGAGAGAGAGAGAGAGAGAGAGAGAGAGAGAGAAACACATTGAGAGAGATCACACCTCAAGAGAAAAGGAAACAAGGTGGTCTTCAAAATCATACTACACAAGGATCAGCTGAAACAGTGAGGGCCTGGAGAAAAGAAAGTTTGGCAGGGACATGATAGCTATAATGTAGAAAAGAGGATAGTAGAATTGTCTTGCTCTTTCACAGAAAACAGAAGGAAGAGCAGTGGTAGAAGGTTGTAAAAGAGTCAAATTTAGGTTTGATCTAAGGAGAAACTTAACAATTTGGATTCTCAGTTGGAATAGACTACCTGGTGGAGGCCTTCTCCAGCTTTGAGATTCTATTGGGCACTTTGTTCCAAATACTATATTATTACAATTCCAATTTTTCTTGCCATCTTATATTGTTGAAACTATTTAGAAGTTATATGACTCAGGCCATATCTTGTAATGTCTCAGTACCCCAGACAATTCTCTAAGACTTAGAAGTTTCAGAAACAATGGCAGCCTACATTGGTAAAGGGAGTACATTCACTGGAAGTTCCCCATGACAGTAAAATCACAGGTCTGGTCCCCGTCTCCCTAAGTAATTACTTCAAGAATCTGATTTTGTGGGGGCGGCTAGATGACGCAGTGAATAGAGTACTGGCCTTAGAGTCAGGAAGACCTGAGTTCGAATGAGGCCTCAGACACTTAACACGTACTAGCCTTTTGACCTTGGGCAAGTGACTTAACCCCGATTGCCCTGCATTCCCCCCCTCCAAAAAAAAAAATAAAGAATCTGATTTTGTTGGTTTGAATATTCCATTCATTGGCATAACAACCCCTGTATGGTATCAATAGATGATCTTCTGGAGTTGCTCATTTAAAAAATTCACCACCTTATGATAATCAGTCTTAATGTTAAACCTCTCTAAACTTAGCTACCCTGGTTGTCATGAAATAGCTCACTGGACCTATGTTGAAGTTTTTCTATCTGAATAAGATCTTCCAGACTTTGAAACTTTGTTCTAGCATAGATTTCAAGAGATTCAAGTCTCTGGTCATCTTCACACCAGAGTGAGGCATTAGCGTATGATTTTATATGAGGATTAAGTAATTATTATGTTCAGAATGATCCTACGTACCGAGAGCCAAACCCGTAAATAAATGCTTGTTGATTATGTATACCACTTATTTGGCTATTTTTTAAATGAAGTTTTCTTTTAAACTAATTATGTTAACATCATGTATCACAGTATCTCAGGGTTGAAAGGAATCTCAGAGGCTGTTTAGTCTAACCCATTCTTGAATAAAAATCTCCCCTAGAATATAGCTGTCAAGTGATCGTTCAGCCTTTGCCTTTGAATACTTTTATTGAGTATTAAGTATTCATTGAGTATTACACTACCTCAAGGGGTGTAACGAGGTTAGGGACTCTGTTTTTTGTCTTCATATCCCCAATTACTAGTTCCTCATTATAGGTGCTTGATAAATAATTCCATCAAATAATTAATTTTCCCTAAATCTACCTTTCTAAAACTGCTACCACTTGTTCTAAAATGTCTTCCATATGACTGCCTTCAAATACTTGAAGAGCTGTCATGTACTCCCTAAGTCTTTTCTTTCCAGGCTAAACATTTCAGCCAGTTCTTATTTCTCATGGATTCACTGCCCTTCAATATCTTGGTCACTCTCTAGTATATGAATATCCTTCCTAAAATATGGTGCACAGAAGGGAAAATAATACTCCAGGTGAATATCTGAATAGGGGAGAATATAGTGGGAAAATCCATCAACTTCCTAGTCCTAGACACTGTCTGTCTTAATGAAGTCTAAAATCATATTAGCTTTTTTTTGATGACACATTATTGACTTATATTGAACTTAGGTTTACCAAAACCCTCAAATCTTTTTCATACAAAATCCTATCCTGCTATGCTTCTCCCATTTTATACTTACACAGTTAAATTTCTTAAACTCAGTTATAACATTTATCCCAGTTAAATTTTATTTTATTAGATTCGCACCAATGTTCTAGCCTAATCTTGACTGTGCCCTTCGACCTATTAATTTTCTCCTTGCTTTCTGTTAACTGCAAATATAAATTTGCTAGCTATATCTTTATGCAAGTAACAGATAAAAATGTTATACAATACAGGGCCGAGCCCAGACCGCTGGGGCACCCCATCAGACATTATCGAAGATTATATCAAATCTTGTTACTCTTTGGGTTTAGTCATTCAAACATTTCCAAACCCACCTAATTGTACTCTCTTGTATCCCATTGTCCCAGGAATTATTTCCCCAGTTAGTTATTTTGTCAAATTCTTTGCTAAAATCTGGATGAACTATATCTCTACCAAATTCCTTTGACCTGTTAGTCAAATCACCATATGAGAAAAGGATATTATTTTAGTGTGATATGATTTTTTTCTTGATGAAGTTTTGCTCTTTGTGATGGCCACTTTGTTTTATAGATGTCTATTCCATCTTTTTAGTAATCAGATGTAGAATTTTGCTCAGATTATGGCATATTTACTGATCAGTAGTTTCCAGAGTCTCTTCCTTTAAAAAAAACAAATCAGGATAACACTTGCCTTTGTCAAGCCTTTGGATGTCTTTACTACTGTCCAGCCTTTCAGAGATCATTGACAGTGTATAACTCAGCATTTACTTGAAACTGACATTTGTTTCAGTATTTTAGAATGTCTTTCATCTGGGACTGATAACTTAAACTCATCAAGGATAGCTAGATTATCTTTTAGTATTCCCCTTCTTATCTGGAGAATCAACCTACATTTCTCTGAATGGTGAGTTGTTGATGTTTTTTGTTTTTTTTCCTTTCTGTGAGAAGGCATTATTCAGGTAGTCTCACAGACTTGGTTTGAATAGGACAGGTGCCTTTGCACAGGAATAATGTGGATAATTGGTGTAATGGATGTGTGTTTTCTACATATTTCATTTTCATTAGCTTCTGAAATTTACCTGACAAAAACCTACAATTGTCTTGCCTTAGCACTTTTTTTTTATAAGAGTAGCTGTTGGATTTTCTTTTATATTTAAATCATTAATTCTTCCATCCAAAAAATGTACTAGCATTCAGAAGTTATATTTCAAAAATAAATCTTAATAAAGCTCATATTTAGCATTCATATTAATTACAGACATATTTGTATATTTGTATTTTTTGTTTTACAACTTCTCAATTCCTTTCTTAGTTTACATATATGAATAACATTTATGGTGACTTAAGCAAAAGAGTAAGGGCTACCAGGACTGAACCTGAGTTAAAATTACTTCTATCCTGATGCTAAATTACACATGAGTTCTTTTGACATACTTGGCATATTTCTCATAAACAACTTAGCTGATCATTGCAACTTTTTCCCCTTTTGTTCCTATAGTAAGTTTGTTTTCATTACCATCAGTAAAATGCAATTAATAAGACTTTTCTATTTAGAAAATGTTTTAATGGTCAATATTAACAAATGCTTTATATTTTAGATTGCATTTGTATTTTGTAGATGAAAATATTTGAACAGAAAACAGAACAATCCTGGTTCAGTTAAAAAGCTAAAGCTATTATAAAGACTGACCAACATTTAAAGATTGGTAAATTGTCTTAGTACCACATAGGAACTGAGAATGATATTAGTAAAGTCTTTATAGAGAATTTATGTTAGGAAAGTTAGAAATATACTATTTTGTAGTCTTACTAGTAATTTTTCTTTTGGTTAAGTTTTTCTTAGCTTATTCATTTCAGCATCCATATAAGAACTTTTTGCCTTGTTTCCAACTTTTAGCTTACCAATCACTTGACAGAATGGAGCCCTAACCAACACCAGGAGGATGCAGTGGCTTCTTTTGCTGATGTGGGATGGGTCGCCAAAGAAGAAAGAGAGGTGTCCACAAGGCTAAGGTTAGTCTTGAAGGCTATTAATAAGAGCTGAGTTACATGTTTATCATCAGCAGTAAGTCACCCAGCTTTACAACTTTGTCTTAAGCGTTTGAGCCTGTTCTTCATTCCTATGTGTGACTCAACCAATAATACCACAAGTTGTTTTCATTGGCTTCCAAAGCTGTGTGTGTGTGTGTGTGTGTGTGTGTGTGTTTTGTAACATAGCTAACATGGAAATATCTAAGATGTTATGAAGGTAAAATTGATTGGACTTGGAAACAGATTGGATATGAGGGTTGAGGGAGAAGGAGAAGGAGGCGGTGACACCTAGGTTTCAAGCCTGAGTGACTGGGAGAGTCGTGGTGCCTTTCACAGTAATAATTACATTTGGATAAGAGAAGGGTTTGGATGGAAAGGTAAAGTTTTGGACGTGTTGAGTTTAAGATGTCTGTGGGACATCCAGTTTGAGATATCTCTTAGGCAGTTGGAGATGTAAGTCTGGAGGTTAGGGCTGGATAAGTTAAGTAGACCTAAGAATCAGTACTTTAGAAGTGATAATTAAATTGAAGGGAGCTGATGAGATCACCAAATGAACTGGAAAAAAGAAAGATAAAAGGGTCTGGGACAGAGCCCTTTGAGATAACTATGTTTAGTAGGCCTGACCTGGATGAAAATCCAGCAAAGAAAACTGAACAGGTTGGAGGAGAACCAGGAGAGAACTGTCACAAAAACTTAGAAGAGAGAATCAAGGAAAAGAGAGTGATTGACAATGTCACAGGTCAAGAAGGATGAGAATTGTTAAAAGGACCAGTAGATTTGACAGTTAAGAGATGGTTGGTAACTTTGGAGAGGGAAGCTTTAATTAAATGATGAGATTGAAAGCCAGACTGCATGGAGTTAAAAAGAGTGAGAGAAAAGGAAGTAGAGGCATTACTTATAGATACCCTTAAAGAGTTTATCCTCAAAAAGGAAAAGAGAGATACAGTGCAAGAACTATTAAGGGAAGATGGATCAAATAAGGGTTTTTGGACGTTAGGGAACACAAGTAGATATTTGTAGACAGTAGGGAAGCAGCCATAGACAAGGAGAAATTGAAGATAAGTGAAAGGGTGGGAAAGATGGGAAAAGGCAATGTACTGGAAAAGTCGGGATAAACTGGTATCTCTTGTGAAAGTAGGGGGAATCTCTGCAAGATTTTTAATAATGCATATACTAAGAGTGATTTGGATTTTACTGGTAGTGTGGGGAAAAAAAAGATGAAAGTATAAGGAAACAAAAGACTAGTATTGAATCCCAAGTTTTCAGCTACAGGAAAGTTAGTGGCATGACCTACCATACCAACAAAATTGGTCAGGGCTAGTGAAGTTCAGCATGTGTATACTACCTATGTTACATGTGAGTTCACCTCGTATACTTAACTATTAAATATACATTGACATACGTATCATTTATAAACAGGAATGATGGAGGTTTAGGACTTTTTAAAAAATTAGATAACAGGAGAGATGTCTCAGGACTTTATTCCCATAGTTGAGAGATATCTGAGTGAACTTAGGATCCACTGTATTATTAGCTGACTTGTCGCAGTGTCTCAGGATCCTTCACATAGAAGAAAAGCTAGAAAGATCCCTGCTGTGAAAGTTTACCTAGCAGATAAAATGGAGAGATTCAGGTAGGGAAGTGCTAGCAATAATCTATATGATGTTCTACTAATGTGGTGACAGAGTGTAAATTTATGTTTCCTGAAGGCAAGGTTTCCTGAAAACTTTGGAACTAGATAGACAGATGATGACAGTTTATTTTGCACTGACAAATGATGAATATCTGAGACATAAGCTTGGACTAGATGGCTTCTTAAAACAGTTTATTAAAATACATTTTCCACGTGTCGTCTTTAAGTTATTTGCATTTCTTTTGACTCTCTCTTACTATTTTTCTTTTCTAAAACCTACACAGATGAAATAAAATTAGACGCATTAAACCAAATGAAAACACCTTGTAGAATACGATTCTAAATAGACTCCTTACAATTTAAAATATGAAGTAACTTCCTTTTCAGAAACTTAATTTGCATTCCAGACTGCTTCATTCTGTGTAGAAACATCCTATTCAGAGACATCATCTATTTATGGCACCTTTTGTTGCCTTGTCTCTCACATTTGTATTCATATGAAAGCAGAAGCTCTTTAAGAGATCTGTTTCTTATTTTTCAAATGAAGTTTATGTTGATGACATTTCAGCAGCAATTAATTGTGATGTCACAGAATTGTGTCTGTTAAGAATAGCAACAAGACCATATGAGACCTCAAGAGACAAGATAGTAATACTTTTTATAGGCATTTCCTTTTTCCTTTATTAAGAGAACTGCTTGTGATTTGGGGGGAGAAAAAAAACCTCTCCCTCCAGTCTGTATTAAGCATTCATAAGTCTTTTTTTGTTTTTGCTTTTTTTGGAGGGGGAGGGTTGGGCAATTGGAGTTAAGTGACTTGCCCAAGGTCACACAGATACTTTGTTAAGTGTCTGAGGCTGTGTTTGAACTCAGGTCCTTCTGGTTCCAGGGCCGGTGCTCTATTCACTGCACCACCTAGCTGCCCCCATGCTGTTTAATTTGTTGATAACATTTTATTTTGCTCACAAAAGATACTTTAGTTCATCAAACATATATATGCTCCATGTATAGCATTGCGCTAGGTACTAGGAATACAAAGATAAAACTAAAAATGATCCATGCTTCCATTCTACTGGAAGGATACAGGATTTTCACAGAGAAGTATAGTCCAAAGAAAATCAAGGTGGGAGAGAACACATCTGGGCTTGGGCAATGCTGAATCAGAAAAAACCTTCATAAAATAAATTGCACATGACCTGAGACTTGAATGAATTAATGAAAAAGTATTTATGAAGCATGTACTATGTGCCAAACACTGCTCAACTGGGGATTTAAAAACAAAAAGACAGCCCCTGTCTTCAAGAAACTTATATTCTAGTGTATACCCATGGACGGGGAGAAGAGCAGTCACTTCCTTCTACTCTAACTCAGCATGAATGTTCCTAAAAATCACCTTATTATGCAGTATGAAGCAATGAAAACCACAGGGCTCGTGGGGAAAATGGTGTTAAGGCATAATACTCACAAACTTTATCATTGGCACATAAAAAAGATAGGAACTTAATACAAGTGGTAGCAAAGCTTTAATGCATGCTAAGTGGTTAGGAAATAAACACTACAGTGAATAGTGGTATCATTGGCTTTGACTGCTCGGCCTGTGCCTCAGTTCCCATAGTGCTTGGACTGACAAAGTTGAGTCCATGCAGGCCTGGGGGCTAAAGGCCAGTGCTGATGGAGGGCGGGGAAGAAAACTGGGTCAGACCAGCCCTGCTCAATCCACCACTCCTTCTTCACCAGAAGATATGCAGTGAATATGGCATCTTACCTTGAAAAAGACACGAGATCTGCTTGGTATTGGAAGGGTTGCAGCTTGTGACTTACTGTGTGGTTTTTTGTGTTTTTGTCACTTCTCTCAGATGAAATCACACATTTCAAATACAAAATTTGTGTTATGCTCAAATCATTCCCTATTATCACTTTCATTGGAACAAAACATTTTCAAGCAAAAGTTTTACCAGAGCTGATTATATTTTGGTCTAGAAGGTTACTAGAATGGTAAGTGGACTTGCAGAGGAGTTGGTTGGCATAGTTTTTCCAGTAGCAATAAGAGTATTGATTTTATTTTTATTCCAAAACTTAAATGTGAGAGGTATTATGACCTAGTAAATAAAGAAAAGGCCTCAGAGTAAGGGAGATGTGGTTTCAAGTCCTACCTCTGACACATATTGGCTCTGGTCAAGTGAAGGAAGCAGTGTCGTCAGGGAGGAACCAGGCCTCAGTGGATGCTAGAAGATAGGGGGAATGAGAGAAGAAGAGGGAAGGAAGCTGAAAAGACATTTGTTAGTTACAAAGCAGGCTTTCCAAAGGACACAGGGGTAGGGACAGGTGGATCTATAGTGGGACATGGGAAAGGGCAGGGGGGAAGGTTGAGCTAGGTGTGGCAAAAAGGGAGCAGGCCATTAGGAATGGGAGCACTATACTATGGGAACAGCTCCCATACACACCACCATTCAGAATCACTGGGATGGGGAGAATATAAGGAGATGGCAATACAAAGGGAGCCACTTAACCTCTCACTGCAAAGGATGCTCCAACCTGCCTTGGTAGAGGAGGTTTCCTCATCTGGGAGTTAGTTCTCTGTATTGATGAAATGTAAGTTGACACTTTCACTAAACCAGTCAAAAACCAAGAACATAGTGAGGGCAGGAATAACTTTTTGATAGCACAAGTGACACTACTGTAAACATTCTTGTGATCTGGGTCTTGCTGTAATCTCTCTGGCATATAATCCTAATAGTGAGATATCTGGGTCACAATATCTTGCACATAGTACATGCTCAAGTATTCTTGAACAAATGGCCTGTCAACGTGAAACATGATTTGATTATCCAAAGAGCACTGAATTAGTAAATAACTTGCGTTATTTATGTATTCATTCACTTTTAAAAGCCACCGTTTTTTACACATAAATCCCCTTAGAACTATCTCTGCATGTTTGGGGAGGTATAGAAAATGCATTTTTAATTGGATTAACTTGAAGGGAGAATTATAGATTTCAATTTAGCATAGTACCCATCAGTCATTGTTACTCTATTGTTGTTTGTAACTCATTTGTATATAAGACTTAGTGCATTATTAAAGTCTCTAGGAGTTTTTAAGTAACAATAGTACAAAGAATTATTGGGATATTACTTTCTTGTGGCTCAAAATAAGATTGCATTTTATATTCAGTTGAATGGAATTCTTTGTTTATTTGCTTAGTTATTTTTGTTAAAGCAATAAAATGATAGGATTTTCCCCTGAGTATTCATTTGTTGCTTTAGATGTAGGTAATTTATAACCTTTATTTGTCAAAGAATGTTGAGGTCCTTCCGTTTACAAGGATTTGAGAGTTTATTTTTTTGCACGTCTGATGTGACTAATATATATTAAACATTGCTAACTGTTTTAGCTTCTATATAAATAAGATCAGTTTGTTCAGAAATTGGGACAAATGCTTTATATACAAGCAGCTACGTACAAATAGAAAATAGTTTGGCACAGTAGGGGTATAAAAAAGCATAAAAGCAGAATATACAGTTGGAGTGAATATTGTTAAAATATTAACATATATGAAAGTTTTAGGAAAAGTTAAAAGGGCTAAACAGATGTAACAGTATCATTAGACTACAGAAAACTCAGTTAACAGTTCATAACAGTGTAATTTGCTATTCTCCCTGTGATTTTTGTAAAATTGAAGAAAACACATTGACATTGCATATTAACCTGACCTACTCATAACTATCAGAAACCAAGTAAAGGGTAAAATACTGCACACAAATGAACATAGTCTCCTCATTTCACCGGTGATTTCCATTCCTCAGTATAACTCATATAGAAAGATATAAACTTTAAATACAAAAAAAAAATAGAAACCTTTAATCCCAAATATAGCCTAACATGATTAATATTAACTGTTCTCTTTTCCTGTTTTATCCTGACCCTCTTCCTAATCTCAGATTCTTCTGATTTCTTTCCTTTTCCCTACTCTTTAACCAAATCCCACATCATACTCTTGGATCCTCATTCTCTCTTCCATTCTTTCTATCAACCTCCCATTAAATACTCTCTCTATAAATGTATACAGCCTTGTTTCTAGCTTTATTAGGATTCTAGGCAATTGTAGTTTGATAGCTCATTTGGTTAGAATGTAGTGCTGCTAAAGGCAAAGAGTATGGATTCATCTTCGGGTAATTCAGTTAGCTTTGCTTTGCTCCTTGGCTAGATTGTACCCCAGGCCTCAGCCTTATTGGTCACAAGGAGGACTAAGAGGGGATGTACATGTATCATGTGCCACGTAATGATGTCTTAATTATATTGTGATCCATTGACATAGTTTCAAAATAAAGCTCCTAGAAAAGAGCTTTATTACTTATACTCAAGTAAGTATACTCTTTCCTTAAGCAAATTACATCACCTTGTTTCTTCTTTCAAATAAGGACATATCTTATATGAACTTTGGGCCCTTTCCAAGGCAAGGGATTCCTTCTAAACCTGCTTGTGATCAGCATCTACTTCCTGGCCGTGTAGATTATCCCTGGTGCCTGGACCTTGAGTGATGAAACACTCTAATCTCCATGGCAAAAAAGTAAAAAGTCTCTTCTTTCTCCTCCCTCCTGCACAGAACTGTCCATTGTATGCATCCAGAATAGTTGCTCCCCTTTCTTTGCCTCATCCACAGATAGTTCAGTATGAATCCCATTGTAAATTTTTCTTGAAATCATTTTGCTCACCAACTTCAACAGGAGTGCCAGACTTACACGTGTTCTGGATTCCACCAGTGTGATCCCGGTATTCTATCTTTAAGCAGATGATTTTATCCTTTTGAATTAGTTTTTCTCTCCTTTTTGGCTGCCTAAAGGAACTTTATGACCAAAGTAGTCATTGAATTTCTTTCCTTTCTTTTGATGTTTATTCAGCATATGATAGTTATTTAATATTATCTAATGTAAGAGTATCCTAGAATTTCAGGTCCTAGTAGATAGGAGACTATAATGGGAAAGGACCGACCACAGGTCCTTGCATTTGACATTTGATGGTGGTAGTCGTATGTTTTGGTTTTTTAATTGATTGCTATTCTCCTACCCTTAGTTTGATTACTTTTCTAAGTATTATTTAAAGTGATTGTCACTCTGAGATTGCTTAACTTCTTGTTCTAGTGTAATCTTTTTTATATTATAATTTCTTGAAATTTCCCAGAATTATTAATAAAAGTTCTAGGTAAAACTGCAATTAGCAGTGTTCTTTGTATGTATATCTAATCTATTTTTGCATTTAAATCTTAATAGCTCTCTATTCTTAAGAACAGTAAAACAGATTGGTTCTATTTCTGAAATTTTACTTGGCTGTTTTTGTAAAACAGTTGTCTGTGTGGGTGATGGTATGTGTTTGTTTTTTCTTTTTTTTTTAAGTAAGATGACATATCTAAGAATTAATAGCCTGCAATCTTAAACCCTGTTCCACAAAAATGAGGAAAGATAACATAGCAGCTACTTTTCTGTTACAGAAGAAGCTTTATATAATCATACAGACTGTCTAACAGTTTGGAAAGGTCTGGTTATCTCATAGTTACTTACTTTCACCTTAGATCCATTTTACCCTCTAAAAATCTTTGCCCTTAAATTACAAGATTTTTCTGTATTTGGCAGGGGTTGGGGAAGTCTTGCAGGATATCCATGTGATGCATACTAAAAGCAACAGACATTCCCAAAAGAAAAACATTGAATCTATATCCAAAGGTTTGTAAAACAATATGGCCATATAGCACAAGTATTTGTTGAGATGTGTCACAATCATCTGAATAATTTTGCCAAGGACCCTGATGGTTTTTATTCTTACACTGGTATTCAAGGTTAGAGAGGAGTTTGTTCTTAATTTATAATAAATGGAAACAGAAGGATAAGGTTCTCCTCCAAGAATTATGTAGGGAGAGTAGTTTAATTCTTTTGCGGTTTCAGAAAACTTGACAACTTTATTAATGACTTCTTCCACTATATTAAAGTTGAGAGATCTACTAAGGGAAGCTAAAGTAAAATTAATCTGGATTTTTCAGGCATTGTTCACCAGAAATTCTGAATCACTAAGTATGCGTGATCATAGAACTTGCTAATTGGCTATTAGAATGAAAGTTTTATGAAGAATTAGTTTAATACTTATGGTATCTATAGTTTGAAGAAAAATTTTATATGATTAAAGTAGCCATTGTGTTATTAATTGCATTTTAAGCTATTATTCAGTGGAATGAAAGATTTCAGTAGTTCACAATGGACTTAGTTTATCTGGAGTCAGTAGCATCTCTACACCTGTAAGCATTGCAAAAACAGGCTACTATTACATCTCACTATGTGATCTTTGAATCTTGTGGGCTTTTGGGAAGATTAAAAGATTTTTGAAATGAGAGTAATAATAAAAATTTAGAAACATTAACCATTTTTAGTGTAAAGTTGTAACCACGACAGTAAGTGACACAAACTCATCCTTGCTTCCTCTTACTTAGAGGCAGTTGGATAGCACTATAGTGCCCAGAGCACTAGGCTTGGAGTCAGGAAGATCTGAGTTCAAATGCATCTCAGACACTTGCTAACTGTGCAGCCTTGGTCAGATCACTTAACCTCAACCCTAAAATGGGGTTAATAATAACTCCTTCTTCCCAGAGCAATAATTGTAAGGGTTAAATGAGATAATATTTGTAAAGTTCCCAGCACATATTAAGAGCTTAATAAGTGCTTATAACCACCCCCATCCCAGTACTGTTCCCAGATAGTTCTCCCCACCCTTAAAACACCAAAATTACTGATGCCTGCTACTTATGGATAAGGGAGTATCTGCTACCGGCACATCTGTACTTTGATAACTCTCTTCTCATTATCAGACCAATTTCTAGTTCTCTTTAATTGTGAGGGTGGTCTCTACTAGCTGCCCAGAATCCATCTGTTTACTTCAATGCTGTATGTATAAAGCAATACCCTCTTCCCCCCAGGGATTTCATTTGAAGTCCTAAATTTTGTATAGGCTCTATCCCACTAGTTTATTTTCAGTCAGTCAATCAAGAAGTATTTATTAAGCACCTCCTATGTATCAGGCACTGGGGATATAAATACAAGACTGATACAATTCCTACTTTCAAGGAGTTTATGTTCTAAGAGGAGGAGGGTGGGAATATAGCATCTACTACGTGCTGGGCATTGTGCTAAGCACTTACTATCTCGTTGGATCCTCACAGCAGTCCTGGGAGATAGGTGCTGTTTTTATCCCCATTTTACCTAACCGTTGGGGAAATTGAGGCAAACAGAAGTTAAGTGACTTAGGTGGCCTAGGACTACACAGATAATAAGTGTTTAAGGCTGGACTCCTTTACAGCTGTACCATCTAACCGCTTTCTTCTAATGGGTAGACCACAGGTAGAGATAAATGATTGTATACAGCATAAATGTAAAGTTAACAAATGCAAATATATACACGGTTAGTTAAATACAATATAGATTAGGTGGGAAGGAACTAGAATTTGAGAAATTAGCAAGGCTTCTTGCAGAGAAGATAGTGCCTAAGTTAAATCTTCAAAGAAGGGCAGATCTCTTAATTACACAGAAGAAGGCAATGCATTCCAAGTGTGAGGAACAGCAAGTACAGAAGCTTAGAGGCAGGAGATTGAGTGTTATGTGTAAGAAAGAGAAAGAAAGCTAGTTTGGCCAGAGAGCAGAATGCTAGATGGGGTGTGATATCCAATGAGCCTGGCAAGTTGGCTGCAAGCCAGGTTTGCTTAAAGCTTTAAAAGCTAAACAGAGGAGTTTTGTGTTTTTTATCCTAGATGTCAGAGGAAGCCACAAGAGTTGATTGAATAGGATATCATAGGGTTAGGTCTGTGCTTAAGGAAAACTTTTCTTGTTCATTTGCGTCCGACTCTTTGTGATCCCATTTAGGGTTTTCTTGGCAAAGATAGTGGAGTAGTTTGCCATTTACTTTTCTAGTTCATTTTACCCAAGAGAAAACTGAAGCAAATAGGGTTAAGTGACTTGCCCAGGGTCCCACAGCTACTAAGTGGCAGGATTTGAACTCAGGAAGATGAGTCTTCCTGACTCCAGGCCCAAAGCTGTATCCACTGAACCAGCTAACTGTCCCATATAAGTGCTAGCTATCATTATTATTCAACCCGACAAGCATTTATTAAATATCCACTGCGTGTGTGTGAGTGTGTGTGTGTGTGTGTGTGTGTGTGTGTGTGTGTAAAATCCCACCTTTCTTATAACAGTAATAAAACTTATGCAGGGAATGTAAAGAGATTCCTGTAGTTAAGAGCCTGTGTTTTGTTTGGGTCCAGACCTGTGATTTCATTATTCTAGGGGATTGATGATGAAGAAACTCCCCCCTTGCGGTGCAGGTCCCCAGCTGTTTTGCAGCTTAGCCTTAGAGCTGCCTGGGGCATTGAGAGATTGAATGACTTGCTTATATTGTGCCCAGGGCAGCCCTTGAATCTGTTCTTTCCATTCTTGGCCAGTTTTCTTTTTATTATGACAAACTGCTTGCCTTCCTAAGAGGACTGTATAAAGAAGCCAACATCATCACCAAAAAAGGAAAAAAATAATCACTAATGAATGGGCCACTTGTAAAATTAGTTTCCAAACAACACCTAGATCCTCTTCCCTTAACATTAGGTTCTTTCCCTGCCCATTTATTCTTTTGGTCTCTGATTATTGATCTTTGCTAAAAAAAAA
>CM053587.1:149441919-149517955 GCA_028646515.1 Pseudochirops corinnae | reverse complement strand
CTAGGGTCCTTCTGGCTGCCGTAGCTCTCAGGAAGGTGCTGGGTCCCTTTCCCACTTCCGCCTCACTGGATAAAGAAGACTCACAGGGCTTTCTCACTGGATAAAGAAGACTCACAGGACCAAAGCCCAAGACTGCAATCTGCATCCAGGCCACTCAGTGCAAGAGCACTTGGCCTCTGAACGATTGCTTAGTCCCCCTGCAGTCTGCAGGCCAAGAGCGCGGAAGCTGCAATGCGGAGACGGGTACAAAACCTCTGCCTTTTGCTTTCCCGCCCTGGAGGCTTTTCAACCGGACCGCTTTTCTTCCAACACCTCGCAAGCTCCACTGACCTAGTTCTGAACACTGCCATAGCTGCCGCCAATCCACTCCTTGGCTTCTCTCATCCAGCCGCCCCCCGGGCTCAGCCAGGGCTTCAGGCCAGGCTGGTTTCGGTTCGCAGTGCTGATATGGTTCCTTGTAGCCGAGCTGACTTTAGTGGAAAGTATATTTGTGTGCGTTTTGGAGTTCTAGGATTAGTTTAGAATCATATTTCATGGGTATTTTGGGATGGCTACGTGAGAGCTGCGATATGATGCTGCTCCTACGCCGCCATCTTGGCTCCACCCCACAAAATCATCTTCATGGAGATGATCATGGAATCTATGGGAGCTGAAGAGATCACCAAGCAAAATAGTGTGGAGGGAGAAGAGAAGGGCCAGGAGAGAGCCTATGGGGCACATGTGAGCTACTGGGAGGTCGTCAGACATGCAGGAGAGAGGAGCGAAATGAGAGCCTCAGGGTGGCTCGGGGGAAGTTAGTCTGTGTGGTAGGCATTTAGGTGGGTTCTCTGGGCTATTACGATTTTGGTGGCCCTGTAGCTCAGCCCTGCCAGGTAACAATAATGGCAAGAATAGCTAATATTTACTCAGTGCGTACTTTGTGCTAGGCACTATGCTAAACACTTTGCAATTCTTATTTCACTGATCCTCACAACAACCCCAGGTGTAGTAGGTGCTGTTATTATCCCCATTCTACAGATGGGGACATCGAAGCAGAGACTTGCCCAGGGTCACACAGCTAACAAGTGTCTGAGGCTGGATTGGAACTCAGGTCTTACCAACTCCAGGGCCTGTACTTTATCCACTGTACCTTTCAGATTTCGTGGCCTAAACTATAAAAATATGGAGAGCAGGGAGGTATTCAGATCTTTTTCTAAACTCCCATGGCCTCCAAGTACTTTCCTTAAATTCTTGATGTTGATGTCTATGATGTGCATTGTATAGTTTAATGTCCTTTCCATTCCTGGATTATACATTTAATATTTAATTATTAAAGTCATTTAAATTGGACTTTTATGATTGGCAACTGCTAAATTTGGACTTAACCCACCCACACTATTTGGTGCTATGAACAAAGGAGTTTGAGTTTGAGAGTTTGGTTGAGGGGGTAGAATGGTGCTGTTTGGTTTTTTAAGTGACCTCAAAGTCAAATTCATTTTTTAAATAGAGAAGTGATATAGAAGAAAGAGCTCTGGATCATAGGCTAGTTAGAAACAGGTTCTTTTTTGCCGTTGCAGAGGCCTTGGTTAGGTTATGTGGAAAACCTGTTGTTTGGGATGGGAATGGTTCCTCCGGCATCAGAAGAGAGTATGAATATGGAAAGCCCTGCTTAGTCCCTGCTGGTGTCCATGGCAGAGAAAACGGTGTGGCCGGAGTGCAGAGAGGGAACATCAGTTGTCTCTGAGCTTTAAGCAATTAGAAGATTTTGTAAAGGAGCTTTTGCTTTTTTTTTTTTTAATCACTGAGTTCAGAAGACTGCCTAATGGATTTGCTGATTACCCAAATGAAGAGGTCAGATTTAACGGAGGCAGGGACTAATAGGCTACAAGAGGAAGTTATGCTTTCTGACTTAGATGTTTCTCTGAAGAATGCCTTGAACCTACGGAACTGAGTGCTGTAAAATAGGATGATAGAGGTAATCATGATTGGGAATCAGAGCAGGAGGTGAAAGATTGCCACCCTCTATATTACTTCTTGGGGAGTGTCTTGTAGTGTGGGGGTTATAGAGTTGGGTGGCCTTTTTATATTAAGGGACTTAGAAGGCTACAGGAGAAATTTAAAGAAGTCATTGGAACTATAGAACAGTAGCTGATGATGGTGTCATCTAATGGGGTGATATGGAGTACTCCTCAGTTCCAGAATTCCATTTAGGAGTTTACATACAGAAGAATTAGTTGACTCAGTTAAAGAACCGAGGTGGAGATCTCCTTTTTCAGGTGGTTTATAAAGTTGGGGAATTCTGATTTGATGGGTTTGATTTACTGCCCCTAACCTTCCCCAAACCCTCCCCACCTCCTTCCTTATGACCTACTTGCTTCAGGTAAAGTTAGTTTTCCTGACTGCGGGAACAAATGGATGCTTTTAGGATGATGGGCATGATTTGTACCACCATCACATGATCAAAGTCTTTGAATATGGCTCTTAAAACATGGAGTCGATAAGATGATTGATACATCTGAACAAGAGTAGTAAGGGTCCTTCTGCCCTAACAAAATTTTTGACATTCCTAAAAGTTCTCACCTTACCTAATTAATCCCCACATTACACACACACACACACACACACACACACACACACACACACACACGTTTCTTTATAATCATTGTATTCATATTGAGATACTCCTTAGTAAGTCCCCTAATGGGGAGATCGAAGTTTTTCCTCATCCCCCCACCTTTCCATTCCAGGAGACCAGAGGCTATATACCCAAATTACTATTGCTTTGGAAGGAGAGGAGTCTGAAATGCATAAAAGGGAATACTAGATATTAGCAGCCAGGTTACTGCTATTACCAGAATGCCCTCTATGACTTTAAAAAGGGCACCTCATTTTCTTTTAGGGGCTTTGGAGGGCAAACCACCAAAGGACAGAGGTTGGTGGAAGACAGCCCTCTATTTGGGTCTCAGTTATGGTGCCTGATTGGGGGAAGTGTATTGTGGACATGAATATTATGAATCTTAGAGGAGTACCTGGCCTGGGCATATATAGTAGTAACTTCCATGCTGGGTGTTGCTGGCCGGGCTCTATGGAAGCTCTTGGAGTTACTTAACGTTCCCATCTAGTTAATGTTAAATGTAGTATTGGGAGGGAGTTTAAAAAATATTTTGTTCCTAGTAATGAAGATGGAAGCTGGAGCGCTCTTGACATACAGATTTCCCTGGTAATAACTGTGTGGCCAGTGATGGAGGACTGTATCTAGCAGCTAAGAGAAGATTATTAGGAGCTAAATAAAAGTTACCCCATTTGCTGTAGCTATTGCTGATCTTGGCCTTGTGGGCCCGCTAGCCCAGGATGCAGATGAGTGGTGTGGAGTTACTGATCTCACCAGCAATCAGCTTCTCCGTCCCAGATTGCTGAGACCAGTTTAGGACTGGTTTGCTTTTACTGGAAAAGTTAATTTTCTTTTGTCTCCTCTCACTGTCTCATCCTCATGGTTCTTTGAACTCCCCATCATATTGCTGCAGTTTAGGAGAGACAGACTGTAAAGGCCCCACTTGTTGAGCCCATTTACTAACAGTGCACCCTACTGATCCAGGTACCCCGAAGCCCAGGGCAACACACATTTTTTTATCCTTCTTTTTCACAGAACAGAGATTGGGTCAAAGCAGGTCCCTCCAGATGTACTTCACTTCTTTGAGAAGCCCCCAACGAGACAAGTTTCTCTACCAAACCTCTCCCAGGAGGATCCAGAAGCCAAGGTGACAGTTTTAGCCAATGACGAAGCATTGCAGAAGATCAGTGCCCTTGAACATGAACTGGCTACTCTCCGAGCACAGATCGCCAAAATCGTGACTTTGCAAGAACAGCAGAGTCTTACTTCAGGTATTTGAGCCTTGTACTTCTTTGCTTTAAACAGATAAAACAGAAACCAATAGAAAGAAATCACTTGTCCTAAAATTCACATGCCATGATGTTTATCATCAGCTAAATATCAGGTATTTTGGGGCCTTAGCTAGCTGGGCAGTGTGCCCAACAAAGCACTTGGTCAGTGCTTTTTTATAACAATATCCCCGCCAGTGGAGAATAATGGATTTGGGGAATATAGTCTCCATTGAGTCAGTAGAAGTTTATATAATATGACCCCACACAAATGCTTTCTTTTAATATGGCTAACTCTTAGTTTATGTGGTGACAAATTATGCTAAATAGCAAGTGATGGAAGTGAAGGGAAGAAGCATCTATATAGCACCTACTGTGTGCCAAGCACTGCGCTAAGCCCTTTACAAACATCATCTCATTCGATCCTCACAACAACTCTGAGTGGGAGGTGCTTTATTATCTCCGTTTTACAGTTGAGGAAATTGAGGCAGACAGGTTAAGTGACTTGCCTAGGGTCGCATGTCTAGTACATATGAGAACAGATTAGAACTCAAGAGGTCTTCCAGATTCAGACCCAGCTCCCTCTCTCCTCTACCTAGCTGCTTCAGATAATCCCAATTTATTTATATTCTACTTTGGAATATATTCAGAGACTTATTTAAGGAGATATGTGCTCAGGCACTCAAATTAATTACCTGCCTCCCTCTCCTGGCAGTATGGTAAAGCGAATAGATTCATATTTGAGTTCCAGCTTTTCCCCTTACAGTTTTGACCATGGGCAGGTCATTTAAACTCAGCAAGCCGCAGTTTATTCATCTATGAAATAGAGAGGGATAATACTTTCACTACTTTTAATCGTTATTAATGAGAAATATACGTTTGAAGAGATGGGCTGTGGCATTTTAATCCTCACTCCCTACTCTATTGACTTGTAATCATGTGTCTTTTATAGTTGAGAAAACTGCCTTAAGTCAAAGACAGGACAGTTAACCCATAATCCATGCAGTAAATTGCTTTCCATATAACTCTGTACTTTTTAACATTAGGTGGCTTTGTTACAAACTTGTTAGAAAAATCACTTTGCCTCTTATTTTCTTTTATGTGGGTTAATCTCCTATTCATTTAATAAACTTTGCCCAGATAGTTAGTTAACTTTTCCCTAGTCTTAACTCTTTAAATTATTGTTTAGCTCTACCTCCCTCTGCTGGTAGATTGGGAAAACTACCATGAATGTGAGTTTAAACTGAGAGTGAGTGTTGGGGGTGTGCATTCGTATAGGCAACCATGCACTTTTGTTATATTATATGATCCACATCTTAAAGAGAAATTGCATTTTCCTTCTAGTTGCCCCAAATTACTGTCTTAATTTCAAATTGCATAGAAAGCTTGAGTCCATATAATATCTACTTTAGTTAAATAAAGTAATTGTTTGGTCTTAAGTTTTGTATTGGATGAAATAGGACACTAATGATTATGATTTGAATGTCTTACCTTGAATCATCAATTCGTCTTTTAAAATGTATATAAAAAAAGAATTTAAGCTAGCAGTTTAAATGTAAATTAGACAAATGCCAGTGTCCATCATATATTTGATCTTACAAACTGTCAAGCAGCATAAATTTTAAAGGACTACTTATGTGGCATTAATTGCCCTGCAGTATGTGTGGCACTTTGCAGCCACTATTGGTGTGAATCCAAACTTGAACATTTGAGATCACAAAAGCACCCCTGTAAAAGCAGAACTTTTCCACTCTGGAAAGCTTTGGATGGAAAACTACCGTAACCTAGATTTGGGCATTTATAACAGAGTAATTGAAACCACATTTCCACTTATGTAACCAAGATAACAAAAAGGGTATTGTGATTTTAGTACTTTGTCACACACAAGAAAACATTTTTATTTTCAAAAAATATTTTTAAAAAATAAATCTACAATATCATTTATGTTTCAGTATCTAAATAGCATTAATTTTGTTGTGGTGATTATTTGTGTAGGTGGTGTAAGTCCCGCCATACCCACAGTTGCCCCAGCATCACCTGCTGCTCCACCACCACCATTACTTCCCCCACCGCTGCCGCCGCCACCACCACCTCCTCCTCTTCCTTCATCGGGACTACACCAAAGTGTATCTGCTATTGATCTGATTAAAGAGAGAAGAGAGAAGAAAACTAGTGCTGGAAAAATATTGGTAGAAAATAGCCCAAAGAAACCTGAAGTACCAAATATGCTAGAAATCCTAAAAGACATGAACAGCGTAAAACTGCGGTCTGTGAAAAGGTGAAATATGTATATATGTTCTCTGTCTTCCTTTCTCCCTCACAACTATATTTTTGTATAATTGTAGAACCCCAAATTTTCTTTTGATCACACAAAATATCTGGCTTTTATTGTTTAGTTTATAATAATTTGTTCAGAATGCTTTCATTCTTGAATAAGGTTCTGTTCCAGTGAATGGGCTCTAGTTCAAGCCCTCTTAAGAGACAGGAAAACCTTCAAGTCAAGGTTATTTTAATTTTTAAAACAATATTTTCTCCACATATTTAAAAGTAAAGTGTTTCTTCTGAATGACAGTTCTTTATTAATAGTTACTGCTTCACAAAGCATTGAATCAGTGTAGTCATCTGGTATATAAAAAAAGCTGACTTATTAAAGCACAGCTCTTTTACCGTGCCTAGACTTCGTTTCCTCAGTGCTATAGGGAAATTACCCTTACTCAACAGATGACATGTTGAATACAGTATTCACAGTATTCAGAACATAAAGCTGGACAGTTTCACCAATGGATTTACAGCACTTTAAAATTTGACCCCTTTTTTTTAACCTCTTTAAGATCAGAACAAGACTTAAAACCCAAACCCGTGGACCCTGCCGACCCTGCAACCCTAATTGCAGAAGCTTTGAAAAAGAAATTTGCTTATCGGTACCGAAGTGATGGCCAAAATGAAACTGAAAAATCCATTCCAGTATCTGAATCAAAAACCACCTCAGAAACAGTGTTGGTAGGTACTATTTCCTTTTGGGCCATACTGCATTCACATAAAAAATATTGATTAAATGCCTACCATTTATTTATTAGTACTGTCCAAAGTGATGTTGAGAGACATCAGTCCCTCCCCCTTATTCTCATAAATCTTGCTATCCATGCTTTCCAGTATCTGAAAATGCAAATTGTGTCATACAGAGATACAATATTACCACTTCACTTTTTTGCATAGCATTTTATACTTTTTATCCTATGTTCTTTCTTAGTGTATAGCTATTAAAGCCATAGGAGTGGAGAGGAAGGAGAGAAATCAGTTGGCTAGAGTGATCGGGGATGGTTTCATAGAGATAACATTTGAGCTAGGACTTGAAAGGTAGCTCTAAAATGGAAATTTTAAGTATGGTATAATTTAAGTATGGTATAAGTAATACCTATTTTTCAGGGATTGATTACTTTGGTTCTCTGGTTCACACTGCCAACTTCCTAAATTAAGATTTTTAATACTATTGAGTTATTTGAACTTTCATTCCAGAAATATTATCAGTAACCATGCATACAAAATACATTATATGGAGGATGTTATTACTGTTACTGAACCATAACACCTATAATAATTCCTGCTATTTGTTTCTTTTCCAGTTTGGGCCACACATGTTGAAGTCTACAGGAAAAATGAAGTCTTTAATTGAAAATGTTTCACATTCCTAAGTAGACACTAAGTAGAAGGCGAAGACTATTTTGTTGAACTATTGTTTAGTTAGGGTTAAGTAAGGCTAGTAGAAATCAACATTATTTAGTAAATCCTTCACTTTTTTGTTCAGTGGCTGTCTGTGAAACCAAAAAGTAAATTAAACCATGACAAAAACACTTTTTTTTGTTTCTAAAAGATGGTCTTTTCTGGAGCCACTCATGGGATATGTGGATTTTGACAAGTTTTAATCTATCCAAGTTTCTTGGATTTAAATTGTCCATTCTTTAAAAAAAATGTTTAGATTTCAGAACATTTGTGGATATTACTCTGAAGTTTTTAATTCCTAAACACTAATTTATCTGTACAAATGTTTTATTTGCATGTATTTGACAGATTTAAAACAGTTTGTGATGATGGCAATGAAGTACTGTTAAGTTATCTTCATTCATATTAAATATTAATTTTGTCTACAATGATGGAACAGCTGGTATAATATAAGTTGTTGCAGTGAAACATTTAATTTGAGATTTGAATCTTCTTGCCTGAAGTAAAGCTCAAGGTTTACTTAAAACTCTTAATTTTTCTCTCATACTTGTTGGGAGTTAGGGGTCAGAAAGTTGCAAGAAGACAACTTACTGCTGAAATGTGTCAAAATGCTCGTTTTTGAAGTTGAAGTGGATGACCTTGAAGGCTTCTTTCATCTCAGTGCCACCCAGTACCAAGTGAAAAGAATGTAGGAGAAAGAGAGGAATCAAGTTAGTTTATGACTTAGAATCCTTTTGTTTGTAAAGACCAAATGATTCATTGTTTTTTCCTCTTTTGATGGCTCATTTTTTGTTCAGTAGATAATTCTACAATGTCAGCACAGTGAAGGATTTCAAAAACTATAATCATAAAAATAAGAGAGTTTCAGAAAGTGTTTGATTGTTAGTGAACTTAGTAGATAGGGTAAGGAGTTGTTGAATCTAGCAGTAAGAGGAAGTACATCCTATTGGTATATATCTGGTCACTCTGCTGTTTGCTAGGACAATGTCAAAAAGCAGAAATCTCAGATGTTAACATTGAACACTTTCTGCTGTTTTAAGATACATTTCCTACTTACAGCCCTTGATGATATCTTTAATAGCACCAACAGTGCTATGTATCTCCACTTGACAAATTCAGCTACAGTCAGTGCCTAAAAATCTTCAACCATGATATTTTTTTCTACTCATTGAATTTAAAATTCTAATCTCCTCAAGGAATTCCTTCACTTCTTTGGGGAGTGGGAGGAGTTTTCACTTTTAAGTTATCTTAAAAATGTGTGCAATGTTCTCCTAAATATTAAAATTTAGTTAATATATGCTATGGTCTTCAAGGGTTTTGATTATTCAACTTTAATTTTGAACTGTGACTACTTATTTTAACATGCTGTTAACATGCATTTTGAAGTTGTATCTGTTTTACATATTTTAAAAGACTACCCTTTAAAAAACTTTCAAAGCACCTACTTTCATAAATATTTTGGCCTTCTGAGAGGTATATATTTGTACTTAGGCCTGTGCAGAGATTTAAAGACATTACTGTCTTAAAATAAAGCAAACTGTTTTGTTTCACCTGGATGATGTTGATTTTTATTATTCACAATAGACAAGATTCCTTTACTTTCATTACAAATGTAACTTCACTAGCATCCTTTGTCCTTGCCTTCACTATTTTAGGAAGACATGCATTCCCTAAAATAAGCTACCAGCAGAAGGGACTGTACTTAAATTTTAAATCTTACCCAGTTTTAACTTCTTTAAGAAACCATTCTGCAGAAATTGCCACACACACAAGGTTTAGCTAGACACTGTTTCTTGAAACCCCAGCTTAGTTCTTGGCCCCCAGTAAATCCATCTTTCATTCTCCAGTTTTTCAAATCCTAGTGTTTGATTTATTTAAAACCCCTTACCCCAACCAACTCACATCTTTATGGTAGCCCAATGTTAAACTGGAAAAGGATATTAGAGATGGTATAGATCATGCTTTAAACAGAACAGGGACTCAATCTCTCAACCAGCATTTTGGGGGGTTTTTTTGGCCTTAGGTCTTTTTTACACATTACTGAAGATCCCCTCTCCTAAGAGCTTATGTTTCTGTGGGCTATATCTATTCTTATTGTATTAGACATTAAAATGTCTTAGTATTATTATTAAAATAGTTTTGACCTTTCAGACCCCTAAAAGGATCCAGGGACCCTCTGTGAGTCACTGACTTAGACAAATAATTCCAAATGGGAAAGGAAGGAGAATCAAAGGTGTTTTGGGCCATGGTAGTTATTTGTAGGGTAAGCTTCCATGGTTCTAAGGACATGTTTGAAACCTTCACTTCATTAAGAGGGTGGTTGTAGCAACAGTGCAAAGGCAACTGCAGAGTTAACTTGTAGGCCCCACTGATGTTTTCGTATTCCCTGCACCTTACATCTTTGTGTTGGAATCATGGAATTCTACAGTTGGAGAGAGAAAAGACTTTATAACTAATCTTTTCATTGCCAAGGTTTCATGTAACCCAGAACACAGGCAAGGAATGCATAGTGTACATAGAGTCAGCCAACTAGGAGGACCAGATACGTGGCCTGGCTCTTGTTGGAACAATAGAATGCAATGAAATTAATATAAATTTGCCACTCCTCTTTCCTAAAGGATGGGTTTCATTTAGACCAACATTCCTATCATCTAATGCAATGCACAAGAAGGCACACCTGCAGAGGTCTTTTCCTGCAGCCAGCCCTTCCTGACAACAGAAGTTGCTGTTGTGGCTGTTCTCAGTGCTAACTTAGCACTTTAGGAAGATGTGTGTAGGGCCACAGGGGACAGAAAAGGGGATCCTGCACCATCACTGTTACATTTGAAACTTGACCATTGCTTGGTTCTACAAACTCAGTGTGACTACTCAGTACATTCTCACCTCAACCCACCCCTAGCACATACCATGCATTGTGTAGTAGAAAGAGTTCTGAATTTTCAGAGAAGGACGTACATTCAAATTCTGGCTCTTACTCTAATCCAGTCTTTTATTAGCCCCTTCAACTGTGGTCCACTGTGTAGGATGCCCATTCTACTTTTTAAAGAGATTAAATACATTCTAGAACATTAAAAGTTTAAAAAAAAGGCTAGCCACCACATGTCATTGGACAGACATTGCAAGTTGCAAGCAACTGATAAACTGCAGTTACTACATGACTGTCTTGATACACACGTTCAAAATCCATTCCCTTGTCAAAAAAGTTTAATTTGAGTAAAAGTTGGCATTACAATACAGTGTTCTGCATTTCTGTGTGTGTGTATGTGCACGCATGCACTCACTCATGCAGGTATTGAGGGAAAAAGCCTTAAGTCTGCAAGATACAATTTTATTTAACATTATTCTATATTTAAGCCATTTATAGCTTGGACAGATATCCAGACTGGCATAGCATTTCCCACATTCTCAGACACTGATTGCCCCACCAGTTTCAGGTAGAATTTATAGGAATCTTGAAGAAGAAAAAGATTTAAAATACTGCCAGAGTTAACAGATTTCAGCAACCAAGTCACTATCCTATTCCTCTTGGACCACTACCCTCATTCCTGGAGTTTAAAAAAAAAAAGGCACCTCCTTCCTCCCATTGGTATCTTAATCCTTTCTCGCTTCTAGTAGGTGGCAGTGCAATTAAGGGGGACCAGAGAGAAATTACTCTATTGTTCTATTCAATTTTTAAAATATTTTATTTAAAATAAACAATTTTAAAATTAAAGCAATTTTAAGTCAAAACAATTTTTAACATTCATTTTTTGAAATTTTGAGTTCCAAATTCTCTTGTCCTCTCTCCCCTCATTAAGAAGGCAAGCAATTTGATGTAGGCGGTATTCTACCCACTTTGCTAAAAGAAAAGGTCTGGAAAGAGTTTTAGGCTGGTTAGAGAACAGAAAACTGAAATAAAATGCCCTCCCATCTCTCCAAAATGAAACTTCTCCCTAATCGGCAGGTGCAAGTCATTGTAGGGAATCGTAGCTCTACTACCAAAGGCTACCTCAGTGGCACAGCTATGCATTATTAGTCAACTTAACCGTCCCTCTCTTTGGAGGATTGTGGAGGGTAGCATAGAGGATAATGTTAAATGAACACAGAGCTTTGCATAAGGAGCACCAAGCAGGGACAGACATGGTCTAAGATGTTCCCAGGGCTTTAGTTCCCAAGACTGAAACATCAGATTATTATGATATCAGGCTGAACCTTGTTAGGCTTTACCTCTGTCTTAAATGAGAGACTAAGATTATAAGACTATTATTATTATATGGCTCTCTTCAGTTTATTTCAAAAATGAGTTATACTAGCCCAAGTTAAACAATGGACTCCAAATGGTTGTATAAACTGAAATTTTTAAACCTGAGAAGGGACAAAATTTTTCTACTCATTGCGAAGAAATTCTCATGAACCTGGAGAGCTTAGCAACTTTGCTATGTAGCTCCCCAAAAACCTTTTCCACAATGACCTAAAAAAAGGCACCAAACTGAATTCTGGTGTGAAAGCCAAGAAAAACTCAAGTCATTTTTTCAGCCCAGGGAGGTTTAGAAAAATAGATCTGTGAACACTAGGATTAGAGTTGGCCTGGAGTACAGCATAGCATAAACAGCACTAGGCTATAGCAGCAGCAGTGGGGAGCAGCCCAGTGACAGAACACCTCGGCAAAGATGCTGGGGGACCCCTAGATTAGGGAGCAGAACGGGTGCCATCTCATAGCTCTTTCTCATTGCCTAGTTCTAGGTTGCAGTTCCAGGAGCATGTGAGGGCAGTGAACAGACTTCTCCCCAGATCACACTGTATTAGAAACACTGAAAATTTACAGGCCCCTTCTGCTGTGAAAGCAGCAGAAGGACATAAAAGACAGAAACTCGGGCTTATCATCCCCACCACCCCAGAGATAAGCAGAGCCCAAGAAGAACAAAGTCCAGTGGCATGAAGTAGGCTGGAAAAATTAGCAAATGACAGAAAAGAAACAACCTGGCCATAAAAAGCTACTGTGGTGTCAGGGAAGCTCACAACACAAATGCGGAAGATGATGACTCAGTGTCTACAAGCAAAGCCTCAGAGGAAAAAACATACAGATGGGACACAAGTCCAAAAATGATGCTCAGAAGAGCTGAATGAAGAAGGCAGGGTTTTTTTGTGCTTTTTTTTTTTTAAGAACAAAAAAAGGAAATTGTTCTAAAAATCAAATATGAGCAGTAGAGGAAAAATTGGGAAAAGAAATGAGACCAATGCAAGAAAATTATGAAAAGAGAATTGACAATTTGGTAAAAGAAGAATGAAAAATTGAAGAAAATCACTCTGAGAAATAGAATTGGCCAAATGGTAAAAGAGATACAAAACCTCATTGAGGAAAATAACTCCTTAAAAATTCAAATTGGCCTAATGTAAGCTAATAAAATTTCAGAGGAAAAACAACTGGCCTGGAAAATAGATTGAGAGAGAATTTAATAATTTCTGATTTCTAAATACTTTCTCCTGTCTTCTTCCATTTTACAGATGAGTTCATTCCATTCCCATTCACAGTTGTGATTGCTGTGTATTTCCCTCCATAATATTCTCATATTTATCCTTATTTTTGACCTTGCCTTCTCCTCGAGTCAATTTTACTTCTGATTGCTGCCTCCCTTCCTCTTATCCCACCCTCCACCATTTTTCTCAATCCCTTTCCCTCCTACTTTCCTCTTGGGTAAAATTAATTTCTGTACCCAACCATATATGTGTATTCTTTCCTTCTTGGACCAGTTCAGATGAGATGCTTTGCCCCCTTCTCCCTTCTGTTGTATAAACTTTTCATTATGTGCCTCATTTATGTGAGATAATTTTCCTCATTCTTCCTTCCCTTCACCCCTCTCTCATTCTTATTTTGAGATCATCTCAGCATAATCGCTTCATACCCATGGCCTCTGTTGATTCCCTGTAACTGTAGACTCCCTCTGACTGCCTAGTAATAATAAAGTTCTTAGGGGTTATACATATATCTGTGTGTATGTGTATATATGTGTGTACACACACAGATATATATATATATATGTATACATGCACACACACACACACACACACATACACACACATTCCTAGCTAGGAAGTTTAACATAGTGTTTACCTTTTTATGCTTTTCTTGAATCTTGTGTTTGAATGTCAGATTTTCTATTCAGCTCTGGTCTTTTCATCAGGAGTGCTTAAAAGTCCTCTATTTCATTAAATATCCATTTTTTCCCCTATAGGATTATGCTTAGTTTCCTGGGTGCACTATTCTTGGTTGTAATCCTAGGTCCTTTGCCTTCTGGAATATCATATTCCAAGAATATAGGATGGAGGGAAATACATAGTAATCATAACTGTGAATGAAAATTGAATGAACTCACCCATAAAACAGAATTGGATAGCTGAATGAATTAGAATTCAGCAAAATGTAATTTACAAGAAACACATTTGAAAGACATACACAGTAAAAATAAAGGGCTAGAGCAGAATCTTTTATGCTTCAACTTTTAACCAAAGTTAAAAAGGTAAAATTATAATAATGGGGAACCTCAATTTATCCCTCTCAAACCTAGATAAATCTAATAAAATAAGCTAAAAGGAAGTTAAAGAGATGAATAGAATTTTAGAAATGTTAGATGATAGACCTCTGGAAAATATTCAATAGAAATATAAGTATATCTATTTCTCATTGGTGCATGGCACCTTCACAAAAATTAACCATGTATTAGGTTATAAAAACCTCATGACCAAAAGCAGAGAAGTAAAAATATATGCATCTTTTCCTGACTATATTGAAATAAAAATTATATTCAACAAAGAGAAACATGTAAACAAAAAAAACAAAATACATGAACCTTCAGCTCATTATCATCAGTCATTCGACTGGCAAACAAATGTCCCTTACACTAATCACCCTGAAATTGAGTTGCTTCTTTATGTTCTGGATACTCAATTATGGCACCATTGGAGTCAAGTTTCTTCTGAGACATTTTCACTGACTTTTTTATTGTAACTATTAGGAATAAGTTTTGGCTCATAGTGAATGTCTCTGCTATTTCTCTGTTGAATTCTTGTTGACATAATTCAGTTGCATATATAATACTAAACACCTAATAAATTTAAATCTAAGTACTCAAAATATAAAATCATATGTAAAATAGACCCTGATGTCCAAAAGCTTACACTCTAGGCACCTTTCATCAAATTTCACTGTTAGATTCCGTGGCATCTGTTTATCATCACCCTTACATCTTTTCTTTATGTTGGAATCACAATTCTAGAGTTGGAGGGTAAAGGATCCATCATTGTCAGTGTCATTTACCTACTTCCAGAGCACTTCCCTTCCTCAAGTACTCAACTACCCCATCCTCTGCTATCATCAGCAGTTAACAGATGTCATGGATGAGAGGGGAGTAGGAGAGTCCAAGTGACTCCAAGTGGACAAGACTGCCTGAGTGATTAAAAAAACAGTGATTCCCTCGACAAAAATAGGGAAGTTAGGAAGAGAGAGCTTAGAGGGAAATAAATTAATCAACAAGCACTTATTAAATACATGCTATATGCCAAGCGCTACGCTAGGTGCTGTGAACACAAAGACAAAAATAAACACTTCTGCCCTCGCGGAGCTTATATTTTCAAGTAGCATCCTCAGTGACTTCACCAACCACAAATAACTCACCTCCCAGGATTCACAATTCCTCGGCTTCCTTAATGCCAGTGACCCTCATCACCACTCCATTTCAACCACCCACAAAGAGGCCACAATGTGGACATCCCTCATCAGTTAACACTGGCCTGTCTCTGAGATTTCACACTCTCAAGTTATTCTAACCACAACTGACCATACTTGCTTTTCCAATCCCCCATCTTAAGTAAACCCTACTGTTGGTTTTCTCCTTTCATCTGTTGAATGTTGCTGAAAAAAAAAAATCACAAATCTGTACTGATTGCCTCCATTGAAATTAATACCTTCTCACCTCAGAACGGGCCTTTAGTACTAGTTAGCAAGTCTTTTATCATTCATCACTGATTAACTTGTCATGTTTCCAAGAGTTGTTGCATAGCTTTTCAGTTCTTTTCAAGCCTACATTTTCACTCTCACTCTGACTCTTTGCAGGTGACTTTGTCTCCTACTTAAGATCTAGGCAGTCAGAAATGGATTTCTTCAACTTCTCTCTTCACTTCAGAATGTCTCTGTGTTCTCATTCACCTTCTTCCCACTTGTCTTAGACCAAGACATAGCTTTTGTCTGCAGGGCTAACCTCTCCATACCCTCCTACATCCTGTAAAAGCTTGTTCGAGCAACTATACCCTCCCTGTCTCAATTCTTCAGTGTCTCCCTGGCTCCACTGGTTCTCTCCCCTCAGCTAACAAGTACGCTTACATCACCTCAAATCTGAAAAAAAAAAAAAACCAAAACACTTTTCCTAGACCTTAACACCCTGTCCTCTCTCCTTCCCTGCAGGGAGGGAACTCTTGATATAGAATAAAGGGGGCAAGGCACTTGAATGTGGAAGATAGTGCATAACCAAATTGATTCATCAAGAAGTCAAAATAGGAAAGAAGAGAGTATAATAGAGTGTTAACTCTGAAGAATAAATGACGAAAAAAACTCAGTTTATAAGCAAAAACCTTTATTCCATTGGAGGAGGGAAATTAGACATGTGTGCTGGGGGCTGCTCTAGGAGTGAGACCTAAGGCAAGTGAGGTTAAGCCTTGATACATATAATTGTGGCTAGACAACAAGCAATGAGGTGTAACCGCAACATTGAGGTGAACAGCAACAATGAGTTGTTTGCCTAGTGAAAGAAAGTCTTTTCATAGCAGGGCTTCGTGGCCAGAATGCGATTTCTGCAGGTGCTTGTTTGAGCTTAAGGACCACCTGGGGCTGTTTTGAGCCTGTTCTGCCATTTAGCTGGAGCACCATTCATCCAGAGGGTGAGCACAAAGGACTGTTGTTATGCCAAACTCAGGGCACAGCTTGCTTGCTGGGCCCTAGCTCTGGAAAACAGGATGTCTCCTAATAGTAAGAAAAGAGGAGTGAGAAAATGAGGAGTGCTCTTGACAATTGCAGAGGGATAATGATTTTGGAAAAGAAATCAGGGGTGGAGAAATCAGAAGTCATGGTTAGGACAATGAACAGGGTTAAGAATCAAAAGGCAAAGGGAGAATGGTAGGAGAACATCAGATAAAATTTCAGAGTTCTTGAACATGAAAGGGGAACTTTTGTGAGATCAAAGTATATGACAAGATCAAGTGTATGACCAGCTCTATGTGTAGCTGAGAGGGAGTGGAGATGTAGGACATGGGGAACGAGTCGATTGAGGAACTGGGAAATTAGGGTGATGTATCTCATCCTTTCCCTTCTCTTCATGAACACGGCCATCATCCCCACTCAGGTCTTTATCATCTCTGGTATAGACTATTGCAACAGACTCCTAACTGGTCACCCAGCTCCCAGGTTTTCCTCTCTCTAATCCTCTCTCCATACAACTATCAAACTGATATTTCTAAAGCCTACATCATACTCTGTCTCTTGCTCCAGAAGCTCTGGGGCTCCTTATTCCCCCTTTGATAAAATATAGGATCCTGTTTGACTTTTAAATCTCCAAAATCTGGCTCTGATCTACCTTTCCAGACTTCATACACGTTACTCTCCCTCAAGAACTGGCCCCCTCGGTATTCCCATGTAATATGATCTATCTCTTGTCTCCTACTCTGCCCAGGCTGTGCCTGGTGCCTAGAATGAACTCACTCCTCACTTTCATCTCTACCTTCAAAGCTCAGCTAAAGTGTCTATCATTCTCCTCTCTTTTTTGCCCAAACCTCCACTCCCATTGGCAAGTGCTCTGATTTTGGAAATTATATACATATTTGTAAAGCCAAGCACAAGCAGCTTTCCAGAGGATAACTGCTGTGAACAGCTTTAAGGTTCTGATTTCATAGTATAGTGAACTCTCTATTTATTCAGCAGTAAATTAAAGCAAAAGATTCACAGAAACCAAAATACAGCATTCACAATGTTATAATATAACAAGTTATCACCAAAGTGGCCACATAGTTTTAAGCAAAAGATATCATTCAGTAAGTCCTTAACTCAATCATTCTTAAGGAGCAAGCCTCCTTAAGAGACACAAAGTACAAAGGTCAAAGTTTTCCCACCCCTAGATCACACTGTCTTAATCTCTCAGTCAAAAAGTTGGTCTTCTTCTTAATTGGAGATTAGTTTCCAATCATCCTTAACTCAATCATCCTTAAGAGGTACAAGGTACAGAGTATATAGTTCTCCCACCCCTAGGCCACAGTAAATCATGATCTTCTCAGTCAGCATTAAGTACCAAGGAGACCTCTTTTCATCTTGACTCAAGGTTGGCTCTCAAATTCCATGGGTCCAGCTCTTGCCTGAATATACCCAATTGTTACCTGGATTCAAAGGTAGGCAGCTCTCAGCTCCACGTCCAGTTCCTCATCCAGTTCCATATTGAAGCTCACACTGTCCAGTCTACCTCAGGCTCCTCACAGTTTCTGTTTCTGGGAAGACAAAGCTTAACAGAGCCAAAACAACATTCATGCACATTGCCAGCACCATCATCAATTCACTTTCTGCCTGTGAAATCAACACAGACCCACAAACAAGGTCTGAGAACTCAACACAAATTATCAGTATAGTCCCAGGGCCTCCAAAACCCTCCTCTGAGACTTCTGTAAACAGACAACAAGAAAATCCTCTTTCAGGGTTTCCAGTAAGGTTCCAGGCTTCTGTACAAAGTCTTACAAACAAAAGTCAACACAGACAGAACAGACAAACAGAATGCTGGGATAGCACAAGTTTTCTCCTTCTCAGCTCTGCCATCACCAGTGCTCTCTTCTCAGTTCTGCTTCCCTTGCCCCCTTGGGCTTCTCCTTATACATGGTCATTAGCTCCTCCCTGTTCCACCCCTTCCTGTTGCATCAGCAAGTTCCTCCCTCTGTGGGGTTGGTTCACAAGTTCTGTTTCTTAACACAGACTTGATATAATCATGGACAAGGCTTAAAAGAAACTTGAACTGAAACGAGGTGCTAAATAATTAAATAGGTGAAACAAGGCACCAAGTACTTCTTCACTTGCCACTACAATATCGCATTTGATTTTCTGTGTGTGTTGCTTCTCCCTAAGAAAAGATAAGTTCCTCAACGGAAGGGATTATTTTTTATATCCCCAGCACCTAACCAAGTACCTGACATATAGTAGGAGCTTAATAAATATATGTTAATCAATGAATACATGAACAGCTTCCCAATTTCTATCTCTAGTCCCCAAATTCCTCCTGGGTTCCAAAATTATAATTCTCAACTGTTCTAGATTATCATGACTTTGATGTACCAGCCACAACTCAAAATTGATACATCCAAAACTGGACTCATCTTCCCCTCCAAATCCTGCTACTCCTCCTGACTTTCTTTCAGCTCAAATGAGATCATTCTCCTTTGTCTGGTGATACTCACGGTCAAGTGGTTCTTGACCTTTTTGAGTCACTGACCCATTTAGCAGTCTGGCAAAGTCTAAGTGACCTCTTCTCAGAAAACATTTTGTTATCTACATTTATAACTGGAGGAAATGCTAAATTTCAGTTAAGAGTTTAGTGAAAATAAAGATGTTATATTTTCCCCATACACTGACTCTGTGAAATGTCATGGACTTCTTTCATGGATCTCAAAATAAGAACCTCTCATCTGCCACATAAAGTTCAAATTCAAAGTAGTATGAAATGAATTTACCCTTATCTACCATTATGCCCACCACCACCATCACTTCTGGATAAAATTGACAGAACACTCAGTGTGTCAGATCATGCCGAGTTCTTTACAAACAGTATCTCATTTGATCCTTACAATAATCCTGGGAGCTAGATGCTCTTATTATCCCCTTTTTGTAGTAGGGGAAACTGAGGCAGACAGGTTAAGTGACTTGCAGAGGATCACACAGCTAGTAAGCATCATTCTAAGGCTGCTTTTGATCTCAAGTCTTCCTGATTCCAGACCCAGCATTCGACCACTGCTGTACCTTGCTGCACACTTCTATTGCCTTATTGCTATCAAAATATGTCTCATGTTTTGTCTTCTTTACTATTTCCTCTGCTTGGAAAATGTTCCATTCTTACCTATCCTCAACATTATCCCAGTTCAAAAAACACCTTCTTTTTCAACTTCTCCCTTATCCCAAACAGAACAAGTCTCTGCCTCCTCTGCATCCCTACATAACACTATGTTCATCTCTGCTGAGGTGAGAGTTGGGATACAAAAACCTTGAGGTGTCCTTTAACTTCAGTGGTTCTCAACTTGTGGGTCGCGACCAGTCTTGGGAATTGAGACACTGCTTCTCTAGCTGTCTCCAGGCGGGTCCACCCACATGCAGATATGCCACATACAAGTATTAAAGAGTAGTGGTATTAGGAAGGTTGAGAACCACTGACTTAGATCCTTTGGTGATTTTGCTCTCTTTAAATCACGTGTTATTCCCAAAGCTCTTGGTTTCAGGGTCTGGGGCTGTCTCCATCAGTGTCAGAGGGAAGCTTCAGGGCAAGGTAGTGGTGGTTCAACTTGCCTAGAGCACACTGGGCCATGTCCCCCTCCCCTGCCCTGCTGCTACAGCTAGGCTGGCTATGCATAATTTGAGAGGTTTCTATGCATACATTAGTAGCAGTATCACAGGGCTATTCTCACCATTATATTGTTTTTCAGTTGTTTTCAGTTGCATCAAACTCTTTGTGACTCCATTTGGGGTTTTCTTGGCAGATACTGGGGCAGTTTGCCATATCCTTCTCTAGCTCATTTTACACAAGAAGAAACTGAGTCAAACAGGGTTGGGTGACTTGCCCAGGGTCACACAGCTAGCAAGTGTTTGAGGCCAGATTTGAACTCAGGAAAATAAGTCTTCTGACTCCAGGCCTTGAGCTCTATCCACTAAGCCACCTAGTAGCCCCATTACAATTACTCACCATTATCATTAGATGTGTAGTCCACTAACAGTACTATTGTGGTGAAAATACTACGATTAAGCGGTATGACTAAAAGTTTTGGAGAAAATGGTTCTGGACACATGCCAAAACATCCATGACATTTCCTAAGATCAGGACAGGGTCCAGACTTGTGATTTCAATGCAGGTCAGGACCTTCTCTGCAACTTATGGTCATAGAGCTCTGAGAGATTAAGTGTCTTGCATAGGGGTACGTGTGTCAGGGAGAAGACTTGAACCCAAGTTTTCCTGGCTCAGAGGCCAGTTCTTGAATCAGCCAAAGATAATTTTTGCTCTAATAACTGACTGAATCAGAAACCTTCCTATTTTCTGCAGATAGGAGGATTAGAGAAAAAAATTCTACACAATATATAGACAATCAAATAGGAAGAAAGACAACAGTTACATTGCATCTGGAAAATTGGAGGAAAGGGGAGGGTTTCAATGATCCCAAGTAATTACCTATGTAAAAATTCATATTTACAATGCCTCTACTCCTCTGTAATGCTATATGGTTATGAATCTTGAAATATCATGATCACTGCAGAACTGAAATTCTGAATAATGTAAAGGATACAGCCACAGGATGGGCATTCACAGGCGATAGCATATTTCCATTAAGGACCTACATTCAAGAAGTGGCATAAGGGATATCATCCAGGATATCTATGATCAGGAAAAGCTAGCTGGTCATGTATCAAGAATGAGGGACAACAAATGAACAACCCAAGTATTGAACTTATACACATGAAATGGAAAAAGACCTAGAGCAGGGGTTCCATGAACCCAAGATAGATATTGGTGGGGGGAGGGTCCATGAACTTTGATGGGAAAAAATAGCATCTTTATTTTCACTAACCTCTAATTGAAATTTAGCGTTTCCTTCAATTATGAATGTTAAACATCCCTCTAAGAAGGGGTCCATAGGCAGAGGTGTACAGGACACACACACACACACACACACACACACACACACAAATATAAAGAACCTCTGACTTAGGTTAGGAAGGTATAGTCCATATAAGTACTGAAAATATAAGTATCATCACAAGGGACTATTTATTAGAGTCACTCTGATCACAAACGCATGTAGACTTGTCAGAGGTATCATAGCATTATGTGGTAAAATAACTAAAAAAGAATAAAGATCAGTATAACAAAACTGCTTCCCCAATATTTCATTACATAGAAAATTATTTATATTATAGCAGTTAGGACATGTAGTTCAGAGAACACTTGTACCTGGAGTCAGAATGCCTAGTGCCCAAATCTGGTCTCAGGCACTTACTAGCCGTGTGAACCTGGGCAAGTAATTTAGCCTCAGTTTGCCTCAGTTACCTTAACTGTAAAATGTGGAAAATAATAGCGCCTACTTCCCAGGGCTGTGGAGAGGAGAAAATAAGACGCATGAAGCATTGTATAAGCCTTAAAGTGGTACATATAAATACCAAATATTATAGCAATAATTATCAACTTGTCATCTTGATAGAAGATGCAAGTTTGTACTTGAGACCAATTTAGAATTCAATTAACATTTTTCAATCAATCATGCAAATATGTCTTAAGCACATACTGTAAGCCAGGAACTGTTCTAAGCCCTGGGGATGCAAAGAAAGTCAAGAACACAACAGTAGTTCCTATACTCTAGGAGCTCAGTGTTAATGGAGGAGACAACATAACATGCCTATAAGATACAAACGGGAAGGAAGGTAAACTTGGCAGGGAAAAGCCCTCAAAAAAGTATGACAAAGTAAACATGAGGAAGAACAACTTCCTAGGCACAGGAGACAGCCAGTGCAAAGACGTGGAGATGGGAAATGGAGTGCTGGGGGTGAAGAATAGCAAATAGGTCAGTATTCCTAGATTGCAGAGGGAAGCACAGTGTCAAAAGTCTACAAAGGTAGGAAAGGGATGGGCCAAGAGCCCAAATGAAATGGCCGGAGGGGGAATAGTGACAGACTTACACTATAGGACAATTACCTTGGCAGCTGTATGGATCGTGGTCTGGAGTGAGCAGAGAGAAACTGAACTAGGGTGATGGCTATGTAAGTAGAGAAAAAGGGACATAAAGGAGAGATATTGCAAAGATAAAAATGACAAAATTTAGCAATGACTTGGCTGTATGGAGAATTTGGGGGGGGGGGAGATGGAGAAGAGTAAAGGTTGTGAATCTAGGTGAGGGGGAGGATGGTGGTACCATGACCATAATAAAATTGTGGAAAAGGACTAAGAACCACAAATTTTTTTTTAAAAGCCTTTAAAAATATATTTGAGAAAACTCTCTAATTGGCTAGAAAGCTCTTGATTTTCATTTTTCAAACGAAAACTTCAAATGCATTCCTCTGAATAGACGGAAATGGACAAAGTGGAAAGAGGACTTTGAGCTGGAGTCAATAGGACATGCATTTAAATAACAACTCTGTTCTTGTTTTTTACTATATGTATAAACTTAGAAAAGTGGCTTCACCTTGCTGGGCCTCAGTTTTCTCAACTGCAAAATGAGGGGCTTTGACCAGGTACATACATTTAAAGCCAGGAGGGATCTCAGTGGACATCAAATCCAACACCCTCAGTTTACACTTTTCATTGTACTATGTTGCCTCAGATGACCTCTGGGATCTCATCTAGTTTTAAATCTAGGAAACAAGGACCTTCTTCTTCTAAAAGTCTGCTCCTTGTTACAAATTCCAATTAAAAATCACAGGATGAAAATTCATAGACCACTCTTTTGTATCCAGATAGTATCAGCTAATCATCCCAGAAAAGTTAGTATTTACTATGTCTGCTTTATAACTAAAATTTGGCTCTTCCCAAATTGCAGCAAACTACTTCAAACCTATATACATATATATATGCATACATACACATACATTTATATATGCATATATATATAATTGTGTGTATGTGTGTGCATAGAGCAAAGGATTTTATATAACTATATACATACATAGTATGTATATCATATGTATACATATACAAACGTGTGTGTGTATATATATATATATATTATATATATATATATATATATATATATACATACACACATATATAGAGGGAAGGGAGGAAGAGAGAAGAGAGTAATATGGGGGAGAGAGAGAATGGGAGTGGTAGGGGACTAAGAGAAAGAAAGAGAGAGAGAGAGAGAGAGAAAATGAGAACAAATTAGACCTGCAGTCAGGAAGACCTGCTTACTGGAGACGGGATTTTAGCTGAGACTTAAAGCCAAGAGGTAGTGATGAAGGAGAATATTCCAGGTGTGAAGGACAGCCAAAGAAAATGCTCCAAGGAGACAGATTATCTTGTTTCAGGAAGAGTAAGAAGGACAGGGTCACTGCATCAAAGAGTACAAGGTGGGCAGGGAGTAAGTAAGAAGATTCAAAAGGAAAGGTGAGGGGTAGGAGGAACATAAGAGGATTTTATATTTTTAAATTATACTAGAGTAAAACTATGGGTTACACAGAATCAAAGGATTTGCTAATTTATTTGACTATGCCCTAATAAGCATTTAACAACTGTATAATACTAAAATGTTATAAACTGGTTTTCTTCATGAAAATTAACATTTATTATATGCATATATATGATTAATTCTAAAATTTATTTCTTTATATATTGAGTAAGGGGAATAGGAACTGAAAGACTGAGAACTCTGATCTAAGCAATGAAATCTATATAAATCACCCCCTCATCCTCCAGTGGCACACGCAATCACCAATGAAATCATTAGTATTTATTGAACAATTATATCCAACTGAGGATATGAATGTTGATTTGGCCCAGAGAGGATTTCCTTTCCATGGAGGATGGGTGTCCCTCTCTCTCTTTCACATACACATTTTTCATAAAGTGCTGATTGATTACAAAGTTTATATTGTTACATCATAGTATCATTGAACTATAGCTTGAAGACCTCAAAGATCCCTAGATCAACCCTTTCATTTTACCAAAAAGGAAACCGAATTCTAGGCAGCTTATGAGTAGGAGGGAAGATCTGAGCTTTGACTCCAAAGCTAGGGCTCCTTCTACTGTACTACATTGCTTATGGCAACTTTTAAACATTTTATAACTTTATCTTTACGTTTTGGTCATTTCCCTATGATCTCACCTCTATAGAACCATCCTCTGAAACAGTGAAGTTAATAAAGCCTATACATTTATCACATTTTCCACACCTAGACTACTGGGCAACTTTCTTGATGGTTAACCCTAAATGACTTAATATGCGTGTTACACCTCAAAGTGACCTCCACCCTAAGGCCTTGCTGCCTAGCTGATGACACCCTCTCTGGAACTTCCATGTTAGGAAGGACTCCAGCTATGCTTCACTCAACTCAGGCCTGAACTGGATCTTCAGGCTGCTCCTTCTCCTGTAACAACGAACAACAACAATTATGATAATGATGACGACAGCATTCATAGGTAACACTTCAAAGGCTTGCAAAGTGCTTTACAAATATTATCCTATTTTGTCCTAATAGTGGGAGAGAGGTGCTACTGTTATCTCCATTTTAAAGCAGAAACTAGACCAGGGGTGGGGCACCTGTGGCCCTCTAGGTCCTTGGGTGCAGGCCTTTTGACTGAGTCCAAGTTTTACAGAACAAATTCTTTTATTAAAGGAATTTGTTCTGTGAAGTTTGGATTCCGTCAAAGGGCTGCACCTGAGGACCTAGAGGGCCACATGTGGCCCTGGAGTCTCAGCTTCCCCGCCCCTGAACTAGACAAAGATGCCAAGTGAGTCGCCCCATATCACACAGCTAGTAAATGTGTCAAGTTTGGACTGAACTTGATTACAGGTGCAGCGCTCCATCCACTGGGATACCTGGCTAGCTTTCGAGCTCCCCTCTATGTTCTCTCCCCTCATTAAAAAAACTCTTAACATTTGAGGGGAGGGATAGTCATGTTTGTTTGTATTTGTAACCCTCAGTACTTGGCACATTAAAACTGGGTAGATGTTGTATGTATGTTATCTATCTAGCTATCAAAAGCCCAGGATGAAAATGAAAAGAATTAGAGAAACTAGTATTTAGCTATTTAAACAACATTTCAATCACTGGATAACCATAAAACAGCAATTTAGTAACATTTATTGAGTGGTCATGCGATAACAATCAATCTGTGTGCTGGGGACACAAAGCCAAGAAGAAAAGCTCCTATTCTCAAGAACATACATGTTATTAGAGGGACAAAGGAAACACAAGTTAATTTTACATTTATGAGTAAATGTGAAATACACACAGAGGGATTATGATATAAATTTCGGTGGGTGGGGAAATGCAATAACAATTAGAATAGAAAAGGCCTTGCATAGGTGGACACTTGAAATTATCTTTGAAAGAAACTAATAAATTAATCCCAAGAGACAGAGGTGAAGAAAGGGGACAGTCTGGAAAGGCAGAGGCTAGAGTTGGAATACTATGTACAAAGAACAGGAAGTCAGTTTGCATTAAATTGAGATTGATTTGAATGTAGAGTATATGAAGAGGAATAATGTAAGATAAATCTGGAAAGGGAGACCGTAGTCAGAATGAGAAGGATTTCGAACATCAAAGGAGTATGTATTTTGTTTTAGAGACAATAGGGATCTGCTGAAGCTTCTTGAGCAGGAGAAAAACCTGATCAGACTCATGCTTAGGAAGATTATTTTGACAGTCATAGGAAGGGGGAACTATAGAGGGTAAAGTTTGGAAATACAGAGACCAATGGAGTTACTGAAATAATCTTAGTTACTAGAGAATATTTATAGAGCATTTCAAGGTTGACCAACTACTCTTTGTGTGTGTGTGTGTGTGTGTGTGTGTGTGTGTGTGTGTGTGTGTGTGTATGTGTGTGTAAAGTTCATCTGATCTTCACAACAACTTTATGATGCAGGTATTATCCTCACTTTATAGATGAAGAAACTGAGGACAAGAGGCTAAATGACTTGCCTAGGGTCATAGACTTGCAGTGTGTCTGTGGAGTGATCCAAACCCAGCTCCTCTTGACTCAAGTCCAATGTTCAAATAGAGTAATGTCTCTAGTTGTACAGAAGTTTATTTGTACACGTGTGTGTATATTTGTACATACACACAAAGACACTTATACACATACATATGTATGTGTGTATATATGTATGTATAAAAGGAAAAAAAGAATGCAACCATCTAGGATCTGAGTGTGAAAAGATAGGATTTTATTCATCAAAAATTAACAGCAACAGGCACATATTAAAATGAGTATGGCAAAGCCTTTACAAATGGCTTTACACTGAAGCTTTCTCCTCCAAAATGGCTGTTGCAACAAACTGTAAACATAATTAATAAACAGTCTTTTACAGTAACAAGGGAAATACAAATGAACTAAAAGAAAGCACCAGTTTCTCTTAAAACTAGGTTACATTTGTGCTTACTGTACTTAAAACAATTTAAAACAAACTACAAAAATGGAATGTTTTAAGTTTAAAATTAGTTCTTAAATTTTGTCCTAGAAAACATCTGCTTTTCACATCAAAAGGCCCACTGAGGGGTAACATTTCACCAAAGGGAGGGACAAGAAAACAATGCACTTTTTTTTTTTCAAATCAAAACAAGAAGTTTGGTCACTTAGCTGTGTGCATAGTTTAAGGCATCTGTAGCAATTTGTTACAGCTTCCGAAACTCCCTCCCCCAAGTGTGGTTGCTCATTAAGTCATCACATTCTAAAAGAATAAATTAAAAGTTTGCAGTTTAAATCCTTTCCCACAAGGATAAACACACACGCATTCAAACACATTCTCTCTCTTACACACACACACAGACACACACACACTCTCTCTCTCACCCCTACACTCATGCAAAAGTTAAAAATTCCTTTTTCACACTCTCACTGCAGCGAAAGGGACATTTGTACCCTTGGCTCTGAAGGACACATTTCCCCATCCCATTATATTTCAGATTGGCAAATACCCTGAGCTGATTATGGTGTTTTTAAACATTCTACCTTTTCTTGCATGTGCAGGTCGAGTGTACAGTAGTGAAAACCACATGCAGTGTCTTCCCTGCAGAACAGCGAGACAGCTCGGACATTGTTCATCTTCCCACTCCACCCCCAACCCCGCCCCCCCCATCCCACCTCTCAATTCAAAACTGGCATTTCTACTTTAAAAACAAAATTACATTCCCACGCAGCACTGGAGTGAAAATTGGGCGATATTCTCTGATAAAAGCTCAGTTCCCAGTGCGTAAAGTAAAACCATAGCAAATGGGAGACTTGTGTGGCATCCAAATGAGAGGAGAAAGTCAAACAAAAAAGGGATGTTTGGGTAAAGAGCTGCAGTCTCAGATTTGATCTTAAAAATTGAGTGGTTCTTTCACAATCATGCTCCAAGGCAAATTTAGAACCCACATTTTTAGAGTCAATTTGTAAACATCAAGTCTTGTCAGAGGCAGCAGAGGCTGGGCACTTCACATTTCCATAGTGAGAACTTAGTGGTGGCAGGCCTTTAAATCTTGTCCCATCAACCTGGTTAAGTTCCAAGAGACCTCTGCTGAAGGAGCCATTTTGAGGCTCACAGTTTTGCTTTGAAAAACACACATGTGGCAAACCATGAAATGTCCTCCTTTATTCTTGGGAGGATCCTGTCCCTGCTGTGTTTTGCATATTAAAGGGTTCACGCAAAAGTCAACTGAGGCATATGCATATTGCTATATGTTCAGGTTTTGTAATAAAAAGTAGGTTTAAAAGATCCATCAAAGGAAATCTTAGAAATAAATAATGCTGGCGTCATTCATTCAGAAACCTCAGCAGACAGGAGTTAAGTTCTCTCACCTCAAGATCCCATTTCACAGTTTTTAAAAAACCCTCTAAGAGTCTGTTTGGTGCCACTGATTCTGGGCAGGCCAGGCCGAGGGGGAGGGTCATAACAATCGATTTTCCTGAGGTAATAATTCAGAGTCTATTTCTTCCAAGGCAGTGTCAGTATCGTCACCACTGCTGCATTGTTCTTTCTGCATTCCCTTCCAACTGGCTTTATTGAGTCCCACATGACCAAGCATGGTCTGTGATAGCCTGGTATTTGAAAATCTGGCCCACTCTGCAAATAATGGCTCCACTAGGTATGTCATAAAGCCTTGAAGGAGAAAAAGCAAAAACAAAAACATCAAATATGAATATATTTTTACATATTATCTTTTTAAAAATCTGTCAGCAACTTTGAAAGCCTGATTCAATATTGCCAGAATCTGTAATGCTCCATATGAGACTAGTAGGTAAAATATAAATACTTTTTTAGTGGACTCTACTTCTTGAAATTCAGTGCACTAGAATACATGTAAACATTCAAAACAGTTGAGAAACAAACACAATTACACCATTCTCTCACAGAGAACCCATAACTCAGTTGCCACTCCTGGTAGTACTGGTCAAAATGTACTCGACCTCTTCCAATACATCGGTGTGATTTGGGATGGATGATGGGTTGGACAAAAAGACTAAAAACAGAGAACCCAACAAAGCTGTAGCAGGGACTTACAGATATTCTATAGAAAGAAGTCATAAGAGCATGGTGACATGGTAAGCAGTGGGAATGGAAGGACCTACTGAAAATTCTGTTGTGTAGTCTAACTTTCCTTTAGCTTAAGACCCCATCACTGATTACATTCTATGGTTGACTGTGTTATTCTACTAAAATGGCATGAAAGCACAAGTCCTGATTTTAAAATGCCAAAACCGATGCATTTTGTAAAATTCAAACACTACATCGACAGAAACTGTGTATAATAAAGCCAACAGAATACTTTTAAACAAAAAAGCTTAAATGTTTTTTTAAAAGTGTAACTAGTAACCTAATTAGTGGCTCTAACTGGTTTTCCCTAATCCCCATACAAGTATAAAATTTCAAATTATGCCCTGACAGTCAGTGAGAGGTAATGGGTCTAAGTATCAGGTTTGAAAACAGCAAGTAATAACAATTTATATAGAGAAACTTCTGAATAAGACTCAGGAGCAATAAGATTTCAGGAAAAAGAAGATCCTTCATGGGACGGGCTTTAAGCCTCAACTGCTAAGTAAATGTCAATGATTATTATGCAATAGTGGTATTCAATTTAAAAAAATGTAAGTAGCTATTCTGAGTCAGTTACTGTACTAGACAAAGACAAAAATAGTTATCTGTCCTAAGTTGGATCCAAAGGAGAGAAATTATTTAATAAATAAAACATATACACAACACAAAGTAAACATAAAGGCAATTTTTGAGCACTGGATAAATTAAATTACTAGAAGAGTCAAATTTTACTAGAATGAAAACACTGTTTATCCTGATAATTAGTTATCTATGAGGGAGAAAAATATTATATCTTCATCTTCTCATATTTTCAACTACTACTACTAAATAGTCGCTTACATAGCCCTTTAAAATTTGCAAAGAGTTTTGCATATATTGTTACATCTGATTCTCAACAAAAATCCTATGAGGCAGATTTTATTATTCCCATTTTATAGAGGAGGAAACTAAGGGTCAGTAAAGCCAAGTGATCCGCATCATGGTCAGAGAGTCAATAAAAGTCAGAAGAGAGATAGAGGGACATAAACTCAGATCCGTCCTGACTCCAAATGGAAAGCTTTCTTCAGTGAAGGCCTTCCTCGGTTCATGTCTGAATGACTACAACAGTGGTGCTGGTTGGTCTCTCTGCCTTTCTCCCTCCTCTACTGAGCTGTCAAATTGATCTTCCTTAAGTTTAGGTCTAACCAATGGCGCCCTATCACCTAAGGATCAAAATAAAATCCTATCTGATGTTCAAAGCCCTTCATAGCCTACCATCCTCTTACCTTTCCAGTCTTCTCATACCTTACTCCTCTTTACCTCCAACTCTACAATCCAGTGATACTGACTTCTCTTCTGTTCCTTGGACAAGACACTTACTCTCCCAACTCTGGAAGCTATCTTCTTTAAGAAGCCTTTCCGGATCCCCATTAAAGCTAGTGTCTTCTCTCCGTTAATTCTAATGTATCTTGTATATAAACCTGTTTGTGTTGTTTGCATGTTGTCTCTCCCATTAGATTGTAACCTCCTTGAGAGCAAGGATTTTCTTTTGTCTTTGTATCCCTGGCACTTAGTACAGTGCCCAACACATTGTAGGTGCTTAGAAATGATTAATAACTATACTAAACTTTAGATCACAGAAATGACACCATAACACAACCCACATTAAAATGAATGAAATCTCTTTTGATGAGACTCAAGTGATATAAAGTCTGACTGACATATTATTGTTATCAGGGACTATGTCAATAAGACTATAATTAGGGTATCTGAAAAATTTTGTTAACTATTTCCCCATGGGTATCTGGGAAGGTTACCAATCTAATGGGAAAGGGTATCTGAAGTACCCTTAACCAAACTGAAAATCTGGCCACTTGAGTCAATTCTCCTCATAAGTCAGGATGATGAATTACTTCAACTGCAAACTTAAGTAAAAACTGTGGAATACACACACACACATGTATACATATGTGTAAGTGTATATGCGTGCGTGCATGCATGTATGTAGGAGAATCTAAAATAGTAACCTGACACAAACACATATGTGAAAATACACCATAAATGAACTCCTATTCAGAAATTTAAAAATGAGCTATGAATAATGCATTGAATAAAATTTTATTCAGAGAATAATTAAAGGTAAAGGTCTCAAAATAGTACTTGACCTCTAATCAGTAAAGACTTTTGGATGAACTGAGTCTGAACTGAGATCACAGAGTAATTAAATTATCCCAGTGGGTGAAACTAAGTGCAAAGGTGAAGAAGGTGAGAAGCATTTTAAGAGTTCAAACTTCAGATTAATTTTGGAATTAAAATGAATTACAAAAAGTGCAAAGGGCTCTTCCTTCTTGGACACCAATGAACTCATATATTTCATACCTAATTGTGAAGAAAAAAATATCACAGAACACTGGGCAATACTGTAATTCAGGTTTAAGAGTTATTTTAGGATATGCAATGAGGAAGGAATTGGTCAAAACAACAAGCTTCTTGTCCACTTCATTGAGTAACAATAATCAATGAAACTAGTGGATCACAGATACCATCAGAATAAAGCAATTATTACATTCTGAATTGCCAAGTAAAACCAAGGTCACATACAGTGACAAATGGCTTATCCTCTGAAATCTTGTTAGTTTCTATGAAATCTGGTGATCTAGGCCTAGTTTTTAATTCACGTTAGTTATCAGAGGAGAGGACAGAGAGTAGCTTCACCATCTGTCTAGGAAATGAGAACGTAGAAATCAAATGGAAAACTTTGTGCACTAAAGAAATCTCTCTCTGCTGTAATTTGGTAATCAAAAATAAGAGGCGACAATTGCTGACTAAAGCATTTTTTTTGGTGGGTAAAGAAAGTGGTGGATCATCAGGCAGCGAGCGCCAGAGGAAAGAAGTAGGAAGGAGGGAGCAGAAACTTAACCCTACTGAAATCACAGGCAATGAGGAACTGGACAGAAGACAGTTGTAACGAACGGAGAACAAAAGAGGCATCAGAAATGGTGAAAAGAGCAGGTAACAGGGCATAAAGGTGTTGGGACAATGTTCTCATATAGTATGAACTCTTTTGGAATCACCTTTTTTCTGGAAGGGGAAAGGGTAGGGAATTGGGATTAAGTGACTTGCCCCCGGTCACACAGTTAAGTATGAAATGTCTGAGGCAAAATTTGAACTCGGGTCCTCCTGACTCCAGGGTTGGTTATCTATTCACTGAAACACCTAGCTGCCCCTATTTTGTTTTTCTTTTTGAAAAATATTTACTTTATTTTAAAATTTGTTACATTTGAGTTCCAAGCTGTTTCCATTCTTCTCTCCCAATCCTGCACTAGTAAAGGCCAACATTTCTCTTTCTGTCTGTCTCTCTCTCACACCCACCCACCCCCACACACATATATGTGAAACTAGACAATACATAATTCCTTATGTTCTTTCTCTGGAGGTGGACAGGATTTTCCTTAATGGGTCCTTTGTACACAGCTGATCTGAATATTCATGTAACTCAGAATAGCTTAGTCGTTCATATTAACTCTTCAAACAATATTGCTATTACGGTCTACAATGTTTTCTGTTTGTTTCTCTCTGCATTATTTCATACAAATCTTCCCATGTATCTTTCCATGTTTCCTAAAATCAACCTGCTCATCATTTTTTACAGCCCAGTAGTATTCCACCACAATCGCATAGCACAATTTATTCAGCAATTTCCCCAATTTATGAAATTTCCAGCTCTTTACCACCACAAAGAGAGCTGCTATACGTATTTTACAACATAGAGGTTCTTTTCCTTTTTTCCCTGATTAACCTGGGAAACAAATCTAATATTGCTGGGTCAAAGGGTATACACAATTTTATAACTCTTTGGGCACAATTACAGATTGCTCTCTAAAATGGCTGGATCAGTTCAAAGTTGCGCCGACAGTGTATTAATGTCCTAATTTTTCCATATCCCCTCCAACCTTTGTCATTTTCCCCTTTTATTATTTTAGCCAATCTGATAGTGTGAGATGGTATCACAAAGTTGTTTTAATTTGAATTTCTCTAATCAATAATGAATCAAAACATTTTTTATGATTACATATAGTTTTGATTTCTTTCTCCAAAAACTGCCTGTTAATATCCTTTGGCCATTTATCAATTAGAGAATGACTCATCTTCTTATAAATCTGACAAAGTTCTCTATATACTTGAGATGTGAGGTCTTTAACTGAGAAACTGTCTATAAAACCCATTTCTCCCCACCCTCCAATTTTCTGCTTTCCTTCTAATCTTGGCTACCTTGATTTTATTTGCATGCAGCCTTTTAAATTAAATGTAATCAAAATTATCCATTTTACATCTCACAATGCTCTCTATCTCTTGCTTATTCATAAACAAGATTCTCTCCTATCCATAAATTTGATAATATGTTCCATGTTCTTCTGATTTAGTTATGATATCTCCCTTTATGTCTAGGTCCCAATTTTGACCTTATCTTGGTAAACGTTATAAGAAGATAATGGTAAATACCTAGTTTTTGCCAGCCAGACTGCTTTCCAAGTTTCCCAAAAATTTTTAACAAACAGTGAATTCTTAGCTGGAAAGTTTAAATACTTATAATTACATAACACAAGTTTACTATGATAACTTATTATTGTGTATTATACATCTACTCTATTCCACTGATCCGTCATTGTATTTTTTGGCCAGTACAGATAGTTTTGACAATGACCACCTTATTTAAGAGAAGGCATTGCTAGACCTCCTTCCTTTATGTTTTTTTTTAGTTAACTCTTTTGATGTTCTCGACCTTTTGTTTTTCCAAATGAATTGTTATTATTTTTTCTAACTCAATAAAATAATTTTTAGTAATTTAATTGGGATAGCCCTAAACTGGAAGATTAAATTAGGTGGAATTGTCATTTATTATTATATTGGCTTAGTCTACCTACAAAAACCTATATTTCTCAAATTATTTAAGTCTGACTTTATTTTAAACAAAAGTGTCTTATAATTAGGTTCATATAATTCCTGGGTTTGTCTTGGCAGGTATACTCTCAGGCACTTTATACTGTCTACTTATTTTAAATGAACTATCTCTTACTATCCCTTCTTGCAGGAATTTGTTGGTGATATATAGAATTGCTAATGATTTATGTGGGTTTATTTTATATCCTGTTACTCTGCTAAGATTATTGTTTCAACTAACTTTTCAGATCAATCTCTAGGATTTTCCAAGTATATCATCATATTGTCAGCAAAGAAATAGTTGTATTAACTCTTTGCCCATTCAGATTTGTTCAATTTCTTTTTTTTTTCTTACTGCTATTGCTGGCATTTCTGGTTTGCTGGTTGTCCTTCATTCTTGAAGACCAAAATGACTTCACTATGTTGAAGTCAAGGTACAATGTGTTGTCATTTAGCAGCTTCTGAGTTTCTCCCTCATTTTCATCAAACCCATCTTGATGCTTGGTGCTCTGACCCAGATGAGTAAATACAATATTGTACACCAATCTCTGAAAACTGCCTGCTAGAATTTCTAATACAATATTGAATAATATTGGTAATAATGGGCATTCTTGTTTTATTCTTGAACTTACTGGGAGGCTTCTAGCTTATCTCCATTACAGATAATGCTTGCTGATGGCTTGAGGTAGACACTTCTTATCATTAAAAAAAAATCACCTTATATTATGCTTAAGTGTCTTTTAAGAGGAGTAAGTTTTGTATTTGGCAAAAGCCTTTCCTGAATCTATTGATATAATTGTGTGATTTTTCTTGCTTTTTGTTATTGATGTAATAAATTATGTTAATAGCTTTCCTTATACTGAACCAGTCCTCCATTCTTGGTATAAATCCCAGTCGGTCATAATGCATAATCTTTGTGATATATTGCTGTATTCTCCTAGCTAGTATTTTATTTAGGATTTTTGCATCAACACTGAGAGAAATGATTATTTTCTCCCTTATTTTAATAATCAATTATTGAACAAGGACCAGGATTTTTCTCAGAAGTTTGCTTCTGCAGGTTGCTCAATCTCTGCAGGACATTGCCAAAAATGAGACTGAATTAATTTTCTCCTCAATCTTGTTCAGATCCCACCCAACCACACAAGGTGGGGAAGTTCATTGTGCTCTACACAGGTATGGGTAGGGATAAATTCTTTGATTAGAATGTCCAAAGTTAGGCAACTTAGAAGTAAATGATATACTTAAAATTACTTTCCCCAATGCCTCATTAGAATAGGTCTACCTCTTATTGTAATATTCATTCTTTTTTATTAATTGTTAACCCATCAGAGTTGATTGCCACTCTCAGGAACACCCATTCTTCCAAGGGTACATAAACTGTAAAGCCCACTGTCATGATGTGTCTTTGGCATTTGAAAGTGTCACTGACTCCTTTTATTGGTAATATGCTACCATTATGAATAAAGTTATTAATTACCTAGAAACTGTCTCTTCAATTTTTTAAATGTCATGTTTATTAATGAAATTGATTTATAATTTCCTTCTGTTTTTGCTCTTCCTGGTTTAAAGATCAGCACCACATTTATTTCATAAAAGGAGTTTGGTGAGACTCCTTCTTTGCTATTCTAAATAATTTAGTTAATATTGGAATTGGTTGATCTTTAAATGTTTGGTAGAATTCACTTGCAAATCCATCTGGTCCTGAAGCCTTTTTCTTAGGAAGCTCATTTATGGCCTTTTCACTTTCTTTTTATAAATTAGCTTGATTTAGATATTCTGTTTTCTCTTCTGTTCATCTGGGAAGTTTTAATGTTTTTTGCAAGTATTCTCCCCTTTCACTTCAATTGTTATATTTATTGGCAAATAAACAGGCAAAATACTCCTAATAATTGCTTTAATTTCATCTTCATCAGTGGTGTATTCACCTTTTTATTTTTGATACTACAGATTTGATTTTTTCCTCTCTTTTAAAAATCTTATTAACTAATGGTCTATCTATTTTAATAGTTTTTTCATAAAACCAACTCCTAGTTTATTCATTCAACAGTTTTCTTACATACAATTTTATTAATGTCACCTTTAATTTTCAGGACTTTCAATTTTGTGTTTAATTGGTGATTTTAAATTTGTTTTTATTCTAGTTTTTAAAACTACGTACCTAATTCATAATCTGCTCTTACTACATTTTATTAATGCAGCTTACACTTAGAGAGATAAGCATTTCTCTGATTATTGCTTTTGCCTCATCCCATAAGTTTTGATACACTATCTTATTATTATCTTTCTCTTCAATAAAATTATTTACTGTTTCTATTACTTGCTTTTTAACTTCTTCTTTAAGATTAGGTTACTAATCTTAAGTACTGTGGAGCTACACTCAGGATGACATAAGATTTAGCAGCTTCTACATTAAAAGACTGAAGGCTGTGGAATATAACATTCTGAAGAGCAAAGGAACTTAGTTTACAACCAAGAAGAACCTACCCAGCAAAACTGAGCGCAGTTCAGTTAATTTTAAATGTGTTTTCACTCTTTTATCGAATGCAATTTTTATTGCATTATGATCTGAAACACATGCACTTAATAGTTCTGCTTTTTTGCATTTGACAATAAAATTTTATAGCTTAATATATGGTCAATTTTTGTAAAGGTGTCACGTATCTCTCAGAAAAAGATATATTACTTTCTAGTCCCATTCAATTCTCTCCAGATATACAGCTTAAGATTTTATTAATCTCCTTGACTTTCTTATTTACTTTTTGACTAATCTAGTTCTGAGAGGGAAAGGGTGAAATCTCCCACCAGAATACTTTTGCTATCTAGTTCCACCTATAATTCATTTACTTTTTCCTTTATAAATTTGAATGCTACAGCATTTGTGTATATATGTTTAGTATTGATATTACTTCATTATCTATAGTAACTTTTATCATAATGCAATTTCCCTGTTTATCTCTTTTAAAAAAATCAATTTTAGCTTTAACTTTGTCTGAGATCATGATTGCTCATCCTTGCTTTTTTTTTTTGCATCAGACAAAGCATAATAAATTCTACTCCAGCCCTTTATTCTACTCTATGTGTAGCTCTCGTTTTTAAATGTTACTTCGAAACAAAATATTGTCAGGTTCTAGTTTTTGATCCATTCTGCTATCCATTTTCATTTTATGGATGAGTTCGTCCCATTCACTTTCAAAGTTATAAGTACTAGTTGTATATTTCCCTCCATTCTATTTTTTCCTTACTGTTTCTTCTTCTTCCTCTTCCTCCTCTTCTTCTCTTTTTACCATACCCCTCCCTAGACATCTAATTTACTTCTGACCACTGCCTCCCTAATCTGCACATCTTTCTAAAAGTTTCTTACTCTATCCTTGTGCTCTATTTCTTAATCTGCACACCCTTCTAAGAATCCCTACTTTAGGCTATCCTCTTGCCCACCCTATTTCTAAGTTAAGAAGACTTTTCTACAATACTAAATATATATGGTTGTTCCCTCTTTATCCAGTTCCAATGAGAATGAGGTTCCCACACTACCTGCCCTCCACCTTATCTTCCCCTCCACTGTAACAGTTCTTCCATTCACAGTGCTTTTGTATTAGATAATTTGCTCCATTTTGCCTCTCCCTAATCAACTTTTTTAGGATTATTCCTTTTAGCATTTCTATCTATATATACTCTTTCAAACTACCCTAGCAATGATTTTAAGAGTTAAAATTTCATTTTTCCATATAAGAAACAATCAGGTTAATCTTATTAAATCCCTTATAATTTAGTCTTTCTTGTCTACCTTATGTTTCTTCTTTGATTCTTAGAAATCAGATTTTCTGTTCAGTTCTGATCTTTTCCTCAAAAACACCTGGAAGTCTTTTCATTCATTAAAGATCCATTTTTTTTTTTCCTTCTTCAGAACTGTGCTCAGTTTTGCTGGGTAGGTTCTTCTTGGTTGTAAACTAAGTTCCTTTGCTCTTCAGAATGTTATATTCCACAGCCTTCAGTCTTTTAATGTAGAAGCTGCTAAATCTTATGTCATCCTGACTGTAGCTCCACAGTACTTAAATTGTTTCTCATTGCTTGTAATATTTTCTCCTTAACGTGGGAGCTTTGAAACTTAGCTGTAACATTCTTCTGAATGTTCATTTTGGAATCTTTTCAGGCAGTAATCAATAGATTTTTTTCAATTTCTATTTTACTCTCCAGTTCTAGAATATCAGGGCAATTTTCCTTAATAGTTTCTTGAAGTATACTGTCTAGGCTCTCTTTTTTTTTTAATCATAACTTTCAGGTAGTTTGACAATTCTTAAATTACCTCTCCTTGAACTGTTTTCCAGGTTGGCTGTTTTTCTAATGAGATGTTTCACATTCTCTTCCATTTTTTCACTCTTTTAATTTTGTTTGATTATTTCCTGATGTCTTATAGCTTGAAGTCAATAGCTACTCCCTGTCCAATTCTAATTTTTAAGCAGTTTTTTCCCACCAGTAAGGTTTTGGATCTCTTTTTCCAACTGATTGACTTTTCCCCTAATTTTCTTGCTTTTCTTGCATTATTTTTATTTCTTTTCTCAATTTTTCTTTACTCTTTCGATTTTTAAAGTCCTTTTTAAGCTCTTTCAAAAAGTCTTTGGACTTCTGACCATTTTACATTTTTCTTTGAAGCTTTACAAGAAATTGTTTTGTCTTCTTTCAAGTCTGAACTCCAATCTACTCTATCACCATAGGAGCTATCTATAGTCAAGTTCCTTCTCTGTTTTTCACTCATTTTTTTCAACAGTTTATTTCCTGACTGTTAACGTTATGTTAGAGTTGGATTCTGCTTCCAGGGTGTGGGCTAACATCTCAGACTTCAGGTCTTTTATGCTTTTGTTTACTGAGCTCCATCTGGGGGTGTCTGACCTCTTGGTTCTTTCAGTGTTCTATAATTCAAGACCAGGTGTGGTCACTGCTCCTCTGGTTCACACATTGATCTATGAGTGACCCTAGGTACTCCATTCCACCCCTGAGCCTCAACCAGAGCCCCCAGCATGGCTGCCATCACAAAGGCTTTTGCTCTGTGCTGTCTCTCAGGCAGCTGCAAGTGTGAGCTTGCTCCACTGCCCTGGAACCAAAAACTGAAATCAGGAACCCTGCTCTCCTGAGAGTAACCATAACCAGTAGGGTCCCTGCCCCTCTGTGACCACACTCACCAGTGTTTGCTTGCTCCTCCTTGCTCATACCCACAGGCTGAGATCACATCTGTCTGCTCAGTGCCAGTTTACTTGGGCCTCTCATTTAGCACCAGCAGAGGGTGCTGCAATGTTTTCTTGATACTATGTCTGTGGGGTAAAGCTCTCAAAAATCAGGCTGCAGTTGACACACCTGCCCCCAGGGTTTGCTATTTGTTGACTCAGCAGTATTTGCTTGGAGGCGTCTGTACTCCCTCCAGTCAGACCACCACCCTAAGAGGTTAGATCCTTCCTAATGCCCTAAGTTGTCTTAGGCTGGAAGACTGCTTTATCCCGACTTTAAATTATTTCTGCCACTTTCAAATCTACTTTGAGGCATTATTTTAAGTTATTTGTGGGGGAATTTGGGAAAGCTATGTGGTTATTGCCTTATTCCGCTATCTTCCCACAATTCTCTTTGAACAATAAATTTTTAGAAATAAAAGGGGTCATTTTTGTTTTTCTGCTAATTTAACCACTGTGCCAAAGTGACCACTACACCAAGATGTACAGGATGATCTTTTAGGGGGTACCTGCCTAAACTACCTATTTTTTTTGCTGCTTCATAGCAACCCAATAGTAAACATGAAGTACAATAAAAATGCTGGAAAACATTTTAATATAATAAGACAACACTGAAGGCTATATTCCAAAGATATTTCTCCTAAAAAATAAAAGTGAAAGCAAGTAATGACATTTTTCTAAAAAATTACACAAAGTATGTACACTCACCAATCTGAATGTTGGCAACTGATTCTGTCTGCCGGTCACATAGTGGACTCACACTCATATGATATTTTTTTTCAATATCTCCTACACAGGAAAAAATAATAAAGGTAAAAGAATATCCTCAGTTTCCCCAACAGTAAAACTGTCTCTGATGTCCTTCCCAGATTCAAGATTTATGATACTATGAGTCAGTAGATATAAAAGATTTCATTATGTAACAGAATCATTCAATATTAGAAATGGATAGTAAAACACAGAAAACATTTTTATTGATAATGTAATAGTCTGAGAGATTAAAAAATTTCCCAAGGGCATGCAACTGAGTTAGAATAATGCTGAGATTAAAACTCAGGCTTTCTGGCTCCCAGATGAAACTCTTATCATAATACTTGCTTATTTACATGTTTGTAAAATTACTGACTTGGTTTTGAGCTGGTTTTTAAAAAGTTACTCAGTCTCTGAAGATTAAGTCAGCATCCTGTCAAATGCAGACACCAAAAGACTTACTGTATATTTCACTACTTCACAATTCTTGCAAATAATGTAGATCATAGTGCACCTTTCCTTCACCCTGTTTGATTCTTGTCTATGTTATTCTGTCCATGTATTTCCATATGTTATTTATTTCTTTTAACATTCTAGGGGTACCAGCATAGCATTAAAACTCTGACATTTCTTGCTCTTGCTACATAACCAGACCACTCCTTTTCCCACCCTTAAAAGAAGTTTGGTAAAGGAATGGTTCTGAACTTGGAGATGAAAAAAGACCTGTATTCAAATCCCATCTCTGGCACTTCTTGTGCTACCATTTACAATCACTTCATCTCTCTGAGTCTGAGTTTCCTTGTCTGCAAAATGAGGACTATTATGAGGATCAAACAAGATAAACACATAAAACATTTTACAAATTTTAAAACGCTAGATAAATATATATTATCATCACAAATTTCATGTAGGATATATTTTGTGTCCCTTCTTTTGAACAGATCATTGTTAGTAATATGCTGCTGTAATATTCTACTCATGCTCATTACATGCCTCTTCATAGCCCTCTTCTAGGTCACTCACAATTTTGACTTGTTGGAGAATGTGACAGTTTATGATCTATAACTCATAACACTGGGAAAATATTGGTATTTATCACATGAATCTCTGTCGGAGTAGCTTAGGAATGTTAAAAATACTATGTAATCTCCCCAAAACAGACCAAATTGTTCCTTTCTTCTCCTCAAATCTAGGTTCAGCTCGCTACCCATCCACAGAGGCTGTCTAAGACTGCATACCCAAATGCTTATCAGAAATTGAACAATTATCAGTCTTCATCCACTTAGTTTGCTCTGTGTGAATTGGTCGATTTATCCTTTCTGTGGTGGTAGATGTTAGTGAAGAAACACTACATTATTCTGGGTTTTTGAGCAATGTTATCTGCAAGCAGAAACATCAGGATGATCTTAATATCTAAAGAGGATGTCTTTTCCACGTGGTCTCTGCAGCTCATTGGTGACACTACTGAACACTTTTAGTGGGCATGTTTTCTCCACGTTTTAGGACCTGCTTGATATAGGTGAACAGCAGGTCTCTGATTTTTGTGTCAAGGCATTTTGTAGGATCTTAACATATTCATCAGTCATCTTACTTGAAAGAACCTTTAAGACTATATTTTATACTACACACTTTTTTTTAAAAGCAGTTAATCAATGTATGTAGCGTAGTTTGATAAATGATGCAGTCTGCTGTAGAACACTTTCCATATTTCTATGTCACATGTATTACTGAAAATTACACATTCTATAAGTAATTGACTCCATGGCCTCCTCATTGGATACCTGATAGAAAAAGCTGTAAAGAGTTACCTTGATGAAAGAATTCTTCTGTGACTTTTTCACTCCACTGCTTGCTTAGTTCCCAGGTCCGGCATGGGTTGCATATATCAGCACACTTCAAAGCCATCTAGGCAATACAACAACTATTATAATCATTACATATAAAAACAAAATACTTCCATTTTTATTATACAGTATAAAATATTCCCATTAATTTCTCCAGTGCTAAAATTAAACCAGCATTACATTACTGACAGTTATTACAACTAAAAAATTCATTATCTTTTATATTCTGATATGATGCTGACTACAATACTATATGTGCAAGAAAATGGCCAAAATGCCTCTGTAAACTTCAAGTGTTTCAATATTAAGTATCAGTGCAGGACTTCTAATAAGCATCAGTTGGAACTGGATAGACCTTTGCAAAGTTGTTGTAATTTTACCTCTTGGAGTGCTGACTTCATCATGCTGATGTTCATACAAGGCTTTCCAGGTTTCTTGAAAAATATACTTTTCATTGTTTCCTTCAACACTGTAGCATTCATCAAATTCATATTCTATAATTTGTTCAGCAAGTTCCCAATTAACAGGCACCATCTAAGTTTGCAGTTCTTGATTTTTATAAAAAGAGCTTCTATAAGGACTTCTACACAAAAATGTTCTTTTCTTCTTTCCTTGACCTATAGGCCTATTTGTGGTATAGCTAGTTCCAAGGGATGCAGTTAAATGACTTTGGGGGCATAGTTGCAGTCTACTTTCTAAAAAGAATGGATCAATTCACCACTCTATATAGTATATTAATGCGTTTATTTTCCCTCAGCTCTTCTAACAATTGTCACTCTTCTTTTTGGTCATATTCGCCCAAATAATGGGTATGTGATTTGGAGAATTTTTTTCACGCAGCTATTGATAGCTTAGATTTCTTCACTGGAAAACTACCTATTAATATTGCTGACCATGGTAAAATCAGATAATGGCTCTTATTCTCACAAATTTGAGTAAATCACTTAAAAACCTTGGAAATTAGATTTTTATAAAACTACACAAAAATTTTTCCCTCCCAGTTGTTTCCCTTGTAATTTTAGTTGCATAGTTTTTGCTTATGCAAAAACTTTTAGATTTTACGTCTTCAAAATTGTCCATTTTACCTTCTGTGATCCTCTCAGCTCCTTATTTACTCATGAACTTTTCCTCCATCTGTAAATCCAAAAGGTACTTTCTTCCTTGCTCCTTTAATTTATCTATGTATCCACCTTCAGTTTATCTTGGTCTTCAGTGTGAGATGTTGCTCTATACCTAGTTTAGGTCAGATTACTTTCTAGTTTTCCTTGCAATGTTTGTCAAAAAGTCCTTACTCCTCTGTAGCTGAGGGATTCGGGATTATCAAGCACTAGGATATTAGGTTTGCTTGTTTGGTCTTCTGTGTACCAAATCTTTTGCAGTGTCTGATTCCTCTATTTCTTAACCATTACCAAATTCTGATGAAATTTTGTAGTATAGTTTGAGATCTGGTAGTGCTAGACCTTTCCACTTTTCCCCCATGATTTCCCTTTAAATCTTGATCCTTTGTTCCTTCAGATGAATTTTTTTTTCTAGTTTTATAATATTTTGATAGTTTGATCCTTAAGCAAGCAAATTAATTTATGTACTACTGTCATTTTTATTACATTGGCTTGCACAAGAACAATTAACATCTGCTCAATCATTTAGTTTTGTCTTTATTTCTGTAAAGACTATTTTGTAGTGTCAGTCATGCAGATTCTGTGTATGTCCTGTTAAGCAGACTCCCAAATATTCTTTTATACTTACTTTGAATAGAATTCTTTTTGTCTTTTTTTTGTTGGTGGTTTTCATTACTAATATACAGAAGTGTGGTTGACTTACATGGGTTTATTTTGTATCTTGCAACTTTGTTGATATTATTAGTTCAATCAAAAAAAAACTGACTATCTAGGAATCTCTAAGTAAACCATTATCTTATCATCTACAAAAGCCATAATTTTGCATCAGCACTGCCTATGTTTATCTTGTTCATTACTTTTCTCTTCTTGCTAGAGCTAGCATTTCTATTCTCATGTTAACAAGTAATGGTGATGATAGACATCATCGCTTTAACCCTGATCTTACTGGAAATATCTCCTTTCATGTGTCTATGTTATACACACACCCCTTGCCAAGTTTTTGATAAATACTACTATGTTGAGGAAAAACCCACTTAGTCCTATTTTTTAGTGTTTGCAACAGAAATAAGTACTAGATTTTATCAAAAGCCTTTTTTGTATCTATTGATATAATCATGTGGTTTTAAATTATTTTACTATGATCCATTATGTTTACAGTTTTCCTTACATTGAACCAAACCTTTATCCTTAGAATAAAACCAACCAGTATATAGTGTATACTCTTAATCAAATGAGATAATGATGTAGTATGTACTATGTAAGTCAGCTATCATTATTTTAGCTTATTTGCCAATACTGAATTTAACATTTTTTGTATAAAAATTTATTAAGACACATTGGCCTATGCTTTTCTTTTTCAGCTTTGTCTCTCCCTGTTTTAAGTATGAAGACTCTACTTGTATCATAAGAGGAGTTCTTTTACTGTTTTTGCAACCAGTTTATGTATCAATGGAGGTAATTCTTGTTTGAGTATTTGATAGCATTCATTTGTAAATCCATCTGATGATGGACTTATTTCTTCTTTAAGAATAATTTATATTCTTCTATTTTTTCATTTATGACTTTCTTTTCCTTTTATTCTGAGACTGAGCTAAGTAACTGATGCCTTTATTGATTATTCTGGGTATTTGATATCTTTGTAAATATTCACCATTTTATCCAAGTTACCGATTTTGTTGGCATTTGAGTGGGTAAAGTAGGTTCTGATAGTTTCCTTTATTTCCCCAATTGTGGTAAATTCTACTTTCCAATTTTTATAAGACCAATATGGTCTTGCTATCTATTTTTGCCACATTAGGTAATTCTTAATTTATTTCATTCATTTAAAAAAACTTCTACTTTTATTTACCAATTTAATTTTTTTGCTTTCAATTTTAAGCTCTTCTTTGATTTTCAGTATTTCTACTGTTAGGTTTTTTTTTTTAAGCTGCATACCCAGCTAGTTGATTTTTCTTTTGTTGATGAAAACATTTAGACTATAATTTTTAATATATAAACATATATAAAAATTTATATAAATAATAAATAAAATACTGTATTAAATAAATAAATTTATGTATAAATTTTCTCCTTAGGATTGCTTTAGCTGTATCGCACAAGTTGTGTTATTGCAATTTCCTTTGGTTAAATATTTTATTATTTCTACGATTTGTTCTTTGATCCATTAATTATTTATGTTTAGAATTAAGTTATGACAACTCTTTAAGATCATCTCTAAATTACTATCTGGTTTGGGTCCTAGACAGAACGCTATAGAACATCCTTAATTTCCTTATTTTTATTTTAGTATAGTGTAAGTAAATTAATTTAGATAGTATGGTCATTTTTGTTAACTGGTTCAGCTTAACAATGAGCAATTAATACTTCTCCACATTTATGTGTATTTTTATTTCTATAAAGAGCATTCTGTAGAACTATTCACATAGTTCTTGCATTTCTTGTGTTTCTTTCTTTCAGGTAGACTCTTGAGTTATTTTAAGTTTCTATTTCTATCTCTTCTGGCTGGGTTTTGTTGGTAATAGAAGGGATACTGATCATTGTATGGATCTGCTTAATACCCAACAACTTTCCTGAAGTTTTAATTAATGGCTATTATAGTTTATCAAAACTTTTTTTGTATCTAATGATAGGATTTTTATTGTTAATATATTAATACTGTGTACTATGTGTCTGGCCCATTTCTGATTCAGATATAAAGCTAAAATTAAATCATCTAATTCTATCAATTCTTTTTGTTTTTTTGCTTTCTGGAGGGCAATTGGGGTTAAGTGACTTGCCCAAGGTCACACAGGTAGTAAGTGTTAAGTGTCTGAGGCCGAATTTGAACTCAGGTCCTTCTGACTCCAGGGACGGTACTCTATTCACTGCACCATCTAGACGCCCCTCTATTAATCCTTTTTTTTATTTTTATTTTTTGCTTTTTGGAGGGCAATTGGGGTTAAGTGACTTACCCAAAGTCACATAGCTAGTAAGTGTGTCAAGTGTCTGAGGCCAGATTTGAACTCAGGTCCTCCTGATTCCAAGGCCAGTGCTCTATTCATTGAGCCACCTAGCTGCCCTTCCCTCTATCAATTCTTAAGATTCTAATATTAGACTGAAGATTTCCTTCAGAGTTTTTCCCCTTAGATTACTTGATCAGAAATTTCCAATGAAAAATAACTTTAAAATAATAGCACTGAGTATTTCCTAGCTGTTGTTTGATACATTAAGATATAAACGGATTCATCTTCACCGACTTGATTGTCTATCAGATGTGGATATACGTAGCCTTTTTTAATGGGAAGGTTTATTATGCTATAGCTCTTAAATTCTACCTTAAGCATAGCTAATATTTATATCCACAAAATGTTACTATATTTTATCTTATTTGCTACAGTAAACCTAAGAAGTAGGTAATATTATTCTCTTCCTTAGGTTACAAATGAGGAAATTTTGTTTCATAAGTGACTTGCACATGGTCAGAAAGGTTCTAAATATAAGAAGTAGGATTTGAACCTAGATGTTTCCTGATTCTAGATCTAGAATTCTTTTCACTATACTGCACTGCCTCTCATTGATTCTACTATACAACCAAAGAATGTCAATACAACCTCTCTCCATGGAAGTCATAGTACTTTTATTCTCCAAAGCAAGGAGTTAGCTTAACTTGGTTCTCAGGGGGCACAAATCCAGCCCGGTCCACCACCTCTAATCAAGTATAAAGAGAAGGAAGTTTAGTGATCTCCTCCAGCTTTCTGTCTCTTCCTTTCACTATTTGGTTCTAACAAGTAAGCTACTACCATGAAACCCTGTTAAAAAAAAGAAGGAAAGAAAGAAGGGAGGGCTTCTGGGAAAGTTGACTGACCAGTACTTGCACCAACCTTCCCAGTAAAGCTTCATGCCATTGCCAGACTCCAGTTAGCAATTGCCTTTTCAATTATTTCCATCCTTTTGAAATATGGGCAAGAGCTTGACAGGGCAAGCAAGGCAGTACTCTCTGAAGATTAGGCTACTGATTGTATAAACACCTGTTACAGATGAAAGATGTTCCTTCAGACTTTATATATTACCTGTCAACAAATTTCAAAAATTTAAAAAGAAAAAAAGAAAGAAGGCAGGAAGCAGGGGAGGAAAGAGACAGAAGAAGACAGGAAGCAAAGGCAGTAGGGCTAGAGCTCCTATTTTTCTCTCTCTCAGACTTTCTACTGTGGAAGGAAGGGAACATTTACAAAGTAGCTGTACTTACAGTCCCTAAAGAACAGATATGGGAAAATAGGAGAGGAGTAAATGAAGGGAATATGTAAGAGCAACAGAAATGAACAGTGTTTGTCTTTTGCCTCTATGATAGAAAACAGGGAAAAGATTTTATATCTATGCCTTTATATGTGAGAGCTTCCTCCCATATTACCTGGTTTCTAATGGCCAATATTGCTGCCAAAGTAATATTTAACCATCTAAATATACTTCGGTGCTGGAAATCAGGTATGCTTCTGTAAATTAGTGGGTCCTGGTATTTGAAGAATGTGAATGCATGTGAAAGTAAGGATAGTGGAGAAAGGAAAATATTAGCTCCCCCCACTTCCCATTACATTCATGTCTGTTTTCTCTTCTTCTACAGGTACTAATTTAAAAGGTACATTACATTCATCTCTTATACACAAGGAATAAACATTTGTTTTTAAAGTTTGGAGTAGCTGGAGTTGGTAGACTGAAAAATGTTGATTTTTTTTTTCATATGCATCTGCAAGGTAGGTTCATTAAAACATTTTTAATCAAATACTAACAGTTCTGCTTTTCAAAAACACCATTACAATACAACATGTAGTTTTCTGCTATTACAACAATGAGTAGTACACACAGATTTTAAATAAAAAGAATATAATCATCTGTTCTTAAGCAGATATGTTAAAAACAATACTGTAATGTATTATGAAGTGACATAACAGTCAAATATACCTCTTGTTAGCAAGTTATAAACAGTAAACAAACTCAGTATTGCCTCAGGATTTATGCATCACTAGAATACCACTCTGATGCACTAATATTTTATTTTTATTCTGATGTCTATCTACATGATATACATTAGAAATACAAGTTTTATAAATCAATGTCACCTGTAAAATGAAATGTCGATGATTGGCATCTTCTAAACATAAATCTCCTTTGTCCAAATGGGATCTAAACAATGACAGATATTCATTTTGTCTACTAATGTCTGTGGCTAGAATCAAAGCACCTATCTGGTTTTCCATCTGCTGCCTGGAATGAGAAAAATAAATAAATTGTGACATGCATATTTACTCAGAGCAAAAAAGAACTATTAACATTTCTCAATTTTTCTAAAAAGTTTATATCTATAAAATATCCAAATCCCAACTAAAATGATTATCACAGGATGAACATTTCTATCTATAATCATGATATGGATTAGTCTTCTCAAAAGAACTTAAGTAACTACAGCTATGTCTAGGATGGTTTTCAGAGAAATAGCCATATCCAAATATTCCAAGGACTGCACTTAAATGACCAATTATCCTGTATGTCGTAGAGGAAATTATTAAGGTATGGGCTGGACCAGATGGCCACTGAGGTTCAACTCTGGTCAAGATGGATCATTAAAATTAATTTGAATTTGGATGCTTTTAGGATTTTTATCTAAATTATTATAGCCATTTTACATATTCTTTTGGTTTTGATTCATAAGGTTCTCAGAGGACACGTAATCCAACCCCCAAATTCTATAGAAGAGGAAACTAAGGCCCAGGAAGGTTAACTGACCTGCCTCAGCTTATACACGCAGTTCCCGTAAGAGATGGAATTTGAACCCAGTTCCTCTTAGAGTCACTTTTACCATTATACAATGATGCTTTTGCTTCATACAGAGGTTCTAACATCAGTCAATAAGCCCTTTCCCTTTCTATGTCCAAAACTATTTTATTTTATTCTGTACTGAGTCCTTCATCTCTCTGTCAGGAAGTGGACAGAATGTGTCATCATCAGTCCCATGGAATCCTGCTTGGTCACTGAACTGGTCAGAATACAACAGTATTACATCATATTTACATATCATAACTTATTTATCATTACTTAATTTATAAGTACTTCTTCAGATTCCCTTTCCTTGCAATACCTCTCAAAGAGCTATAAATATTTCCATACACCCTTGGAATTTGTTTTGCTTAGGACTAATCCTTCCCTTAACCTGTCTTCCATCTACTTTTTACTCCTCCCCTTCTCCCTTTTCCCTATTTTCCTGCTGAGTGAAATGCATTTCTGTACCCAACTCTGTGTGTGTGTGTGTGTGTGTGTGTGTGTGTTTTTCTTCATCTTTTGACTAATTTGGACCAGAATTAGATTCCAGTATCAGCTACTCCCTCTGCCTCCTCCTCATTTATATAGATTTCTCCTTATGTGCATGCTCATTATGTGAGATAATTTCCCTAACCTTCCCTCCTCTGCGAATGTATTCTTTTCCCCTCTTTTTTTCCATTCTTTTCTTAAAATCATTAAGACATAACAAAACCATTCCCAGACACTGTCTAACTGGAAACCTATGAACCATGATGATAATAGGGTAAGGAAATACATTATATCAGCTTCCCATATTTGGATGTAAGCAATCTTTTTGTGCTTTTCTTTACTCCTGGTTTGGAACTTCAAAGTTTCTTTGCAAAATGCCTGGAAGTCCTCTATTTCATTCAAAGTTAATTTTCCCCCTGTAGTATTATACTCAGTTTACATGAAAAGAATCTTAGAGTGGAAGGCACAAACAGCTGGGAGAAAGAGTTGTGTGTGGTATGGACCAGGAAAAACCTCCTATAGATGGCAGGATTTGAACTGAGTCCTGAATTAAGTCAAGAAAACTAGGAGGCAGAGCATATTTCAGATATGGAAAACAGGAAGTACAAAAGCATGGAGATGGGATATGGAGTGTCATGTTTGAGGAAGACTCAAGTAAGCCAGGGGAGCTGCATCATAGAGTGCACAGAGGGGAGTGAAGTATAAAAGAATGCAAAGGACTAAGAAGGTAGGTTATAAAGAGCTTTAAAGGCGAAAGAAAGGAGCTTTTATTTAACCTTTGAAGTAAAAGGAGCCACTGCAGCTCACTGAACAAGAATGAGAGATGGTCAGACTATGTTTTAGAAAAATCACCCTGTAAAATCATAGCAAAACTAGAAGAAATAAAACAAATAATCAGGACGTATTATATATGCAAACAAAACTGAAAACACAAAAGAAATACAGGAATACCTTAAAAAATATAAAATACCCAGACTATCAGAAAACCAGTTAGAGATCTTAACTTGATCTCATAAAAAAAATGCAGAAAAAACCTTTAATAAAGTGCAACACTCTTTGTGCTAAAAACTCTACAAATTCTAGGCATAGAAAGATCTTTTTTTTTTTCTTTTTTGGGGGGAGGAAGGTAGGGCAATTGTGACTTGCCCAAGGTCACATGGCTAGTTTTTATGTTGTGTCTGAGGTCAAATTTGAACTCAGGTCCTCCTGACACCAGGGTCGGTGCTCTAGTCACTGTGCTACCTAGCCACCCTGAAAGATCTCTTTTTAATAACATAAAAAGGATCTACCTAAAATCAAAAGAAAGCATCATATATGCAATGGAGATAATAGCAGAACCTTTTCCAATAACTGAGAAAATGAAGTAAGGATACCCACTCTACGTACTATTATTTGACACAGTTCTGTAAATCCTAGCAAAAGCAATAAGAAAAAAGAAAGGAATTAAAGAAACAATGATAAGTAAAGAGGAGATAAAACTATCCCTGTTTCCTGACAACATGATGATTTGCTTGGAAAACTCCAAGGAATCAGCAAAGATACTAGGAAAATTAACAGCTTCAATGACTTGCAGACTACAAAAGAAATCCTCAAAAACCAAATCCATCTTCTATATATTAGAAACAAAACGCAAGAAACAATAATAGAAAGGGAAATCACATCCTAAATAACTACAAAATGCATAATATATCTGGGAATTAGCCTCTAAAAGCACACAAAAAACTTGCTTAGATTCAATTACAAAATACTCCTTAAAGAAATAAAAAATAACATAAATAGCTCAAGGAATATTCAGTGCTCATAGCTAGGCCATGACAATAAAATACAAATGACAATACTATCAACATTAATCTACATTTTTAATGTAGTGTCAAATCACCAAGGGAATACTTTATAGAGCTTTATGAAAACAATAATAAAATTCATTTAGGAAAACAAAAGTTCTAGAATATCAAGAGAAATGATGAAAATAAGTAATCATGAAGAGGGAATAACACTTCCAGACTTCAAACTATATTATAAAGCAATAATCAAAGTCATTTAGTATTAGTTATAGAATAAACTGATAGATAAATGGAAAGGACTAGACAAGGGAGATACAGGAACAACAGAATTTAGTGTTTGATAAGGTGGAAAACATAAGTTCCTCAGGAAAAACTCTGTATCTGATAAAAACTACTGGAAAACCAGAAAGTAGTCTGGCAGAAATTAGGGTTAGACCACCACCTCATAACACCTAACACAATATATTCTCTCTCTCTCTTTTTTTTTTCTTTTTTGCTTTTTGGAGGGCAGGGCAATTGGTGTTAAGTGACTTGCCAAGGTCACACGGCTAGTAAGTGTTAAGTGTCTGAGGCTAGATTTGAACTCGGTTCCTACTCCAGGATGAGTGCTCTATTCACTGCACCACCTAGCCACCCCTACATAATATATTCTCAAAAGATAAATGACCTTAATATTAAAAATTATACTATAAAATATCAGAAGAGATATGTACCTCTCACAGCTAAGTATGAGATATTTTCATAAGCAAAGAGTTAGAAGTGATTACAAAAGATAAAATGATTACTCTGGTTATTTAAAACTGAAAACCTTCCCACAGACAACTTTAATGCATCTAGGATAAGAAGTAGTTAAATGGGGGGGAAAAAAAAAACCTTTTTTTTGAATCTTTCTCATAAGAGTTTGGTATCCAAGATATATAAGCAATTAATAAATATAAGAGTGGGGGGGGGGGCCCACACGCATGACTAATAAGTCATTTCCCAAAAGATAAATGGTCAAAACAAATGAACAAACAGCTCTCAAAAGAACTGCCAAGAATTCACAACCACATGAAAAAATATTCCAAGTTATTAACAAGAAAAATGAAAATCAAAACAACTTTGAAGTTTCACCTCACACCCTTGTAAACTGGCAAAAATAACAAAAAATGTCAACAAGTCATGAGACAAGTCATGTCAGAGGTGTTATGGGAAAATAAGCAAACCAATACTTTGTTGGTGGAGTTGTGAACGTTACAAACATTTTGAAAAGCAATTTGGAATTATGTATAAGGTGACTAAAGTGCCCATATCTCTTGAACTAGAGACTCCATTATTGAACTTATAATCCAAGGAAATCACTGGTAAGGAAAAAAGTCTCTATATACTCCAAAATATTTATAGTATTACTTTTTATGGCAGCTAAGAATTGGAAACAAAGTAGATGACCATCAACTGGGAAATGGCTAAAAAAATTGTGGTATGTGAATGTAATGGAATATCACTGTGCTGTAAGAAACAATGCAGGGAAGCTAAGTGGTGCAGTGGATAGAGTAATGGGCCTGGAGTCAGGAAGACTCATCTTCCTGAGTTCAAATCTGGCCTCAGACACTTACTAGCTATGTTACTATGGGCAAGTCATTTAACCCTGTTTGCCTCAGTTCCTCAAATGTAAAATGAACTGGAAAAGGAAATAGAAACCCACCAGTATGTTTGACAAGAAAAATGGGGTTATGAAGAGTTGGACACAACTGAAATGACTCAATAACACAATAAGAAAAGATGCATGTGATGAATGTGGAGAAGCATGGAAAGATCTATCTCAACTGATGCAGAGAAAAGCAAGCAAAGCCAATAAAATAATCTATACAGTGACTACTACAATGTAAATGGAAAGAACACCACATAAAAACTCAAAAGTAAATGTAACAAAATGAGACAAATAAAATTGAAATTTGAGGAGACAGCCCCAACCAATCCCTTTCTTGGTGGTAAATGGCTCACACCAAGTTATACAATGCACTTGTTTTTGGACTTTTTCATTGTATCAATAAGTTGTGTTGACTTTTTTTCCTCTCTAAAAAGTACTGTCTTATGGGATGGCTCTTGGGGAAGAAGTAGAGGAGGGACACATGGGATACTATGATGATGTAATAAAAACAGAAAATATCAATAAAATTATTTTTTTAATCACTTTTGAAGATGAATAATAACAACTAACATTTACAGAATGAATTGTAATATAGTGACTGGACACAAGAGGGAACCGTTAAGAGACTATTGTAATGGTCCAACTGAGAGAAATCAAGGGCTTGAAAGCAGAGGGTGTCTATGAATGAAGACAATAGGGCACATTATGTTATGGAGGTAAAAATGACAAGATTTGGCAATGGTTTTGGTATGTGGGCTGAGAGTAAAGAGTCCTAGATTGCAGACCATGGTAAGTCCTCATATTCATAATTTTTTATGACATAAAAATAATTCCCTGCATTTATATGCTATTTTGCAATTTAGAGAAACCCACTTTTTCCCTAGATTTTGGGGGCCTAAAAGTTATTTTTATGGTTTTCTGGCATCCACCAAGTCTGAAGGGCTCCAATCCCACCCAAAAGGGCCCTTTTATATCCCTAGGTGATCAAGAAGCCATGTCAACACAGCCAGAGGCCACCAGGAAGCTAAGTCAAGAGCCTTGTTCTACAGATGTCAAATGTAGGAAGAAAGGTCCTATATACTCCAAAATATTTATAATAGCACTTTTTGTAGTATAAAGAACTGGAAACAAAATACATGCCTTTCAATTGGGAAATGGCTAAAAAATATATTGATATATCAATGTAATAGAACACTACTATACTATAAAAGTATAAAGAATATAAGAGAAGTAATGGGAAGACTTATGTGAATGGAGACAAAGTGAAATCTGGAAAATCTGGAAAATTACGTACACAGTAACTACTACAACAACAATGTAACTTAAAAACAACAACCATAAAACAGAAACAAAAACAATCTATGAAACTCGATAGTAATTATAATGACCAGGTTCAATGCATATGTTAGACTCTGTTGATATGTTTGTTACTTTTGCAGAACTGACACTTCTCTCTTGGGTTTTCCTTCTGTTTATTTGACTCTTCCTCTATTTTCTTTGCTGAATCTTCATTCAGGGGCCAAGTGCCAACAGGAGAGGGTTGCTCCCTGGGTCCTCTTTTCTGCTGTTGTTCAGTCATGTCCAACTCTTCCTGTCTGAAGCCAGATTTGAACCTTGGAAGATGAGTACTTCCTGACTTCAGGCACAGCACTCTGTCTAGTTGCCCCTTCTCTTCTCGTCCACCTCTGTACTATTTCATCTGGTGACACCATCAGTTCTCATATTTTCAACTGCCGTCTCTACACAGATGACTCAGAGATACACATTTTCAAACCTAACCCCTTTTCTAATCTGCAGCATCCAATTTCCAATTGTCTTTTAGATATCTCAAACTGTATGTCCCATAGACACCCTATACTGAATATGTCCCAAAAGGAACTCATCATTTTTCCCCAAAACCCTTCCCTTTTCCAAAGTTCCCTATTGCTGTTATGGTTACCACCATTCTCCCAAACACCTAAACCTTAAATCTAGATATCATCCTTAACCTTTTATTCTCTATTGCCTTCCATATCCAATCAGTGCACATTTCCTATTAATCTTTCCTTTATATCTCTTGTAGGCACCTTCTTCTCTGTACGGACATTGCCACCAGTTTGGTGCAGGCCCTCATAACCTCACCAAGAGCCTGCTGGTTTGGCTTGTCTGCCTCAAGTCTCTTCCCGCTCCAATCCATTCCCCAAATGATCTTTCTAAAATGTTTAACCATATGCCCTGCTATATCCACCTCCAACCTCACCTCCACCATATAAAAGTTCTAGTGGCTCCCAATTGCCACCAGGATCAAATATAAAACTCCATTTGCTTTTCAAAGTCATTCATAACTGAGTCCCCTCCTACCTTTCCAATCTTCTTACAACTTGCTCCCTCTCTCTATCCCCACATACTCTGTGATTCAGTGACACTGCATCCTGTTCCTCACACATAACGTTCCATCTTACAATTCTGGGCACTTTTAGTGGATGTTCCTCATGACCAAAATTCTCCCCTTCACTGTCTCTGCCTCCTAGCTTTCCTGGCTTCCTTCAAGACTCTGCTAATGTCTCACCTTCTACAAGAAGCCTTTTCCAGTTTTCTATAATATGTGGCTTTCCACTAAGGTTACCCCATATTTATCGTGTGTGTATACATATATGCAGGTATATGCATGTACATATGTATGTATAGATTTGTTAGTATTTATGTGTGTTATGTGTATGTGTGTGTATATATACATATACACACATTGGATTTCTCCATTGGACTGTGAACAGGAAAGCAGGTTTTTTGTGTTTTGTTTTTATTTGTGACTTTCTTTGTATCCCCAGCATTTAACACAGTGCCAGGAACACAGCAGGTGTTTATTAAATGCTACTCGACTTGACTTTTTTCTCTTTTTATTCTAAGAGATGGCTTGGCCAGTAGGGAAAGGAAGAAGGATTTATCTGGAAATAAGGATGACAAAAAAAGACAAGATATCAATTTAAAAAAATTTAAGTGGCTTCGTGTTGCTGTACAAACTCCTCAGCTTGGGATTTAAATCCCTCCATAATCTAGTTCCAACCTACCTTGCCAGTCTCATTTCATACTATTCCCTTTCATACACATCCTACTTCATTGCCAAACTTTGCTACTAGTTGATTACCAAAATCAGTATTTCATCCCTTGTGTCTCTGTTCATTTGCACAGGAAGTCCCCAATGCTTGGAATATTGTTTCCTCACCTTAAAATCCATGGGTTCCTTTAAAATTCAGTCCTGGTGCTACTTTTTCTGCTAAACTTTTACTTATACTTCACTTCTAAGTTGTTAGTTCTCTTTCTTGGCCTCTTCAAATTCTTATATTTACTTATCTATCCAAATTATCCTGATGAATATTTTGCCACTGGAACCAGATGGCTCTGGAGGTGAAAGTGAGGCTGGTGACCTTGCACAGCCCTTATTCACTCAAATCCAAGTCAACTGCAATTCATGTCATCATCTCCCTGATGTCATGGTCCTCTTAGAGAATGAAGGACAAATACAACTAGTGAGTAGCCTCTCCTCTCCATCCTTAACTGGGGGTGCTCTTCCCAGGGTGTGGTACATTTCTATGGACAAAAGCTACCTTTTTTCTTTTGGGATGACTGGCTACGTTTCTTGAGGAAACATCAAGCCTTAAACCCATTTCACTCAGGAGCTCATAGATTGGACAATAGGTCCATGCCTTCCTAACACAGAGTAAATGTAAATACTACATAGTAATGGTTTCTCTTTTGTCCAGGAAGCCTGAGGGTCCTCCCCTCCCAGTTTGATTTTTTTTTTCCTTTCTTGATTTAAAGGGACCACCCCCTTGATTAACTTCTTAAAGAGATCTATTCACTGAATAAGTGTTACCTCACTCAAAGTGAGACCCTGAAAAGACCTTAGCCTACAAGCACCAGGGTCTCCCAATGCATCCTGGGCCATCTCTAGTCACCTTGATAAATATCTGACCACTGGACCCAGATGGCTCTGGAGGTGAAAGTGAGGCTGGTGAACTGGCACAGCCCTCCCTCACTCAAATCCAAGTCAATTGTAAGTCTTGTTATCATTTCCCTGATGTCATGGCCCTCTTTGAGAACAAAGGACAAACACAACACAATAAATTCAGTGGAATATACATTTCTTGGGCAGACACTGTTTTTACATTTTTATTGACAATTCCTAGAATAGTACTTTCTATATAATAATCTCAATACTTTGTAGAGCTCTGACTGCATCAATGTGGTTACTTCCTTCTATAACGTAGATCACAAATCCATCAATCCCTGATCGTCCATATCCTCTTCTAAATCTAAATAGGGTGGTAAGGGTCTTCCTCTATGTCTCTTTATAATACATGATCGGGAAATTTGTGGACCGTCCATCAGGTATCCCTCACTCTCATTAAAACAGTCCATTCTTTTATTTGGTCACACAGTTCTCTAATAACATTTTTTTATGCTACAATGCTTTGGATATAGCAATCATTTAGTAACTATCTGTAAACTGAGTCATGTTATTCTTGACAGGTCTACATTAGGAGTGTGACAGCTTGTAGATTGTATGGAGAAACCAATAAATTCCTTCATATGCACAGTCATTAATAAAAAACAAGTCAATGTGATAATCTTATAATAGTGTGTAGTTCCCAAAATGATTATATAATTTTTCTTTCATTCTGATGTGTTACTGTAATGAGAATGGGAATTTGAAGATCTTCCCTGCCCCTTAACAAACCTAGGGGGGAGTCTGAAGACCTCCCCTGCTTTGAAAGTAAACTCTGCCCCCAATAAGTGGAATGTAATCACATGGAGCCCGTGGTGGGAGGAAACAGTTTGCTGAAGGGAAGCAGAGCCCACAGGAAGCTGGTCAGAGCTAACAAGATGGTGGGGGAGAGAGGACACTCAGACAAGGAGATAGAGAAGTTTGTGAGTAAATACTGATCTTGTATTGGTTTATGGGAAGGCTAAAGAATGCCATGGCTCTCAATACCTTGGGTACTATGATGGAACTGGCTTACTGGTTTTGGGACTGGGTTTTCTAGTGTCTAAATAAATGCTTCAGTTCTATCCTCTATCTGGAGAGTTTAGTATATTTCGCGATCAAACGCCATGCAATACTTATAGTCATGGTCTTTATCGTGATCATGGGCACTGTAAATATTGCATTGGTACTACAGTTATCTGCTTTGACATGTTCTTTTATCCTGAGAGCAACAGAAATGTCTACGAGGCAAACAACCAAAGACGATATTTTGGTTATCATATGTGAAAACTTCTGAACAGTGAATTTTCTGGATGTTAAAAACCAGTCGATTTTATGAATTTTTAGGAATTTGAACTTTACCTACCTTTTCTTCATCAAAAAAATTTCAATTTTTTCTCACCTATTTGAGAAAATCATGGTATAATTTTCATATATGATTCACTCCATTGTGTGGATGAAGTGGTGTTGTAAATTTTAAGAACTCAGCAGCATAATTCATACAAACTAGTCTACTGAAAATAATTTCCATAAAAACAAGTTTTGGGTAAAATTCTGAGTTAATTTAAAAACTAATATAAATACCCTCCCTAAAAAACCCCCAGTTGTTACCCATTAATTCAAGAAAAATACTAGAAATATGAGAGATGTCACATCTATAGAAGCCCATATGTATATTTATGAATATGATTTTTAAAAATATGCATATATGTATATTGTGTGGATAAACGTAAGTGTATATATTTCTTTTTCTTTTTCAGTTTACTCAATGGTCAAAAATTCATTAAAAGGCAATTATGTTGGGCAATGGGAAAATAATAAAACATTTGGTAAAATAATGTCCCAAGGTTCATAATGAAATGAACTGAATATTAATGAATTGCATGAAATCTAATCAACATACCTGTTTTCTAATGGCATATGGGCAAATAAACCAGATTCTCTCAACAACCCCACTGCTGATCTCCAGTGGTGATTTTCTAATACTGAGGTATTCTAAAAATTAAAGCAAAGCATTAAGTTATTTAATATATTTTGGTGATATTTCTAAACATAAAGAATGTTTTAGTCAAACTGCCTAAAACGTCATTCCAAGAGAACTTCTACTCATTGTTTTCACTTGTAATATTTCATATTCTAGCTTTTCATAACTCCAAAATAACAAGTTTATGTTAGTTTTATTTTATGCTATAACTGTACTTACCTTGTATAAAGTTGCTAAGTAATGATTTGTTTTAATAAGGAAAGGCTGATTAACACCTGGGTGATCAAGATCATGTGTGGCAGCTGCAATTAAACTCAGCAAGACGTCCCAAGGAGTTACAGAGTTGGCAAGCTATAATTCAATAAAATGGATTATTAATCACCTGAATACACCTGAGAAATCCTGTCATTACAACCACTGCATTAGCCAAAATGGATATTATACCACTTCTATTTTAATGAAGTGCTGTGAGTGTTGTTCTGTAAGTTAATGGAAATTATAACTACACAATTTTATTTTTAACCATTCTAATTTATCTAGCAGTGATACTATCTTATTAAAAATTCTTCCTTTAGGAATTAAAAGGTCTATAGTTTCTTTCATTATTAAGTTACAGAAATGTCTTTTCTCCTCTAATACTGCCATCTCCCTCAGGCGGTCAGTTTCTCATCATCACATACCTGGCCTATGGCAACTGGTCTCCCTCCTTCATCTCTCCTCATTCCAAACCATCCTCCATGCAGCCGTCAATTTGATCTTAAAATGTAGGTCTGATCATGTCGTTCCTCTCATACAATAAATTACAGTGGCTCCCTATAATCTTAAGGATCAAATATAAAATCCTCTGCCTTTGACAATGCGGACCCTTACTACATTTCTAGTTTTCTTACAACTTATTGCCCCCAGCATATTTTGCAGTCCAGGGATACTAGCCTCTTTGATGGTCCTTACATATGACATTCCATTTTCTGACTCTGAGCATTTCCTCTGGATCCATGCCTGGAATTCTCTCCCTCCTAATTTCTGCCTCTGTTTCCCTGGTTTCCTTCAAGTCCCACCTAAAATACCACTTTCTACAAGAAGACTTTCCTCTGTTAACTACCTCTAATCTCCACTCCCATAACTCTCTTATTAGACTGTGTATTCCTTGAGATGAGGAACTGCTTTTTGCCTTTTCTAAGTACAGTGCCTGACACATAGTAAAAGTTTAATAAATGCTGGTTGATTGTTAACTAATTCTGGATTTTGGCTCTGATATTCCCAATATTTTTCCTTTTGGGGTTTCTCTGAGGAAATAATTGGTGAATTCTTTCAACGCCTGGTTCTAATAACTCTGAGAAATTGCCATAGGCCAGAATTTCTGGTTCTAATAACTCTGGACAATTTTCACTTGTAACATCTTCTAAGCCAAGGAGTACGATAATTCTTAAATGATCTTTTCTTGGACTTTTTTTCAGGTGAGCTGTTTTTGACAGCTGATAGCTTACATCCTCTTACATTTTTCAATCTTATGATCTTGTTCTAATTTTTATTGTTTCACAGTCATTGGTCTGGGGGTTTGAGTCATGTGTACAACAAGAAGGAGGACTAAATATTTTCTCTCATCCTCACAATGTCTCAAACCTCTCAAGAAAGAGAAATTATGCATTAGGTAAAACAACAACTTCAGCTGTCTTCATAGTCTAGAAAAACCAAGAACTCCAATGAAGGTTTAAAAAAAGCCATGAATCAACAATTATCTTGAACTTACTTATTATACCCTCCCCACAACCCCTTAAGCCCATCATGCTACCAGCAGGAAGGCTTCATTAACTGACCTAATCCACAGGCTAACAACAAAATATAACCCGTTCCACTTCCTTCTTCATTCCAGTGCTACGCAGATCAAAGCTACAAACCCACAAACATCTGCTGAGGCCTTGACAGCCACCATCCTGGCAGCACTCAATGACGAAAAAGATTTCTGCAGGAGAATGAAAGAACTGAGGGAAAGGGACAGGATACCTGTCTGGTCTTGAAGTAGAGCTCAATCACATCCTCAAACTTCTCCCCACTCCTCCCAGAATCCCAGAGATCTAAAGGCTAAAAGATGGAAATCAATCCTGGTTGCAATAGGATAATAGTGCTCTTGACTGCTAGACCAGGAAACTTTATGAGGATGTATGGATGTGATGGCTGTGTGGCATTCCACTAAGCCTAAGAAAAAGAGCCCAGCATTCAGCCTGGGATAGCTCTTTCCCACAAGTCACTGAAAGCAGAGACCTTGGCTGATGAACCTTGACTTGCTTGATATGGGATGGCTGACATCCTTTGAGATGCCAACCCCAGGGAAACCATCATCAAAGGAGATAGAGTCAGAAAATGAGCAACAGGAAAAAAAGACTGAAATTACCAAAGATCTCAAGAGAAAGAAAATTCAAAGACCTTAAGTACAAGCAAATCAACAAAGAAAACACTTATAGCAAAAGGAAATATGGTGTCTAGATCTAGTTAATGTCTCCAGTTAAATCTAGTTAGATCTCTATGAATAAGTACTACTAAACAAAAGTAAACGAATCAATATTTGATGAGACAGAAGACAATATAAAATTTGAGAGAAAAATAGAACAACAAAATGCTATTTCTGAGTAATTTAAAGAAAAATTGGAATCACAAGAGCAGAATTTATTTATGGTCTGTTCAGTAAAAATGATTTGCAAAGCAGAAAAATTGATTCTATAATGGCAAGTCTCACCAAAGAAATGAAATAGAGAACAAATACTGGGAACGCAAATACACAGAAGCAATGGACAACCCAGAAGAAAAGCAAAAAAGCATTTTAAAACATTTTTTAAAATGCTCTCTAAGCAAAAATATATTGATCTCAAAGACACGATGTACAGATACAACCTAAGGATTATAGGTCGCCCAGAAAAAACATGAGAAGTAAAAAAACCTGAACACCATAATTCAAGAAATATTACATGAAAACTGTCCAGAACTTCTGAACACAGAAAAGGAAATATTCATTGAAAGAATGCGTAGATAGACTTCAGAAAAAAAAAAATTCAAGGCTGTAAACTCCAAGACATATAGTTGTTAAATTTAATAACTGAATTCAGAAACAAAAAAAAAAATTGCAACCTAGCAGGACAAAGTCCTTCAAAAACAAAGGAGAAGAAATTTTTTAAAAAATATACTATAAGACTATTCTGTACCAACCAGAAAACACAGGAAAGAATGGAATAATGTGTTCCAAAGAACAATGAAGCTCTGGATGCAGCTCAGGATGACTCAGCAAATCTGGGCTTAACCACAAATGAAAATAGATGTTCAAGAATAAAGAGGCATTCAATATATTCTTAGAAAGAAGAGCAGACTGAAGAGATTATTATTTCTCAAACATTCCAGAAAACAGAAATATAGGAAGGATAAAAGAATGCTTCAGCTAAAGACAGAGACAGCAGAGAGACCAGTAAAAGGATTCTTAAATGTACACAAAATGTGAGGGCAAAAATCAGGGTGAGGTAATGGTAGGAATGGGGCATGTGACAAACCTGATGACATATCACTTATAGGTAAATCCATGTTTTTTTGTGGCACTCAGCTACAAAATGGGAGGGTGCATGAAGGAGCAGAGTAGGAGGACAGTGGGAAGTTTGTGATGTGCCTCAGTCAAACTGAGGGCTAGCAATGAGGGGAAGGTGATCCCTGTGGTTTCTCAAAAAGAGAAGACACCATAGGGGATTGGGTGAGGAGGAGGAGGGGAAAAGGCGGGAAAAAGAGGGAAACCTTATTTTGGTAGTGGGAACTGATGAACACTTCTATGGGTGAAGAGAGATGTGGACCATGTGCTGGGTGCTGTCTGTTAATATTCGGTGTGTGAAAAAAACCACTTGACTTGTTTTGTGGAGTGGGGATGGGTTTGAAACTCCTTGGGGGTAACTGGTGCTTGAATAGTGGGGAGTGAAATGACCCAGAGAGGAGATTTTGAGGTGAATGGGGAAGTAAGGTGACCATGTGGGAAGATATATGCTGCTGATATAATCAGGAATGTGGTGAAAAGGATGAAGATTCCTGCCATGGAGCAATGTCCTTTTTGACATCTGCAGAAATTATTTTTCTGGGAGTGAGATACAATGGAAAAGGGGAATCCACAGGGCAAGCTCTATAAGGCAATGGAAAAAACTTCGTACAGGGGGGAGTCCAGAATGATACTTCACAAGTTTTGACTCTATGAAGAATGCAGAGAATAGAGAAGGACTAGGCAAGTAGAGGAATAACGAACCAAAGAAGGAGGGTCTAGAGGAGACAGAGAAAACAGATAATGAAAATAGTGAAAGAAACCTCTGGAAAGAAATTCCAAAAAGTGAAAAATGAAAGTTAGAATCACTGATTTCTGTTTGGTCTATTTTAATATTCAGGGAGTACATCACTTGGGTAAGATTTACTACTTTCTGTTTTAAACCATTTATTCCTCTTCTAATTCTCTCTTCCAGAGCTTTTAGTTCGTTATTTAATTTCATCTTTAAATACCTTGAACACTTGGTTCTTCAATCTATTCACTTCCCATGACCTAGTCACCTCACTCACACAGAGACATGGTCATACCCTTGTTCTTCCCATTACCCATGAATGCACACACCTCCACATTCAAGAATTTTTGAATGCCATTATTGAACTATAAGCTATTGTTTTTTGTAGTAGTTGGCATATTTTTTGGTTTATTTATCTCTAGCTTCAGTTCCTGACTTGGAGTTTGTGCCTGGGTCAGGTCTGCCCCTTGATACCTTTTGGATGATATAATATGTACTGTATTATTTCATGCTTCAAGTCCACAAATGCAAGAATATTAAGGTTAAAAATGATTATTTTTTTTTTATTCAGGGAAAATCTTGGGTCACTAAAAGAACTCATCACTTTCCCCAAAGTCATTCCAGTCTGCACAGTAACCACAGGACCCAAATTTGTGGGCAGATCTAGTCCAATCATCTCCCTACCCTCGACCTAGGCTCTCTTATCATGTTATCTAGAAACCTTTACAAGTCTACATATTATCTTGACATAGGAAGTTACTAATCTTTGATTTAAGACACCAAAAGAAATAAGAAACATTTGAAAATGAATAATCAAACATTCAAATTATGTTTTTCTTCTTGTAGTAGTATATAGAATTGATGTCAACATCTTACCTTAGGTTCTTTTAAATAACAGTGCATGGCCTGAGTCACATCAGCAGCATGAACTGCGTTGTGATAAGGATTTTGACTATGATAATCTTCTTGAATCATAACTAAAGAGAGAAATATGAATTTAAGTATAATGGAGAAATATACTAACACATAATGAATGCAGATTATCTATGAACAAGTATTTTAAGTAATCACCATCTGAAAATGACCTGACATAGACAAACTAAAATTTTAGAAACAAGTCACCACATACTTTAATCACATTTAAGTAACATAATTAAGTAAATAATTAATTATTTCAAAACTTGGAATTTGTGGTACTGTCATCATTTTTTTGCTTTGATAATATTCAATGCCCTGACTACAGGTTGAAGGGTCTGCCAAAAGTATTTCTAAGAAATTTCTTCGTTAATTTCTTATATTTAAACAAAGTTTTAATCATTTTTTCACCTGAGAAGCAAAGAGATATCATGGATACTACCATTAGTTAGAAAAGATAACTACTTGTTTCAAATGTATTTCCAAAAGATAGGCATACTTCTTATACAAGCACTACACTAGATGCATATTCAAACTTAGGTCTCCTGCTGGAGCCAGTTTATACCAGCTTGTGAGAGAATATTGTTTCAACATGAGCATTTATACCTTGGAAACCAGCAAATGCTACAAATCAAGGCTTAATTTGTTTTCTTAATTGTCTTAACTTAAGAAAGTGAATGAGAAAATGTTAATAATGCAGATTAAAATTAAGTGTTTCATGCATTTTCAGAAAGCAGGTAATTAAACATTAACCTGCAAACGCCCTGATCACAGCAAATCCTAGAATGCTTTCTGCCTCTATTATGTTGGTTACTATTAGTTACAGTGGTCAGGTAGGAAAAGAACACAATATGAGATATTACAATGTGCATTCTTGCAGTCTCGTATTTAGGAAACAAAAAACAGAATGGAAATTATTAGATTTTTCCTAGCAGAATACAATATAAAAATTTAAACAAATTCTTGCATATATTTAGGTACTACTATGACATTAGCTAGAATTTCTTACCTAAAAACCTACGAAGTTTCATCATATCTAAGTGGAAGTATTCAATTAGTCCATGAAGACTAAATAAGTGAAAGGTTAAGCTCACTAGACTGTTTCCTAAAAAGAAAAGGGAAATATGTTACCCCAATATAAATATCAGCACATAAATTTTTTATTGTATTTTTAACCAGGAAATATATTTGGTATAGCTATAATATGAATACATTTCTCACTACATTTACAGACTCTTCAATGTCCCATGTCCCTTTTAGGGGTTTTCTTGGCAAAGGTACTAGAATGCTTTTCCATCTTCTTCTTTAGCTCATTTTACAGATGAGGAAACTGAGGCAAACAGGGTTAAATGACCATCCAGGGTCACATAGCTAGTAGGCATTTGAGGCCAGATTTGCACTTATGAATTTGAACTTATGATTTCAGGCCTGGTGCTTTATCCACTTTGCCACCTAGTTGCCCCTAGTGATATGATTAGACCTGTGCTTTTGAGATGTGAGACAGTGAGAAAATGACGATGCTACTGCAATAGTTCAAGCAAGTGATACAAACCTGTATTAGGGGAGTGGCAGTGTCAGTGAAGAAAAAGGCTGTTGTAAAGATGAAAATAACAAAACATGACAAATGATTGGAAAGGTAGGGTGAGGGAGAATAAGTGAGAATATCACTGCACTTGGGAACCTAGGTGAATAGTAACAGAATTTCTGATTAAGGATAGATTTGGGAAGAAAGATAATGTAACAAGGTCTCTGAGAAAGATTACAACTTAATCCATTCATGCTCATCTTGTGAGATTCATTTTCTATCTTCTAAAGCAAAAAGTGTTTGAGTGTTGAGAGTATGGTTCTTACTCACTGGCCCTTGCTCCAAATCACAGGCATCAGAGAAGAAAAGAGCAAGCTAAAAGATACCTATAGTAGCCACAAAATTATACAGGAATGGATGGGGGGGAGGGGGAGGGCCTGTCAGGAAGAAGTAGCAAGAAAGAAGATAACAGATATGCTGGAGGAAGGTTAAGGGGGGATTTTCCTGATGTCATATGTGCAGCTCCTGGTTAATATGCTCAAGTTCTGTCATAATCACCCTTAGAGGTGCATGCCAGGACAAAGGTGGTAGTGGGGGAAGATCGGGAATTTGAGAACATTAAAGAAAGGAGGTAGGGTGGGGTTATGTTTGGGAGTTAATAGTAAAGGAGGGCCTTGCACTTGTGTTGGAGATAAGCTCAATGATTAGCTATTATGGGAGGGTCACATAAACCAAATTTCCAACCTCAAGTTGGTTAAACACATATACCCTTTGGACATGGTGAGTTTAAGATGCCACCTAAAGAACATTTAGTTTGAGACATCCAAAAAGCAGTTCAAAAACTAATACTTTCATGAAACTAAAAAAGTATCACAATTTACTAAACAAATAGCAATGATCAATAAAAACGAACTATGTGGTCTGGAAAATCCTTGTGAAATGGTTAGCTATTGCTGATCCTTGCTCCACATTTCACCTGGATATCTAATCTGTCCCAGGACACTCAGTAATTATTTCCATAATATTCTATAAATGATAAATATCTTATTATTCCTACATTATTAATGTAATATTATTACATGCCGTATTATTACTACAAAGTGATGCCCAATAATTTTTTTCATAAGAATATAACCTATCAATTTCCTGTGGCTGAGTATGGGCTCAGGAGTCTCTGGTTTACTTTTACGGGGAAATATCCCCATCTTCTGGGGATTAGGAAAATTGCACATTGAGAATATTACATAAAAGAGGATTTCTGTAGCACAAAGGAAGAAATTTATTGGTATCTAATAAAGTTTGGAACACAAATTAAAGCAGAGGGCTTTTGTACACAAGTGTTTCCTTCACTGTTCCTAAATATGAACTGATTATCATAATAAGATCAAATGAGCAAAATTATTCACATCAATCATATATATCTGGCTGATCCATTCAATGACAAAGATTATAATCCATTCATACCTATTGATCTTGTGCTACTCTGTTTGAAACCACTAGATTCCTCAGAAACGTTCAATTTATAAAATTTTGGGACTATAATAAACTTCATTTTTATTATCAAAATCTATTAAAATATTGTATAACAGTTTATGCTAAATCTAAGTACACAATACACACAAAGTAGGTAAACAGTAAGTCATTTTTTTACCAGTAGTACCATTAAGTACTCTATATGTGTTAAATTGTAACTTAGTGAGCAACGTGTTTATTTACCCTAGCTTTCCTTAACCTAGTGCCCAAACATACAAATATGTGTTAGAAACAATTTATTACAATGATAGATATGGGAGAAAGTGCAGGATTTAGAATCAGTAGCCCTACATTCAAATCTGCTACTTATTGCTTTTGTGAACTAGGGCAAATTATCTAATTTCTCACTTCATTTCTTCATCTCTAAAATAAGGTTGGAGACTAGATGACTTCTGAAGTCCCTTTCAACTTTAAGTCCATGGTCCTGCACACAAATGATATGAAATATGTTCAATGTTCACAGATCAAGTAGTCATTATGAAAGGCAATATGATGGAATGAATGGAAGGTCATCCTTGGAGTGAGGAAGAGCTGGATTTAAATTAGAGCAACTCTTAAGTTCCACTTCCTTCCTGTCAAATTGGCAAAATTTAAAAAAAAAAAAAAGGAAATGGTTGTATCTGACTTTTTGTGACCACATTTGGGATATTCTTGGAAAAGATACTGTCATTTTCTTCTCCAGGTTATTTTACAGATGAAGAAACGGAGGTAAACAAGGTTAAGTGTTTGCCTCAGTTTCCTCATCTGTATCTGAGGCCACACTTGAACTCAGGAAGAAGAGTATTCCTGAGTCCAGGCCTGATGCTCTATCCACTACTCCCCCTAGAACAAGAAAAATATGTTGGTCCTTCTGGGAATTAGTGATCTTATAGAAATCAAATTGAGCATTTTTTTAGACTTTCATTCTTTGTACTATCTTTCTTTATTCCCTCACATCTCTCTATTATAGATGACTTTTGCTTTGACAGAGTAGATTAGAATAAACTATTCTTTACTTACCATTAGTTAATCTATCGAAGAGAAAGATATCAAAATTCCAATTGCCAACTTTTTCCAACATACACTGAAATAAAATAAAAATGTTTCCACTATTAACATAATTTCAATTAACATCTTCTGTTATGTGTGACTGCTTTAAAAAAAAAAACAATGGAAATTGAAACTGACTTACTCATATTGTGAAGGAACATGTTACCAAATGATATACTTGTTCAAAGGCCTGTCTATTTGACTCAGAAAGAGATAAAGTTACCATGAAAAAACAAATCATTTCATTTTTCTCTAGTGTTTGGGGTGGGGAGGGAGAATGATAGGAGAGAACAAAACAAGAAGGGGTTTTGGTCTTCTTAACTCCCTATGTACTTTTAAGAATCCTGTGTAAATATAATTTAAGATCATTAACTATTTCAAAGTCTGCAAATCACAAAGCATCATAATATCATTATGATGATATGGTTTATTATTTGGGATAAAGAATTAAGTTAATAAGGATAATTTATTGGATATTAAACACTGCCTCCCTAAAGCCAAAATTAAATAGCTTTTATCTAAACTGAAGATTCCTGTTTCTATAAGGAAGTGGATAAAACTATTCTGTATAATTTAGCCTTTATAAAATATCTACATAAATATTAAAAACGTATTGTACTGGAAGGTCCAGGCTGAAATAACAATTTTTGCACTGACTACCCGGATGAGCTTAAGCAATACAGTTTTCTCATCTGTAAAATGGGAAGACTAGACAAGAATGTTTCTAAGGTATCTCTGAGCTCTAAAATCCTGTGAAGTAACACTTGCCTAACAGCCAAAAGACATGGTGTCTAGCTTTAGCTTTAGCATTAATTTCTTATGTAACAAGTCAAGTCAACCTCTCTGAGCCTCAGTTTCTTCTTCTGTAAAATGTTAGGGTTGGAACTAATTTCTATGTTTTTTTCCCCTCAAACATAGTTCTATGTTCTAAAAATCTACTTTTTACTCAATGTTAAACCAATATAAAGGTTTACTTTCTTTCTTTACTGCACAAATCCATGTTTTGTACCTTTCAACTTCAAAGGCAAGTTATTCAAAAGGAAAAAGAGAATATAAAAAGTTAGCTCAAAAATGTATCTTAAACACTGGATTAAATCTCCATAAATCATGTACACACATATTTGTGAAATTCCTTGCTTATTTATTTTAAAAAAACTGAAAATTTTAAAACAAACTTTGCAAACCTTAGCTTGTCCGTTATAATCATCATCTAAAATGTTTAATGAATTTGAAACAGCAACACCACGAAAAAAGTGAGAAGATCTCAGATACCGCTGGAAACTTAGTAACCTCCTTATATTCCTGGCAGACACAGACACTTCAATTTCAGATTGTGCTGAAAAATAACAACAAAAAATCAGTATATCAGTCAAAATTACCATTCCATAAAATATACAATGTCTTTCTGCCAATTCCTATGTTTCCATCATAAATTTTTTTTGAACTTTACTTAATAACTGCTAAGGAAAAACAGGTAACATTAATCTCACTGAGGACAAAAGTTGAAACAGCCTAGCTGATGATCACTTGAAGACCATAAAGAGACCTGAACAGAAGCCAGATTTTGTGCCTCTCAGACCACCTACCTCTAGCTGCACTGTCATTTGGCCTCTCTAACCAGTTCTAAGTAGCATATGTAAAAATGGTCAAATATGAATTAGTAATAACTTTCATACTTAGAAACTAGTTCACAAACTACATTTGAAACTCTCAAAATTATCTTTTAACTCTACAGAGTCTCTTAAAATGTTTTCCTAAAAAAAAAAAAGAAATAAAGAAACTATTTTCACTGAGAAAAAAAAGACTAAGTTGATTTAAGGATGATTTCTATAATTCATACAGAGATTGTAAACAAAATTCCTAAAATCAGGCAACTGTAATTTACATTGTTTCTGGAAAACAGCATTTAGGGTATTTTGCTAATGTTAAAACACACGTGTAAACACATCAGACTAATAAAATGTCAACCAATACTATATAATCTATGCAGTTAGCTTATTTTCAAAAGAAAAGAAAGTAATGCATTTAAAAATGAACAATTATTTTATTCCAAAACAAATATTTTGCCTCAAAATAAGTTCTTCCAGCAAGAATAAATGTTATTTTCCTTTTCATTTTTAAATCCTTAGTTACACTATAAAAAATAGCCTATTAAGTAATATTCAAATGATTCAAGTTTAATAATCACATGATTGGCTGAATAGCTGCAATATCTTTTTGTAAGTCCTCTCCCCTTTAATATTACTACTCTGACCTCCCTCCTCAACTCCATCATCTACAAGGCGATTATCCATAACATGTTTTAAAATTTATAGTCTAAATTCCAAAAGATTCATGATGGAAAATGCCATCCACATTCAGAGATAGAATTGATGGAGCCTGAATGCACAAGGAAGCATACTATTTTCATTTTGTTTTTGTGTGTGATTTTTTTCCTTTTGTTCTGTTTCTTCTTTCACAACATGAATTATGTGTAAATGTTTAATATGACTGCACATGTATAACTTATACTAGATTGTTTGCTGTCTTGGGGACAGAGGAAAAGAGGAAGGGAAAAAATTTGGAACTCAAAATCTTAGTAAAAAAAATTAATGTTGGGGTGGCTAGGTGGCGCAGCAAATAGAGTACCAGCCCTGGAGTCAGGAGGATCTGAGTTCAAATCCAGGCTCAAACACTTAACACTTACTAGCTGTGTAACCTTGGGCAAGTCACTTAACCCCAATTTCCCTGCCTTCCCCCTCCAAAAAAAAAAAAAACCTTGAAAATTGTCTTTACATGTAATTGGAAAAAAAATAAAATACTATATATACAAAATTTATAGTCTAGTTTTCCATTGTCGCTCAGCTTGCATGAGGACCATCAGCAGTGATGTGACTGAGGAAATACAATTGCTAAATTAAGCAAAGTTTAATTAGAAAGGTAAGCTGGTGCTGCTAAAATCATTTGACATTTGAATGCATTAGTCAGGTTTGTATTAGTTATGCCCCTACTCTGTATGTTACTAAGGATATCTCCAAACAGCCATAAATGTGTAATTCTATATTCTGTCATTTGTACTTAAAGGAAAATATTTCTAATCTGCTGTCAAACCTTCTTGAATCTACTTTCAAAATACCTCTTGTATATGCCCCTTTCTCTCCTTTGAAACACACCTGAACTATCACAATAGTCTGCTGGTGGATCTTCCTGTATCAAGTCTCCAGTCCCACGTTTACTCATCTGTCCAAGTGATTTTCCTAACGTTCAGTTCTAACCATGTCACCCCCATATTCAAAGCGGTACTATAGACAGAGTACCTGGTCTGGGGTCAAGACTTCAAATACAGCCTCAGACCCTCGTTAGTTGTCTAACCCCGGGACAAGTCATTTCATCTTTCTCAGCCTCAGCTTCCTCGTCTGTCTTCTTTTACCTTAGTTCTCACCATATGCTCTGTGATCTAGTGATATTGACCTCCTTGCAGCCCCTCATACAAACACTCCTTGCAACTCCTGAGAATTTTAACTGGCTGTCTCCCACATCTGGATTTTTTTTCTTCCTCAGATCGACCTCCAGAGGCTTTCTTCTAGTCCTAGCTAAAATCTTATCTTCTACAAGAAGCCTTTCCCAATCCCCCTTAGTGTTAGTGCCTTCCTTCTATTGATTATCTCTAATTATCCTGTAGATACCTTGTTTGTACACAGTTCACTGCAAGTTATCTCCATCCTTCTGAGCTCCCCCTGCACTATAAGCTCCTTGAGAGCAAGAACTAATTTTTTAAGTGCCTGACATTTATTAAGGGTTTAATAAATGTTTGTTGACCTGATATTTTAATTTTTAAAAAGAACTGTAAAACAGAATATGCTACAACTATTTCAGTCTTGGGTTCCCCAATCACTAAACTAAGAGTAAATCCCCAAATACAGAGCCCCTCAAAGCTACTTCCCCTAGTTATTATTCCATTACATCTAAATGAAAAGTAATTAGTTCAACTATAAAACTAATTTAATAATCATTAATTTAATATCATCTGCTCTCTCCACCCCATGCTGAGGAATAGGACGTGCCTATTACATTCAGGGCCAAGAATAAAATGGGCCTGAAATATGCAATTACTGATAAGAGGGTATATAGTGTGTTAACAAGATTTTATATGATGGAAAGTTGGAATATGCTATGGACTCACTGTGAAAAGAAGAAGTCAGTGGAAACCACCAGTGGTAAGAGGAAGAAGGATGAACTTGGCCAGGGAAAGTGTCAAAGGAAAAACTATAATAAACCTCATGTGACTTTTGAAGTCAAATTAACCTGAAAATATCAGAGGAGAAAAATACGACAGTGACTTGGCAGGATGAGGGGCAGTACAAGGGATTCTTGTACTAGAATTGCTAGAAAAATATACGTAATCATTTAAATTTCAATTCTTCTATCTGTGAAGCAGAGCGATAACATGGATGGCTTGTTGGCTATGTTATCAGCAAGAACTGGCTTCCAATCCTGCTTCTGACAAATACCGGTCATGTGACTGGGTAAATCATTTAATCCCTCAGTGCAGATGAGTTGCTGATTTTTATCACTGAAGGGAATTAAAATGTACATGTATGTTGTTATGTAGTAATAATGTTCATGACTGTTAGTAAAAGCTCATGACTGTGAAGATAAATTAACAATATGATCATGCTTTACCTTTATGTTTGTGTCCATTCGTAGACTGTAATAACATGAATAGGATATAGGATGAATGTAAAAGGCAGCTAACTGGTACAATGAATAGGATACTGGGTCTGGAGTTGAGAAGATGGAGTTCAAATTCAGCCTCACACACCTACTAGTTGTATGATACTAGGCAAGCCACTTAACCTCTGACTGCCTCAATTTCCTCAACTACTAAATGGGAATAATAATAGTACATATCCCCTAGAGTTAATCTGAGGATCAAGTAAGCTAATATTTGTAAAGTACTTAGCATGGTGTCTGGCACATAGTAGATACTATATAAATACTAGCTATTATCATTATTATTACTATAAAATAGAAGTTAGAGAATATAAGTTTTGCATTCTCAATGGAAAACACTAAGAAAAAAGTGAACTGAATCAATAAAGTTTCATTCTACACATGCTAGACATTCCAAAGGATTAGTATGTGGCACCTAACAGTAACAGCTGCTCAGAATGGAGAACAAGTTTTTCATCAGTCAAAACAGAATGGAATAATTATCAATAATATTAGAATATATCCTGAGTATAGTAATGCCACCCCTCCCCCCCCCACCCCCACCCCCCCGCCCAGACCATCAGCTCTCCTGTGGAGAAGAGGCTCATCATCCTCACTATTACCAATAACAATGGCTGGCCAACGAACTTACACAATGCTTGAGACAATTTTGTGTACAGAAATACTCAAAGTACCACCACTTCATCAGATTAGAACCTACATCATAAGTAAATTCTACCTGTATTGTTTTATGAAAAAAAATCAACATGATTCCAATATGGGAAAATAAATTTAATCTGATCCATATCATATTTTCCACTACTATAATGGGGAATGGCAGAAAGCAGAAGATGCAGATATAAAAAGATTCATGTGGCAAAAGGATACATTTGATTTAAATGGAAAAAAAAAACCCAATTCTAATAACTTAAAGTAGGAAGACAAATAGTTAATATTAGCTGATACTTTTATTTAACAAATATCAAAATGTCAACTTTAAAAGTCCTAGATAGGAGAGTCATGGATACAAAGTAGTTCATTTAAAAAATATATGGGCAGGCAAAGAAAGTTAAAGTGCTTTCTTTAATGCTGCAGGTAAACCCCTTCCAGCTCTAGATTTATTCATGATCTATGTACCTGTGACTAAGAAGGTAAGAGTCTTGCTATATACTGTGCCATGGTCAAATCACATCTGCAATACTGTGTTAATTTCTGGTAGTTACATTTGAAGGCTGTGTTTATCCTTTGTACTTGAAGAGGACCAGTGACATCATGATATTGAAGTCAAGATATAGTATGTTTAACTATGGCCAACAAGTCCAATACGAGCTCAGAAGGTTCTACCACAGGTCGGGTACAAAGGGTCCACAAGAACATTTGGGATGGAGATGTCTCTAGAATTGTGCATCTCAAATTTCCTTTATGCCACTGGGATTCTGCTTTGCTCATAGAACATAAGAACATAGCACCTTCTTTGATGTGGGCATGCCATGCTGGGCGGTCTTGTGCCAGCATCTCCCATGTCTCACAAGTTCTTCAGAGAGACTTTGAGAGTATCTTTGTACCACGTCTCCTGGAGAGCACTGATAAATTATAGAGTATTCAGGAAGACAAACAGGATAGTGAAGACCCAGAGTTCATGCCAAACAAAGATCCACTGAAGGGACTGGGGTAATTTAGCTTGATAAAAAGCTGTCTTCAATTACAATGGCTGCTACTTATTTTGCTTGGCCCAAAAAGAGAGAACCAGGAACAATGAGTGGAAGATGTAAACAGGGAATTACAAGGAAGAAGATTACTAACATTTAGCGCTACCCAAAAGTGTAACGGTTGTCTCTGGAGATGATGGATTTTCTTCTACATGAAGCGTTTGAGCAAAGGCTAGATAACTGCCTGTTACATAGGTAACAAAGGAGATTTTTGTTTAGTTACAGACTGACTTCTGAGACAACTGTGACATTTTGTAGCTTACATATTCTTTAATAATCATTAAAATAATTTTGGAAGGATTTACAGTAACAAATGTTCATCATTTTAATAATTATATTCACATTATTTTGTGTCCCAATTCAATTAGCAGACAAGAGCTACAACTAAGGCCATTATATCCAATGGACCATTAGGAGCTCCACCGGAAGTCTGGCCACCTTATATTTATTTATATTTATATTACATTTATGTTTGCACATTATATCACACATACTTGTTGCCTCCCTGACAGAATGTCAACTTCTTAGGGGCAAGAAGTGTTTCATTTTGGTCTTGTATACTTGGTATAGTTCAGTGCCTGAAGCACAGTAGGTATACGATGGAATGATTAAAGATGAGCGATGTGAAATTAAGAGAGATTTGGGTAAGCTGGAGCAAGATTATGAAGGATGTTAAGCATCAGGCTAAATAGTTTATCTTAGAGACAATAGAGAACCCCTGAAAGTTTTTGAAGAAGGGAATGACACAGGATAAGATCTATCTAACAGGATTACAGGTAACTGGCAGTTGTGTGAAGCTGGAAGCAAAGAGACTGATAAACAGGCTCTAACACAGTCCAGGCTAGAGATAATGAGGTGCCAATACAGAATGGTGGCAGTACATTAACTGAGAAAAGAAAGATGCATTTAAGATTTAAAGTAAGGGTAAAACAGGATGCGACAACAGATTTTACATGAAAAACAAGGGGAAAGTAGTGATCAAGAGTGACGTTGATGTTTTAAGCCTAGGTTACTGGGAGAATAGTATCTAGGTCAACAGAAATAGTGAAGAAGGGTCAAGTTCAGAGGGAATATGATAAATTTAGTTTTGAGTATAGTGAGTTTGAAGCACCAGCACAATAGACATGACAATGTCCAGGATTACTGGAGTTCAGTCGGCGGAGACTTCAGTCTAGTCTAGTTAGGACTAGAGATCATGGTCTTTAGAAGCAATGTGGCACAGTAGAAACAGAGCTGGACTTAATCAGAATCAGAAAAGCCCAGATTCAAATTCTGGTTCAGACACTCACTATGTAAAGCTAGCAAGTCACTTGACCTTTCTCAGTTTCAGTTTCCTCACCTGTGAAATGGGGATGATAACAATTACATATACTTCACAAGGTTCAAATAAGAATATACTACATGTAAAGCATGTAATACTACATGTAAATACTACATGTAAAGCACTCTGCAAACCTTAAAGTGCTCATATAAATGTTAGTGATGATGATTTAGCTGACAGAACAGCGTCAGAAGACCAAGGCTCAATTGCCAGTTCTGATATTTATTAGCTCTAAGACCTCAAGAAAGCTGCTTAATTTCTCTGTGCCTCAGTTTCTTTAATAAATTAACAAGCACTTACTAAACACCTACTAAGAATAAAGTACAGAGCTAAGAACTGGGAATACAAACACAAAAGTGAAAAAGTCCCTGACCTCAAGGTTACAGCAATGATGCATAGTTTTCCTTGTTCTGATTACTTCACCACTCTATACCATTCACAGAAGCATTTCCATGCTT
>CM053587.1:149418265-149441819 GCA_028646515.1 Pseudochirops corinnae | reverse complement strand
CACAATTTAGTACTTTTAAAACACAATTCTATAGCTTACCAGAATGGCTGGGCCAATTCACAATTTCACTAACAGGGTATTACTACTAATATCTCTCCACAGTGCCTCCAACATTATCTATTTCCATCTTTGATAATATTCAGCAGTATTATTTATGGTCATATAAACCAGGTGGTAGTCAACCATTTTCTTAAGACTTTGGAGGTTCTTGTATATCTTGTATATAAATGCTTTAAGAGAAATAATGGACCTTTCTGTTGTTATCTGTTTGACAAATAGCTTTGTCAACACTCTTGAGCACAGAATCACTAACCACCACTATTCTTCCCTTCTTACTTTCACTCTATGATTTACCCTCCTTGCTAAAAAGCCAGACTTGCCTCAACTTGTTAAGCTCTTTGCCTTACAAATAATGCTTAAGATTCCATCTATCTCATAAAAAAACTGATGTCATTTCTGTTGCCAATGTTCTTAAGATCCTATTCTGTTGTCTGAGAACATTACTAATAATATGGCTTTCAATTGCATAAAATTTCTCTTTACTAAAGCTCAGTTTCTTTCAGGCCCAGACTAAATTCTTTTAAACCATAAGATAGTTCTAATTTGCATTGTTATCTAATAATCTATCCCAACAAGTAAAAATAGTAATGGCTCAGTGAGCAAATTACTATTATCTTTCTCAATTCAATAAATACTTACAATGTACAGGACACTATGCTAGGCACTGGGCAGATTTTTTCTTTTTTAAGTTTCTGTCTTCTCGAAGACAGTCTTTGTTAGCTGGTATATGTACCTACACTAGTGAAATTTCACCTACCTACTTAACATTTCACTGAGAGTGGGAAAGACAATATATAAATTATAAACACAAGTAAATACAAGATAATTGGATGAGGAAAATGGCACTAACTAACAGAGAGATCAGTAAAGATTTTCTACAGAAGGTAGTACCCAAGTTGAGCCTTGAAGGAAGGTAAGAACTCTTAAGAGGAAAAGGTAGGGAAAGACTGCTTTCTAGGTAGCTGGGACCACTTGTACAAAGACTTGAAGGTGAAAGACAGAATACTAAGGGGACCATTTTGGCTGGAACTTGGGACTGTTTCCTTCTATGTATTTCAGCACCTAGCGCAGGGTAAGTACTTGATAAATACTTGTTGATTAACTGATTGAAAAGTAGGCTGGAACTAGAGGGGTTTTTTTGGAACTAGATTTTAAACGCCCTCCAACTTTTGCTCCAGTGATTTATTATGGCATGAAGTGACCTTCAGCTTTCAAAATATTTAACAGTAGAGCTCAAGTTCTGGTAGGCTGCTACCAAGATGCAAAGATGTCAGATACATATCCAGTGGTAGACTCTGTTGTCCAAGAGCCAACCTAGCCTTTGGAAAGGATTATAAATCACCAGAAGGCAAGCACCAGAGGTCTTTTTCTTCTTCTGCCAAAGCAACTGTTTTTCTTTGCATTTCTCTCTTTAAAATTTTTTCATCTATGATTAGGTATTATTACATATGCCCACTAATCTTTCCTAGTTGGTATATATACCCACACTAGTGAAATGATGGATCATTTTAAGTACTGAAGTACCATTAATAAGAGGTAATCTATTTTAAAATAAGACTTAGATATGTGATAATGGCAAGCAATTTAATATAGATCTACTAGAGGTGAAGAACCTGTGGCCTTGTAGGTACTTGGCTATGGCCTTTTGACTGAGTCCAAGTTTTACAGAACAAATCCTTTTAATTAAGGTGATTTGTTTTGTGAAGTTTGGATTCAGTCAAAGGGCCATACTTGAGAACCTAGATGGCCACATGTGGCCTTGAGGGCACAGTTTCCCCATCCCCTGGCTAAGCTGTTAGTGAAGTGATTAAGAATTTGGACCACTGGGGCAGCTAGGAGCTGCAGTGAATAGAGCACCAGCCCTGGAGTCAGGAGGACCTGAGTTCAAATCTGAACTCGGATGCTTAAAATGTGCTAGCTGTGTGACCTTGGGCAAGTCACTTAACCCCAACTGCCCTGCATCCCCCCTCCAAAAAGAAAAAAAAAAAGAATTTGGACCATGAAAATCTCTAAGACCATAAATTACACTCTGGATTCAGAAAAGACAAAACTACTTGAATATAAGTTCTTGGAGATCTTATCAAATTGCTATAGACATAATGAGGGACTATCATTTTATAAAAAGACAAAAATCCAAGTCTCTGACCTCAAGCAGCTTACAATCTAGTGATAGATAACATGTATATACATATATATATGTATATATAAAACATGTACAACAAAAATAATAGTTTTCTGGACAGCATGATACTGTGGGAGTAAGAGAGACAGACACATAAGCCTTAGAGTCGTAAGATTACAGTGCAAGTATCATCTCTGACAGAACCTTATTATACCTCATCCCCCTTCTCACACTCTACGGTTTAGCCAAACTGATACACTTATTGAATAAGAAACCAAGAAAGAGGGAAAAAGAAGAAGCAGTAGCATCCTTGGAGGCTCGAAGAGGCCAATAAATAAACTGGTAGAATATGCTTTATGGTGTTCTAAAGGGCAACAAGAAGCAACCTTTCTTGGGGTATTTGATCATCTTTTATTTTCATATTCATGATAAGTACTTATAAAAAAAGATCATGAAGAAAACAATTGCGGCTTATATGCCAAAGTCAGTTGCTGCAGACAAGGTGGCAGAAAACTGATGAAGAACTGAGTAAGATGCTCCAAATGAAATCAACATAATACTTTGAAAATAAGTGAATTCAGTGCAAAGGTAGGATAGGGAGAATGGCAAAAATGTATGCTAAAATACAGTGCTCAGCATTAGAAAATAAAAGAGGTCAAAGCCTCGGAAGCCTCAAAAGCTTCATTCCTAAGTATTAATTGATCCATAAGTATTTATTAAGTGCCTATTATGTGCCAGACATCATGAATACTTTTTTCAATCAGTAGATAAAGGATGTGGTAAAAACTAAATAAACATTATTTAGAAATGAAAATGATAAAAACTTAAGACACTTCTGAATCACTCAGTGTACAGTAATGCCGTCAACATGATTAAAATCATCAAATTAGAAAATAAAAAGAGAATATGGCAAGCAACTGAAACCATTTCAGCATAACTTATTTAAACAATGTACTGAAAAATAAAATAAGTAAAAATTAAACAAGCTACTGAAAGATGAAAAATAGGTAAAACATACATGGGCACTATTACCATTTTCTTTTTTTTGTTGTTCCAGAATTTATTTGTTTTTAGTTTTCAACATTCATTTCCACAAGATTTTGAGTTCCAAATTTTCTCCCCATCTCTTCCCTACCGCCCACCCCAAGATGGCAAGCATGATGATTACTCCTTCCCCTAGTCTGCCCTCTCATATATCTCCCTCTGTCCTCCCTTCCCCCTTGTTTTCTTGTAGGGCAAGATGGATTTCTATACCGTATTGCCTATATATCTTATTTCCCGGTTGAATGTAACAATAATTTTTAACCTTTATTTTCAAAACTTTAAGTTCCAGATTCTTTTCCGTCTTCCCTCCTCATCCACCCACTGGGAAGACAAGCAATTCAATATAGGTTATACATCTGTTGTTATGCAAAACATTTCCATAGTCGTCATGCTGTGAAAAACTAACTATATTTCCCTCTATCTTATTCCACCCTCCATTTATTCTATTTTCTCCTTTGACTCTGTCCCTTTTCAAAAGTATTTTGTTTTGGTTTTGCCCTCCCTTCTATTATCTCCCTGTCTTACCCTCTTCCCCCCTACTTTCCTATAGGGTAAGATACCCAATTGAGTGTGTATGTTATCCTCTCCTTAAACCAAAACCAATGAGAATAAGGTTGAGACTTATTCCCTTTTACCTCCCTGCTCTTACCCTCCAATGTAATAGCATTCTCTTACCTCTTTTATGTGAGGTAATTTACCCTATTCTATCTGTCCATTTCTCCTCCTCTCTCACCTCTTATCTTTTAGTTATCGTCCCTTCATATTCAACTCACCCTGTGCCCTCTATGTATACATACATGTACACAGACACACACACACACATATATTCCCTTCAACTATCCTCATACTTAGAAAAGTCTCATGAGTTACTAATACTGTCTTTCCATGTAGGAATGTAAACAGTTCAACTTTAATAATTTCCTTATGATTTCTCTTTCCTGTTTACTTTTTTATGCTTCTCTTGATTCTTGTATTTGAAAGTCAAATTTTCTGTTCAGCTCAGGTCTTTTCATCAAGAGTGCTTGAAAATGCTCTTATTTTATTGAATGTCCATATTTTCTCCTTAAGTATTATACTCAATTTTGCTGGGTAGGTGACTCTTGGTTTTAATCCTAGCTCCTTTGATCTCTGGAATATCATATTCTAGATCTTGTGTTATCCTGACTGTGTTTCCACAATACTCGAATTGTTTCTTCCTGACTGCTTATAATATTTTCTCCTTAACCTAGAAACTCTCTAAAGTTTGGCTATAATATTCCTCGGAGTTTTCTTTTTGGGATCTTTTTCAAGAGGTGATCAATTTTTATTTTACCCTCTGGCTCCAGACTATCAGGGCAGTTTTCCTTGATAATTTCTTGAAAGATGATGTCTACCCTTTTTTTTTTTTTTGATCATGGCTTTCAGGTAGCCCAGTAATTTTTAAATTATCTCTCCTGGATCTATTTTCCAGGTCAGTAGTTTTTCCAATGAGATATTTCACATTGCCTTATATTTTTTCATTCTTCTGTATCTGTTTTCTAATATCTTGATTTCTCATTAAGTCACTAGCTTCTAATTGCTCCAATCTAATTTTGAAGAAATTATTTTCTTCAGTGAGCTTATGAAGTTCCTTTTCCATCTGGCCAATTCTTTTTAAAGCATTCTTCTACTCATTGACTTTTTAGACCTCTTTTGCCATTTGAGTTAGTCTATTTTTTAAGGTATTATTTTCTTCAGTATTTTGGGGGGTCTCATTTAGCAAGCTCTTGACTCATTTTTCATGATTTTCTTGCAACACTCATTTCTCTTCCCAATTTTTCCTCCACTTCTCTTACTTGATTTTCAAAATCCTTCTTGAGTTCCTCCATGGCCTGTGACCAATTTATATTTATCTCAAAGGCTTTTGATGCAGGAGGTTTGACTTTGTTGTCTTCTTCTGGTTCTATGTTTTGATACTTTGTCACCCCAAAAATATTATATAGTCTGATTTTGCTTCCCCTACTGTTCATCTTTCCAGTCAGTTACTTGACTTTTGAGCTCTTTGCCACAGTAGAACTCTGCTTCCAGAGTGGAGAGTGCCGTGTCCCAAATTTCTGGGGTTTTGCGCAGCTGCGGTCAGAGCTTCTTCTAGGCACCTGCCTCAGAATTGTGAGGATTGCCTCTCCACCACTTCAACAAGCTCTGCCACACCAGCACTCCTCAGCCCAGGACTGTGACCCACATCCAAGCAAGACAAGGCAAGAGAATCCTGCTAAGGCAGCACCAGCAAAGAGATTCCTGCAATTGCCCTCTGGTCAGTCACTTGGTCCACCCTTGATTTATAGGCCTGGAGCTCTGGCCGCTACTGCTGCAACCTTCACCTCCCCACGGGTAGGGCCAGACCATGTTCTTCTCTCACCCAATTCCAAAAGAGTTTCCCCACTGACCTTTTACTTTACTTTTGGCGTTTATGGCTTGAGAAGTCTGGAAATCTCCACAATTCCCAGTGATTTGATTCCGTGAGTTCTTCTCTGGTCGAGTTGTGCTGCTGGTCTATGCCGGCAGAGCCTACATGAGACTGTGCTCTGCTCCTGGCACATTGCAATAAATTCTTCCTATTGGTTTGCCAGGCTGTCCTCAGCTGGAGACATATTTCATTCTGTCCTTTTGCGGGTTCTGTAGCTCTAAAATTTGTTTATAGTCATTTTTACAGGTATTTGAGGTAATTGGGAACAAGCTCAAATAAATTCCTGCTTTTACTCTACTATCTTGACTCTGCCCCTACTATTACCATTTTCTAAGTAAGTTTAATGAAAATCAATTGTCATAAAAGGGAAACCAAAAGAGCCCAGAAACCACCTCAGTTAGCAAACACTTGATCTCCTTGATAAATGGGGAGCCACATCTGCAAAGGACAACATTTAACTTTTGCCTCTTGGAATATTGTATTCCAAGGTCTTTGCTCTTCAACCATGGTGGCAGCTATATCTTGTGTGATTCTGACCACTGTTTTTTGGTGATGGAATTCTTTTGGGTTGCTTGCAGTATTTCTTCTGTGACCTGGGAACTCCGGATTTTGGCTATGAACTTCCTGGAAGTTTTCATTTTGGAGTACCTTTCAGCAGGCGTCCAGAAAATTCTATTTTGCCCCCTGATCCTAGCAAATGTGGACAGTTTCATTTCATGATTTCTTGAATTATGATGCCCAGTATACTTTTCTGATCATAGTATTTAGACAGTACAATGAGTCCCATGTTATCTGTCCTTGATCTGTTTTCCAGACCAGTTATTTTTGATGGGATAGTGTACTATTTTTTCAGTCTTTTGAGCAATATTTCATGCTATCCCATGGAGTCATTTCTGTTTCATCTTCAATTTTCAAAGAATCTGTTTCTGTAAGGTTTTATACCTCATCCTAAACTAATTCTACTTCCCAGTCTTTCCTCTACAATTCTCATGTTCCCATTTCTTTCCTCTCTGACTTATTTCATTTATAAAATCATTTTAACTTAAAAAAATAATCTATTTCTTGCAGGAATTCTAGTTGAATTTATTCTTTTCAAGTTGTATTTGTCTTTGAAGCTTTGCTTGTAGATGTTCTGGGGTCTTCTTCTGGGTTTGTGTCTTTGGTTTATCTTGTTGTTACCTAAGAGTTCTTTATAGTGGGGTTTGTTATTTCATCTAAGCTTACTTTCTGAATGAGTATTTTGTCTTAAGGCCAGCCTCTGCACACTTCTGTAATGAATGTCTGGGCTTTGCTTAGACCTATTTTCTATCCTCTGAGATCTGCTGCTACTTTCTTAAGATACTGCATGCTGTATTCTTCAAGGATCTCCAAGAACAGAGCTTAGACTATAAGCTCTGAGTATGCTCTAAGCTTTCAGATTCAGAGTAAAGTCTGATTATTGTCCTCCTGGTCTAAGTTTTGCAGGTCTGGTTTAGGTCTGGGCAAAACAACTGTGGGCTTGTTCTTGGTTGGAGCTCTGGTAGACTAGTGCTTGCCCTAGCTACCATCAGTTAGCCAGAAGGCTCTACAACTTTCAGACTAGGATGGGAGCTGAAGCAGAGACCACACTCTGGGGTCAAAGAAACATAGCTGCTGTTCTGTTTCTGCTCCTTGCCAAGCACATAGAATCAGGCTAAGGACTACTTCTTGCCCCAGACTACCACTCCAGAAGCCCTGGACATCACTCTGTACTGGATCTGTAGCTCTGGAGTATGAGTGGCAGAGCTACCAGCTGGCATCATTTCCTGTTCCTAGGTTAATAGCAGACCTAGCCCTCCTAGATACAGGATCTCTCTTGGCCTTATGCACAGATGCAGACCTTGGTTCAATTTCTATGTTGAATATTTGGCATAGGGCCACCCTTGTGCCTAGATTGCATCCCCAGTTCCATAGATCCGGTATTCCTATGCTGAGCTGGGCTGGAAAAATGACTCAAGTGTGATTTTTTTTCCCTTAGATTTCTTTATCAAGCCCTGTCCTGATGTTTTGGTTTTCCCCCCAGGTCTTTCTGAAGTAGGGAGCTAAGTAGTACAGTGGATAGAATTCTGGACCTGGAAAAGGTAGATGAGAGACAGAAACCTACTAGCTATGTGACTCTGGACAAGTCATTTAGCATATCTTTCTTGAGCTCCTCACCTGCAAAATAGAAATAAAAATAGCATCTACCTTATAGGGTTGTTGGGAAGGTAAAATGAATTATTTGTAAAAGTGCTTTGCAAATTTTAAAGCACTATATAAATAAATGCTAGTTATCATTATCATTAGTAGTAGCAGCAGCAACAGCAGCAGCAGCAATGTAGTAGAAGTAGTAGTAGTAGAATTAGTAGTAGTAGTAGTGGTGGTGGTAGTGGTAGTAGTAGTATAGAAGTAGTAGCAGTAGTTGGTGGCCGTGGTTATGGTATTGTCATGGTCATCACTGTTATTGAGATCTGGACTGTAAGCCTTTCAGTATACTTTGCCATGTTGGTTGGTCTCCAAAAAATTTCGTGTTAAAAATCTAAGCTGGTTGGTGATTCTTTGTGTATCACATCATTCTCAGCTAACAAATTCCATCTTTAAAAACCATTTAACACTGACTTTTACAAATGGATATTTACTTTAAAGATATAGCAAGAGCAAATGTACAAACATTCCACCCGCCCCAACACCTTGGGGGTATAACTCCCCCTGTGTCATCTGGAAATAGGGGTGAGAATTAAACTCCTAATTTAGGTCAGTTCCTATAGAGCATCGTTCCCACCAAGTTCATGTCCAAAGGAGGCACTGCTACCAAATAGGTCCTTTTTTCAGGTTTTCTTGGTAATGGTATAAAAGGTCATTCCCAAAGATCACTCCTTGATCCATGGGTTATCAATGCTACACTGGATGCAAAACCTACCCTAGATGCCTGTGGCTCACTTCTCCAACCTCAAGGATCAGGGACTACTCCTTATACTTAAAAATGGAAAAGAATGAACAAAAAGGCTGAAAACCTAGGTTCATTTCTCACAGGGAAGGAAGGCCTAACAGCCCTTCTCTTTCTATCATAATTTTTCACCAGATGCCATCACATGACAAGTGGGCAGCTGAAGAAAATGAGGCCAAGAGGGCTGGCAAAAGCCAAATGAGGACTTTTAAATTCTTATTAAGCCAAAGATTCTACCACTGAGTATGCAATTAATAAAACAGAAGATCTATGTCATCTCCACAGCCTTTCTCAGGCATTTTATTTAAACAACATCAGAACTATGTGAGAAGCAGGCAGGTGGTCTCTCACGTACTTTGCTGAAGTTCCAGGTTTCCATTCTGTGTATCTTTATGCTTTCTTAAAAGTCACAAGCAAATATTCTCAAAAAACTACTTAGCAATTTAAGTTTTAAAAGACTTCATTCTGAAGAAAGAGATATGTGTGAAAAGGCTGTAGTATTATAGCTATGCTTTTGTTTTGAAAACACCATGGTTAAACTGTCACTTCACTCCTAAATCCACTGTTGCTTATATAACTCAGTCAACAAATCATTTAAAAAATTATTACCAGGCATTTACATATATTATGCCCAACTAGTTATATAATAAGCTAGTTGAGTTCAGAAAAGCATATTTTAAGTTACAATGAGCTTAAACATTTAACATGTTTTTAAGCATAGGCTTGAATAGATAAGCTCACTGGGGGAACAGATTGCCTCAACTTTGTATTTAGATTCTCAGCATTTGGCACCATAACTGATACATAGTAGGCACTTAATACTTGATGACTGATATCTGTGTATAACAACTGTCTGTAAAATAAATACCATTTATCTTCAGAGAGTTAGGCCCTTAGAAGTCATTTAGTCTAATCCCTTTCATCTACAAATCAGGAATTGCACTATTACAATAAGATGCTATACTCTGAATATCTTAGGGGGTTAATTTAAAAAACTTTAGCAAAATTGCAGGATTCAGAATAAACCCACATAAATCATCAAAACCTATCCTTTATTTTACTAAGAACTAAAAAAGATACTTCTTCCATATTTTATTTTTTTTAATGCTCTAACAAAAGGGTGTTACCGCTTTCAAAATTTGCAATTTATGTTACTGAAATAATATGAATGTTAAAATTTCTAGTTTTTAAAAAAGCCTCAATGAGAAGTACTCTTTCAACTGCTATACTTACAGTGAAAAATACGAAAATCAACGTATGGATGAGAACCTCTTCTTTCTGATTCAAATCCTGCCCGACTCCTTACTCGTACATCTCCTAGACAGGGTCAAGAATAAAATACAAGCTTGGAAGACTGTAGAGATAAATACACAAACGAAAAGAAGCTGCCGTCAGCAATACACAGCAGCCTCAAAATTAGCAATCTATACAATTTATCTACTCATGATTTTTATGGGTTGAATAGCTAAAAAACATTGACAGAACTCATTTTTAAGGTTAGTCTAATGTGATTTTTATGTTATAAGAAAACCCAGTAATTTAATAATTTAATAACTTGTTTTAAGGTATGATGTCTTAAAGTAATTAAACACAAACGGATGATAACCCTATTTTTATGCAATGAGCTCAATGCTTCCAGAATCTCCTAGAACAAAAAACCCAACTAAACTAATGAAAATTTGTTAAAATGTCAAAACAATGGTTAGCACAGAAAATTTCCCTTAAGTAAATCCAAGCACAACGTGTTAGTTGTGTTTTTAACCTTAAATATCTTATTTGCTACTTTACCAATCTATAGTTAACTGTTGGCATTTTGGCATTTTTGTAAGACAAAAAAGAGTGGTTATTCATAGTACAATATCCAGGTACTGGGAAGCACTGATTAGTTTTATCATCCTAGGAGTAATAAATTCTTTTATGTGATTGATTTGAACAAAGAAATATAAAATACAAAGCAGTTTAAAAAGTTTCTTGTCTTCTAAGTTTATCTAACAAAGGTAAAATTCCACACATTATAGGGGGGAAAAGCATCTTCTACGGTTTTATTTGCTACTGCAGTGAGTATAATAAACAGTGTATTTTTTTTCTGTTGATTAGGAAGTGTGTTTGAAGTAATTAAAGTGATTTTGTGGGGCTGAAGTGGATTTGTTCCTTCATGATGATCTCACACATGTTTTCATAATTCCAAATACTGAGGTTAAGTCTTTAGAAGTAAAAGTTGATTTTTTAAAGGAAAATTATATAGGTTAGTGAAAAATCAATTTACTTTTTTTTTTAAGGTTACTCTTAAACTAACATGAATTTCAAAACCAAGTCCTAGGGACTTTCCTAAAGCATATGCTGGGTGATTTCACCCAGAATCTTACATTTCCTGGCATAAATAAAGTTTGAACCCAACTGATTAAGATCCAGTATTTTATGGACTGTGCCCCTTGATGGTTTATACTATCACAGCAAGGCAATCCACAGATGGCAACATATATATAATGCTCAGGACCTAGAGATCTCAGTTAAAAAGCACCAGTTTCTGGTAAGAAAAACTCAGTTATGATTGTATTTACACAGAATTCTCACAAATAATAATCCTAGAAATCATAACTACCAAGTCAGAGTCCTTAACTTTAAAATGAGGGTACTAAATAAGATTAAATCTAAGTTCTAATGAATGGCTCATTGTAGAATTAGAGTAGACTAATATTTATGAATGAAAAGAAACAAATCTAAATTCAAATTAACATTTTCTTCTACAGGTAAACAAATTAAATCTATCATTTGTGTTTTACAATATACATAAACATCTTAGCACTTGATAATTATACAATGAAATTAGCATCTCATCAGTTCTGACTGGCACTTATACTAGAATACTTAATAGCTACACATCAAGGACTCATCACTAGTTCAAGTATTGCCTTCACCAAGAAAGATTACAACCACTCTAACTCTTAGCAGACAGCCTTCATATACTGTTATGACCAAAAAAAGGTAACATCTGGTATGGTGTCAGTATAAAACTAGAGCTGTGTCCATCCTCCAGCATGACTTCTCAGGATCAGACAGGAATAACAGAAAGTTAAGGGTGATTATATATTAATAAGAGACACTAGGCATTGATATGAATGCCTCCAGGTTATGAAGAGCAAGTTTCCATCAGCCAACAATACTGACTGCTGAAAGAACAAACTTTAACATTACTATTCTATAGAGACAGTCCTTTCCTTTCTTACCAGGTAACTTTTTAAGGAAAAAGTTATTTTTAAAAGATCAGATACCCTGACAAATATTCTCAATACTGAATTCTGGAATAAAGCCTTAACTGCAGGAAAATAGCAGGCTATATATAAAACAGCAGGATACTAACCAGTCAGCTTCTATATAGATCCAAACAATAAATTTGAATTATTCAATCAATAAGCATTTTTAAGGATAAACAATATTTGGAGTACATCATAAGAATTTAAATTTGTAGGCTCCTTATTTTCATTCTGATACATCAAGGCGAGTCACATTCAATTTTTTCAACATGGTTTGGTGTTTGTGTTGCAGTGGAAAGGAGATGGTCCAAAAAGTGAGAGTTTATACAAGTACACAGGTAGATAAACCAACAGACAAGATCTGTTTTTAGATCTTCTCTGTTGGTTCATCTGCCTATGTGTTAGATCTTTATTCAGGCTTTCTCTGCTGACCTCCTGGTGCTTTAGCCTTCTTTCTGTATTGTCTCTCACTCTTTAGGCTCTCCTTTCCACTGCAATATAAACATTCTTTCATGGTGAAGGGGTCAGCTGGGCCTAGGCCCACGGACTGAATAATCTTTGGGAGAGAGTATTGGTTTCAAATGCTTTGTCAGGCCTTATACTTAGCTCTTTCCAACTTTTGCTTTTAAATACTATGCATACTTCTGCTGTGTTTCCTCAAGATTTCAATTTACCATTCCCATCCTTTCCTTTGATTGGCTGGGTATAATTACTTTCTGTTGCTTCTTTAAGAGTCAGGAAGGCTCATTATCATTGAAGATTCCTATAGAAGCACCCTTAAGTCACAAGCCCCTTCATGTCTTCCAGAGTAATGTGAGCAGTTATCAATTGGAGACAGAGACACTGAACGAGAATTCCAAGTATTCTTAAGTTTTCCAGAATTCATTCATGATGTGCCCAATGGAAGCAGATTCAGGGGTAAGGGTTCCCAGTCTTTTTATCTTGTGGATTCAACTATATATCTATATTTGTTAATCCTTTCCAGTAAGGTTTGGGGTTTGGAATATTTTGCAGTAAATAAACTATTCAGCCATCTTGCTGGTGATTTGAAGGCCTACTCTATGCCTGGAGAAAACTACTCAACAGCAGCTCAAACTCAACATGTTCATTTTTCCTTCAAAACCTATTCCTTCTCCTTTTGTCAGTGCCAAAATTAATATGCTAAATCCAAAAATAGTATAATTATCTTTTACTCTTCTCTCACCTTTAATACTACATTAGTTAATAAATCTTGAATATATTTCAGCTATTTTTCTCATATCCATCTCTTCTCTTTTCTATTTCCAACCCAGCATAGGACCTTACTGCAGCCCACTTAGCCTACTGAAATAGCCCTTCAATTTGTCCTTAACACCACTGAAAGATTTATGCATAAATCCAGTTTTGCATTCTCCTGCCTTAAATTCTTCAATGGTTCTGTGGTTCCTATTTACATAGAAAAAAGTCCCCAGCATTCAATCTACTGTACCTTTCCATTCATATTTCACAGTAATTTGCTTCACATGTATTATTTGTGTATGTAGCCAAATTGTTCATGCTATCTAAAGTACCTAAAATGAAAGCTCCCCCCCGCCAAATCTTTATGGTTATTTAATTATAATCCTTTCAAATAGCAATTCAAATTCCAAATCTTCCAGGCAGTATTCCCTGATCCCTGTTTTGCCTATCTATAGAAATTTATTTTGTCTGACCCCTAGAATTTTATGAATTTTTAAAAAGTAGTTATTTGTGTATGCCCGAATAAACTAATGTAAAAAAGCATTCATTAAGCACTATGTGCAAAGACCTGTGTTAAGCACTGGAGATACAAAAATTAAAAATAGAAAAATAGAAAGGATAGGCAAAGAAAGATACAAAGGTAAGACTGTCCCTGCTCTCAAGGAGCTCACATTCTAATGGCAGAAACAACACATATAGTAAGTTTCAGCCTTAAATTGGACGGGTAAAGTCTCATGATCCTTAGGGTACGTGGCAAACAGATGGCAATGCACTTAGTAATAGTATTAATTCTTCATTGTCATTTAAGACTGATAAAATCATCAGTTTCTAATGTTGAGCCATTTTGTAGGATTCTGTAACAACAAACAACAGAAGACAGTTAAGTACAAATATTAATATATGAGGGACAGCCTCCTACAACTTGTCAAATCTGATCACCACTACACATTTCTGATGATTTATGCAAGAAGCAGAGTAGTGCAGTATGAAGAGCACTGGATCTCAAGTCAGAGGACCTGAATTCAAATGCCAGCTCTGCCACTTATTATCTGTGTGACTACAAACAAGTCATTTTGTGGTACGCATGCAAAAAAATGCATGAATTGGATTATATGACTTCCAAAACCTCTTTTACTCTTACATCTATGATCCTCTGATACTACCAAAAGGACCCTAGAAAGCATCTTGAAAGATCACACAATTCTGACTGGGAAACTAAAGACAGGTGGTATTTTTATCACTACCAGTACTTGAAGATAAGGATTACAGAGAAGAAAGGAGAAAATGGAAAGTGAGCAGCTAATTAGATAGATGGTGTCAAATAATTACATTTGAATTTCTGGACCACAGTTAAAGATACATGAATGACAAAAGACTCCTGGTCAAGATTACAATATCTCTGAGGGCCAAGAAGAATATATCAGTCTAGGGCCTTACACACCTGATCAAGAGGTAATAAACTGAACATAGCAACAGAGGGGTAAAACCACCCATCAAGCTTTCTAAGCAATCTATCACAGAGATTGTAGATATGATACAGGAAGGATTCCTGCGAAAGGACCATTAATTCACAGGAGACAATATCTGAGAGCCAATAATAAAATTCATGACCTCAGATGCCCATTCACAAAGGAATGAATAAAGGATCACAAACAGAGAATTTTAAAAGGTCAGTTTAATCTAACTGGGTATCAGTGAGACTTAGTAAAATCAGATTAATGACTGGAATAGCTACAGAAGGGTACAACTTACTGAAAAGGTTCCCATTAAATAAGAATGGTGGTTAAACAGGATTATACATGAAAAATATACTTTCATTGAAGTAATGTGGGAAATCCACATAGAATAATCAGCTAGGAAAGGCTGAGCAACTAACTATATTCTAAAGACCTATCATTCTCTTCAGTGCCTTCTCTCTCTCTTTTTTTCCTCCCACAAGAAAAAAGAACAGGAGTAAGGAGGCCTAAAGAAAGAATGGGACTCTGGGTAAAAGAAGGGTCAAACATGGGGCAGAAATTGGAAATACCGATCACAAAAAATATTTAAACAAGACTAGGTGTGGTAGGAGCAAGAGAAATAGAGAGATAGTATACAGGAAATTCTGACAAGAGGGCACTTTCAGTTCAGAAAAGGAGGAAAAGAAGAATAGGTTTTACTAAAAATTCGTGGAAAGGATGGTACTTGAACCGAAGTTATGAGAGGGCAAGGATTTTGAAGACAAGAGATGGAGGAGGAGTGTATTCCAGGGACTGGAGACAGACTGCCAATGTACAAAGAAGGGAGCTGGCCTGTTGTATTTGGAGAACTACTATCAGTCCAGTTTGGCTTTCTACCTGTGTACCTGTTCTTTTCCTTCTTTACAATTTAAAGTCCTTGAGGTAAGGTCCTAAGCTTAATCTACTGGCTTTTTCTTTTGATGTCTACAAACATGCTCATGTCTTCCCCATCCTTTAAAAACCCTAGCATGTTCATACCACCCCTGTTAGATCCTTAATATCTCCCTTCTTCATGGTTAAACTTTCTTGAAAAAGTTATTTATAGTAATTGCCCCACTTCCTTTCTTCTCACTCTCTTCTAAATTCTCTACAATCTGGCTTTTGACTTCATAACTCAATGACAACTGCTTTGTCCAAAGTTACCTACAATCTCTAATTATACTATCTGATAGTATTGTTTTCTCATTTCTCATCTTCCTTGACTTTTGTGCAACAGTTGTCACTAATGATCATCTCCTTCTGGATATTTTCTCTTCTCTAGGTTTTCATGACACTGTTCTCTTTGCTTTCCTATTATCTGTTTGCTGCCATGGGTTCAATCATCAGCTCTATGCAGGTGATTCCAAGTTCAATATATATCCAGTCCTAGTTTCTCTCCCCCACCAACTGTTTTTTAAACATATTGAATTAGATGCCCCACTGGTATCTCAAACTCAACATGTCTAAAGGAGAACTCACTATCATTACCCCCAAAACATTCCCCCTTCCAAATGAGCAAATTCCTTTCAAGGGTACCACCATTCTTAAAGTCTCCTAATCTCCTAGGTTATACCCTAAGTATCATCTTCAACATAGAACTTAACTCATATTCATCCCACATATCCAAGCTCATCATTTCTACCTTTATAACTTTTTTCATATATGTCCGTTTGTCTATGATATAGGACCTTGTCACCTCATGTCTAAGATACCATAATAGCCTCCTCCTCGTTGGTCAGCCTGTCTCAAGCCTTCTCTTTGTTCACTTTATCCTCTACTCAGCTACCAAAGTGGTTTTCCTAAAGTACATGTCTCTCTGTGTCACTTGACAAAACTCTAGCTGCTACAATAACCTCAAATGTTCTGTTTGGCATTTAAAGCCCTTCACTACCTGTGCCTTTCTCGCCTTTTTGGTCTTTATACACTTTACTCCTTATCAAGTATTCCATGATCCAACTCTACTGGCCTACTTGATGTTTCTCATATACTATGCTTCACCCTACATCTCAGTGCCTTTTCCTTGGCTGTCTTCAATGTTTCTAATGCTTTCCTTCTTTATCTCTGCCTCCTGGCTTCCCTGCCAGCCCTCCTTTAAAATTCAGCTGAAATATGACATTCTACACCATGCCTTTCCTGGTGTTAGTGCCTTGCTGGTGCCTCATGCCTTTGAGCTATTGAGATATAAATATATAACTCTGTGTGTGTGTGTGTGTGTGTGTGTGTGTGTGTGTGTGTGTGTGTGTGTTTGAATGCTGTCTTACCCATTAGGACTGTGGACTCTTTGAGGACAGGGGCTGTGCTTTTGCCTTTCTTTGTATCCTCAGCCAGTGTCTAGCACAAAATGAGGGCTTAATCAATACTTGTTGACTGACTGACCATAAAATCAACATGGGACCAACTTGAATATATGTATTTTGCTCTTTGCCCCTTGTATATAAAGATAATAATGGCTTTGTTTTGATTGAAAGTGAAACAACTTAGATAAAACCCAAGAAAAAAGCTATATACCAAAAATAAAGCTTTTCCCACTCCAGTGATTTAGTAATCCTATTCTTTCATAAAAGGCATTGGTGTTCATTAAAAAAAAAAAAAGATTATTTCCTAAAAACTGGATTCCTAGCATCAACACAGTTTTGTCAAACAACAACAAACTGTTGTTTGTTTGAGGACAGGGACTCTTTTGCTTCTTTCTGTATCTTTAGCACTTTGCATGGTGCCTAGCACATAGTAGGTGCTTAAAAATATTTACTGATTAGTTGACTGATTTCATTTGCTTGTTCATAAGCAGATGCTCTGACATTTGGTGGCTTCTAACAACTACATTACACAAAACTGAGCTAGAATAGCTACATTATAGCAGAGAAAACTTTTCTTTCAAACAAAATTTGTATATAAACCAAGATTTTATGATGCACATTTTACTCTGCACTTTGGTGATATCAATCCAGAAAGAATGGTAGAAAATATGTCTATAAAAGTACATGTTAACCTGAACTAATATACATTTGTATTCTCCATTTTCTTAAGGACAAAGTAAAATCTTCATCCATTATGGTATTTAATGTGAAATTCTCTTCAGAACAAATATGGAAACAAGTTTAAGAACTTTCTTCCCATTTAAAATTGTATGGAAAGAGTTTTGTTATTCTAGGCTCTGGACTTTTGTGAATCTCTATACACTTCCTACTCAGAATGCTCTCCTCCAAGTTATGGTGGAGTAGCATACAGTTTGGTATAGGGATAACAATATTAGACCATGAGTTAGAAAATCTAAGTTCTAGTTCTGCCTGGTAGAATCAGCTGTGTGAGGTTAAGCCAATCACTTCATCTTGTTGAGCTTCAATTTCTTCATTCAGAAAATAGAGAGAGTAATAGGCTACTCCTGCTAGGAATGGTGGTTGTGAAGGAAGCACTGAGTAAACTCTAAAGTTCTCAGCATCAACAGTCTTTACAATTTTACTCTAGAGTCCAGACCAAGCCTGCACAACCCCTGACCTATGAGCACACCAAAGAATTTCTGGTAGCCATGAAAAATGTAGATGTTTCCCTCTACATTTTTCATAGGCTGCCCAAAATCCTCTGGCATGCCACAGGTTGTACAGTCCTGGTCTAGACTAATCACGAGGTATACTAACCACTCACTCTAGGACATCCAAATACAATTTATACATCATCATGTATTCCAACAGTTTCATATTTGTCTCCTGTCCCCAGATACGAGTTCAAGGTCAAAGACCACAGCTATTTCTTTTGTTTCTCCTTTCCACTCCCCCTGTTCCCATGAGGCAAAAAGTGGTAGAAATACTGTCATTACTCCAATCCCAGTGTAATGGCAAGCAAAGAAGTACTCAGTGCCTCATTTCAGCTATTAAATTATTTAGCACCTTGTTTCAGTTCAAGTTTCTTTTGAGCCTTGCCCATGATTATATCAAGTCTGTGTTAAGAAACAGAACTTGTGAAACCCACAGTAGGAAGGACTTGTCAAAGACAGGAACAGGAAGGACGTAAGAGGTGGGCGGAATAGGGAGGAGCTAATGACCAGATATAAGGAGAAGCTCAAGTTGGGAAAGAGCAGAACTGAGAAGTGCACAATTGTTGTGGCAGAGCTGAGAAGAAGAAAAGTGGTATCCCGGCACTCTGTTTGTCTATTCTGTCTATGTTGATTTGTGTCTGTAATACTTTGTATAGAAGCCCTGGAACCTTACTGGAAGCCCCGAAAGAGGATTTTCTTGTTGTCTGTTTACAGAAGTCTTAGAAGAGGGTTTCAGAGGTCCTGGGACTATTTGTGTTGAGTTCTCAGACTTTGTTTGTGGTTTGTAGTGGTTTCACAGGCAGACAGTGAATTGATGATGATGCCAGTAATGTGTATGAATGTTGTTTTAGCTCTGTTAAGCTTTGTCTTCCCAGAAACAAAAACTGTGAAGGACTTGAGGTGGACCGGACATTGTGAACTTCAATATGGAACTGGTCAAGGAGCTGGATGAGGAGCTGAGAGCTGCCTGCCTTTGAATCCAGGTGACAGTTGGGTAAATTCAGGCAAAAGCTAAACTATGGAAGAGGAACCATGGAATTTGGAAGCCAGCCTCGAGTCAAGAGTACTTAGTGCCAGGCACTTGGGTACTTAGTGCTGACTGAAAAGATTATGATTTACTGTAGCCTAGGGGTGGGAGAACTATGTACTCTGTACTGTGTACCTCTTAAGGATGATTGAGTTAAGGAGGATTGGAAACTAATCTCCAATCAAGAAGAAAGAAGACTTTTTGACTGAGAGATTAAGACAATGTGACCGAGGGGTAGAGAACTCTGACCTTTGTACTTTGTGTACCTTAAGGAAGCTTGCTCCTTAAGGATGACTGAGTTAAGGACTTATTGAATGATATCTTTTGTTTAAAACTATGTTGCCACTTTGGTGAAAACTATGTAGTCACTTCAGTGAGAAGGTGTTATGTTAAAACATTGTGAATGCTGTACTTTGGTTTCTGTGAATGTTTTGCTTTAGCTTACTGCTGAATAAATAGAGAGTTCACTATACTGTGTGATGAGAACCTTAAAACTATTCATAGCAGCAGACCTCTGGAGAGGACTCATGTTCCATATATTTCAATGAAATGTCTTACCTCTCTTAAGCAAATGCCTGTAGATAAGCAAAATTCAGCTTCAGAAAAGTACTTTCTATATTAAAAAAGTAAATTTCAATTGTCCAAAAGAGATTTGAGAAGGAAAATGTTACTCCATATTCAACAATATTTTTTGCAGTTCTTACTAACTTGTATGACTCACAAGGCAATGAGGTAGTGCTGTGGACAGAGTGTCACACCTGCAGTAAAAAAGACTCATCTTCAGAGCTCAAATCCAGCCTCAAATATCTGCTTGCTGTGAGACCCTAAAGAAGTCACTTAACCCTGTTTGCCTCAGTTTCCTCATCTGTAAAATGAGCTGAAGGAAATGGCAAACCACTCCGGTATCTCTACCAAGAAACCCCAAATGGGGTCATGAAGAGTCAAACACGACTGAAAAGAACTGAACAACAAATTTTAATCATTTATTTAAAGGTTATTCTCTTTCTACTATAGTCTGTACCTAATGATATCTACACAGTGAATATATGATCAAATTAAAATTTAGTGCATGTGATATGACAAAGAAAATTCTTCTCACAAAATCTTGCTAAAAATATACTTTCTCTTCTGCCAGTCTGGACCACTTGAATAACAAATATTACTAAAGTCCTTTCCAAGTATAAGATTCAATTATTTTAAATGGTTATTCATACCAATGTGCAGATTTTAGAAGTATTCATAAAAAAGGAATTAAAACATTAAGCTATTATATTTAAGATGCATAAGACAACAATTCTTATTTGCATCTACATTTCTCCCCTTCTGACTACTGTTTACTCCCAAATGAGAATAAATGGCCTATGTTCACCATAATCACAATATGGTCATTTCCATATCCTCTTACAATCAATGTTAAAATATCCATGGGAGAAAAAATAAGGAACTGTATAAGTACGGTACAAGTAATATTGTAATAAAGTAATAAAATATTCAACCCCCCAAAATTCATACTCAGGTAACTTTTACTAAAATGTATTATGTCTACATGTTAGACAAAGATTCTTTCCAGGCTAAAGTAATTTTAATATCAAAATAGTCTCCAATTCTTTATTTTACTGAGTTTCCAATTGAGACTCAAATCTCAATTACACAATTTCTGTAATCACCATATAATATGAACACTAATTTTTAAAATTAAAATATAGTCAGTTTCATGTAGTGGATCACTGTTTTTCTTAAATGCTATTCTAGATCTCATTCATTCACATGCAAGTAAGTACAATCTCTGTGTGACCAAAAGAAAACCAAGCAGAGAAACTATTAGTGTCCATGCATAAGATGTACACATTAATTGATGTGTCATTCTTTTCTATGTGAATCTATTAAAAAATGTTTCAAGCATCTTAAAAAACAGGCATAGAAGACAAATCATTCTTTCCCTTCTAGACAAATAAAACCAGAATTGATATATAAAAAACCCTAAGACTAGCCTATCTGCATTTCAGCAGCTTCAAAATTCTATTTGTTGTTATAATAACAATAATAATAAGTATTTATATAACACTTTAAGTTTTGCAAAGTGCTTTAAACTATTACCTACTTTGATTCTCACAACATCCCTGTGATGTAGGTGCTATTATCATCTTCATTTTTCATATTAGGAAACTATGACTGAGAGAGTTGATAAATAAATGACTTATTCAGAGTTATAAAGCTGATAAGTGGTAGAGACAGGATCTGAATTTAAGACTTCCTGACTTTAATTCCAACATTTTATCCACTATACCATCTACCATATTTTTATATTTTTCTTAAACACAATCTCAAATCACACCTTAGAACATGAAAAAGGAAAAAGATACTTACCTAGCATACGAATGTACAATGCAGTTTGATCAGAACTGTCATAGGAAATTGCTCCACGTCTCTGAAAAAAAGAAAATCCCCAGTCTTAACACATGTTATATATATATCAGAATTTAGCATGTGTAATGAAACAAAGGGATGTGCTGTTATTGTTTAGGAAACTGATGAGAATATAGCGGATTCAGGCCAGTATGTTTCTGTTAATAGGGACAGAAATAAGAATTCTTTATTTGAGCCACCCAGTAACTTACTCCTTGCTCTCAATATTAAGAGGTACAATGCCCAGCACAGTAGCTGCTTATTACTTGCATTGATTGCATTAAGGCATTCTTTATCCATTTTTTTTCTTCTGTGTCGACAATTCAACTGAACTCCTTTCAAAATAATTATTACATCGAGGTAGTTTCTTTTCATATAGTCAACTCAAAAATACTTATTAAGTTCCCACTATGTATAAGTCATTATACACATTGTAGAGAAAATGAAAGAGAAAGGAAGGAAGAAAGAGAAAGGAAGGAAGAAAGAAGGAAAGGTGGAAGGGGGAGAGAGAGAGAGGGAGGAGACAACATAATCCCTGCACCTTAAAGTTTACATTCTAGCAAGCTGCACAAAACATGCATAATAAACGATCATCAATAGGATCAAATTTTAATAGAACTATTGAACAAAGGGGAGACACAATGCATAAGCCTTATTTTCAAGAGTTTATAATCTAGACAAACACATGAAAAGGTAATAAAAAGTTAATACAAAGTAATATATGGTTAAATCAAGTGTGGAATGAGAAACGTAAAATATGGCAAGCGTTGTCAAGAAAAGTCCAACTGAGCAGTAGAACTTAGAGAAACAGCATGAAGGCTACTACATCAGATGACCTGGCTAAGTTGGAATATAAATTCTTCTATTTATTCATTTAACCCTAAGCATGTCTAAATCTTGATTTCTTCATCTATGATAGTAATTCTTATACCATTTACTTCATAGGGCTATTATGAGGAAGGTTCTTTATAAACCTTAAAGTGCTACAGAAACTTAGTTCTTTTGATTAAAATGAGCATGGAAGGATGGGCAACATTTAGTGGAGCAGCTCAGGTAGATAGAAAAGAAAGAGAAATATGTAAGACATGTTTGGGGACAACCAAACAGTCTAAATTTAAAGATCATGTAAAAATTGGGCTTTTGGTCAGGTTGAAAAGGACCTTAAATGTGAGGATATGGAATAACCCTGTAAGCAACATGTTAAGTTTGCAGTTATTTTTAGTAAGGGAACAATATATTTCTTTTAAATTCTTCTTGAACTAATAGTAAAGCCTTACAAAATAAATAACTGGGACAACAGATAGTCTAATTCATTAAAAGTTCTGAAACATCCTTTTTTAAAAAAAAAAAAAAGCCCAATTTTATTATTTAATCCATATTAGGAAGAGTTACCAAGTCTTTCAGAAAATTTGCTTTAGTCATCTAGAAAAAAGTACACTATGTCCTCTGACTTTAAATGGAAAACTTACTTCAAATTATGCTTTTAAGTTTACAAAGTGCTTTCTTTACAATAACCCTAAGAAAATGCAGGTAAGTAACCATTCACATTTTTGAGCTTCAGAGGTCAGTGACCTGTGCGTGATCACCTCAAGACACTAGTGCCCTACATGTGAAAGCAGACTAGGTCTGCTGTCTCCAAGTCCAGCAGCACTCTTTTCATTATGCCTTGCTCCCTTCTCCAAGGAACATTTAAAAATACAATACTTAACTTTTTGAAAACTTAGTGGTTTTTTCTTCTAAAGAAAACCAACTTGTAATTATTTACATGGATTTCATTATTATTTATTTACCCAACAAAAGTTTTTCATTATACTTCAATGGCTCTCTGATAGCAGCGGTGGTGCTCCTTCAAATGACATTAAAACATATCCCATCTATCATCTTAACTTACATAACACTTTCCTATGTCCCCTGTAAATTCTCCAAAGAGAATCAAACCAATGCATCATGACTCTTCTTCAAAGAATGGAGCTCATGGGCTGCACAGTAACTTAATCCTTGCTCTCAACATTAGGAAGTACAATGTCCAGCATAGAAGTTGCTAGTA
>CM053587.1:149390977-149417765 GCA_028646515.1 Pseudochirops corinnae | reverse complement strand
AGTGATCGCTGGGAAAAGAAAAAAAAAAAAAGCAAAACCAGACATGAAAGAGAACGATAGCGTGTTTTGCTTCAGTCTCCATTTAAACTATAGTCTTTCTATATCTTTCTCTGAGTTTAGGTATCGCCTTCCATCCTGAGGCTTATAGAGTTGTCTTTAGCTGTGCGTTGTTGAGGATAGTCCAGTTTATCAAGGTTGGTCATCATATGTACAGTGTGTCTGTGATTGTGTACAGGTTTTGCCTGGTTCTGCTCTTCTCACTTAGCATCAGTCTGTATAAGCCTCTCCAGGTAATTATGAAGTCCGTCTCCTTCCCATTTCTTATAGCACAATAGTATTCCATTACATTCATGTACCATAGCTTGTTCAGCCATTCAGTATTATTATTGATAGGAATAATAAAATTATTAACCCAAATATGACTCTCAGGCAGGAAAATAGTGAAAAGAAAGTTTTCAAAAATTTAATCAGACATAAAACTGGAAAAAGGATCTTGGATTGGATTGAATCTGGTTCCTTATACATGACATTGCATCTCCCATTTATGTGATGTGTCTGCACATTCCAAGAATGCAGTTCTTTCTCACTTCCTCTCAGAGCCCCTCACTTCCTTCACAACTCTACTCTTACCAGGAGGCTTTGGTTGATCATACCCTTCTCCCCCGTTGACTTTGAATAGATTTGTATTTACTTAAGGGTGTAGATGTTACCTATAATAGAATATAAGTTCCATAATGGTGAATGTAAGTTCTGTAATGATAAGAACGGTTTGTTCTTAGTATAGTGTCTAGCTACAGTGGTTCTCAGCCTATGGGCCGCAACCCCTTTGGGGGTCGAACGACCCTTTCACAGGGGTCGCCTAAGACCATCAGAAAACACAAATTACCGATGGTCTTAGGAACCGAGATGCTGCTCCTCTATCCATCTCCAGGCGGGTCCGCCCACATGCAGATACACCCACATACGAGTATTAAAGGGTTGTGGCATTAGGAAGATTGAGAACCACTGGTCTAGCATATAGTGAGTGTTAAGTAAAGGTTTTATGAATTAAATTGCATCACTTCATTTTTTGGAGATAGGAGGAAAGAGAAGCCTTTAGAAGTGGGGCATTAAACTGTTCTTATTTACGTTATTTTTCTTCCAACCCCAGATGTTCTTTTCTTTTTACCATCATAAAAGCTTTTATAAAACTGGTGGTAGTCTGAGTGGTGTAGTGGTAAGAGAGAGCTAGATTGACCAGTTATAATTATGTCTATCCACAAAAGCCTGAACTTAGGCAAATCGGTAATTATTTCTTAAATACCTATTATGTTCACAGCATTGTACTGAGCACTGGGAGAAGTGGATATTTATGGTCAAAAGAATTTGTCATCTAAGTGACCAACTCAACAGTGATATATCTTGTATTTAGGTAGATTTGATTTTCTCAGGGAGAACTGAAAACATTAGAATCTGGTAGAACCTGTCCTCTGCTGAAATAGCCTTTGAGAATTCAGTATCTTACATTTCCATAGGGACACTGAGGAAGGGTCCCTACCCTAAAGAAACTCAGGAGTCCATCAGGGAAGACTGTATAATTCATTCATGGATAACCACAGAGATTTTGTCTGGTCTTTGTTGCTAGTATGTTATAGTGTGTTATAGCCTAATGACGACTGCAGTGAGCCTGACTCTTAAGTGTCCTTCAGACTGTGTGCAGGCACTTGTTAACACTAGAGAAACAAATACAAATAAAAAGACAGTCTCTGCCCTTAAGAAGTCTACAATCTAATGGGAGAATGTGACACACAAAAGTAACCTGGAAAGTTGAGAGGGAGATGTGCCAGCTGCATCATCAGAAAGTCCAAAGAAGTCCAAAAGCAGTGTAGCTGGGGGCAAATGGGGAGAAGACTATGCTGTACCACTCCTTAGACGTGCCCAGAGTCAGCGACTCTCTCTCCTTCCCGCAGAGAAGGTCCAGTCAGATGGGGCGAGGGAACTGATGAGATGTATCAAAACTAAGTTGGATAATGAGATGTCCCACTGATGAGTTTGCTAAGGCAGAAAGGCATGACAGAAAACTCCAAAGAAGTCCAAAAGCAGTGTACTATTGATGTGACAATAATGGGTGTTTTAGGAAGAAGTTGGGGATTATTCAAAGTACTGGTTCCTTAATTCCATTCAATTATTTCTTCAATATCCTATTATTTCTTTGATATCCTATTTATTTCTTGCCTGCTTGACTGTCCATTCACAATGTCTTTCCAAGAGATTACATACTGATGGACCAGTTCTATGAATTTTCCATGTAACTGAATACCATTGGCACTTCTATATTTACTTAGATTTTAATAACAACAATAATAGCAATAGCTAACATTTATGGTAGTGCTAAGCACTTTATAATTATTATCTCATTTGATCCTCAGAACAGCTACAGGAGCTAGATATTCTTATTATCCCTGTTTTACAGATGAGGAAACTGACACAAAGAGAGGTTAAATGACTTGCCCAGGGTCTCATAGCTAGTAAGTGTTTACAGTTGGATTTCAACTCAAATCTTTCTGACTCCAGGCCCACCATTCTATCCACTGTACCGTCAAGCTGCCCTTAAAACCCCATAGGGTTTTCCTATATAAGTTATTAACATGATCTCTTTTTAGTAATTTGGATCTCATTTAGAAATCTCTAATTTTAGGTCTTGAAGTAGTCAGTACACTGCCATACACAAAAAGAAGTTGCTGTAGGACTTAGCTAGAGAAACATTTTTTCACTTGGGCTACGTCTTGGACATTCTCCATTATGGTGGCAAACACCTTTGGGGAGCATATATGTCCCCGATTTGTGTCTTCCTTGCTATGAATAATCAAGAGCCATTGAATATAATTATCTGTATTTTTCATCTTTTAAAGAATCTTCTATGATTTTAACATGTATGGGAAACATTGGATAGAAATCTTTTAAAGATTTATTATGCTTTACTGAATCAAATGCTTTTTTTATAGTCACCAAACAATTAGCACAGTGGAATTTTGTGTTCTCTGTACCTTTCAGTCTGTTGTATGACCATAAAATGTGGCTGCCTTATTTTTTTGTGAAAGCTTACCTTTCTCTTCTCAGACCTTTATCAGGAAAGCCTTTAATTTGTGTGAAGATTATTCCTTATAAAGGTTTTATAGAGATGGGTCAGTAGGTATTGATAGATTCTTGGTTGCTTTTGGAGTAGGGGGGAGGATTTTAATAAAATATTCTGTCCTGGGCCTCTTTTTTGTTGTATACTGTTTCACTTGGTGATCTCATCAGCATCCATGTGTGTTCAGTTGTTTTCTCTGTGCAAATGCTTCTCAGCTCTACTTATTTTTAGTCTCTCTTCTAAGTTACCATACCTCATTACTAACTACCTCTTGAATATCTTGAATTGGATAACCCATAGTCTCTCCTCTGTCTACCTCCCCCACTATTACTATGGAGAGGGTACCATCATCTCCCAGTCATCTAGGCTAGCAGTCTTGCTATCATCCTCAGTTCTTCATTCTCACTCACCCTACATATTCAAGTCTTGTTATTTCTACCTTTGCAGTATTTCTTGGATCCATAATCCTTATTCCACTCACATAGCTATAACCCTACTTCAAATCTCCATCACTTCTCCTGTAGATTATTGCTGTAGGCTTCTAAGTGGTTTTTCCACCCCAAATCTTTCCCCTCTTCAGTCCATCTTCCATTCCCCTGACAAGGTCATTATTCTAAAGCATAGGTCTAACCATTTCACCTTTCTACTTAATGAGCTCTCATAGCTCCCTATTACCTCCAGGATCAAATATAAATTCCTCAGCTAGGCATTTCAAGCTCTCTATAATTTGGCCCCTTCCTGTCTTTCAAGTCTTGATAAACTTGGGAACTGAATATATTAGGAATCAATTAAAACTCAGAAATCCCATTATATGTATAATAACCAAAAATAAAAGTACAATCCATAGTCCTTGTTGTAGAGAAGCTTATAAACAGTGGAAGAACTATACAAGATAGTACATACTTTACATGCTAAATAGCATGACACAAAATGTAAATGTATACTGTAGTTTTATTGAGACTGTCACAGGATTTGAAAAAAATACCCAGAATGAAACCATATGATGCCAAAGAAACTGACTATAGTTGTCTGCCTCATATAATGCTCTATCTTAAATTCTGTAATTCTGAAATTACCTTAACTTAGCTAACTTTACGCACAAGAATTTTCTTTTTTGTACTTTTCACATACCATGAAGTTAAAGATCTCTTTCCAGACATTTTTATTGAAGAACACTTGTACAATTTTATCTTAAGAACCAAACAAGAGTTAAGTTCATTCCTTAGCTTTACACATTCTGCTTCACATTAAAAGTTTTTTCCAGGGGTTAATAGCCTATGCCATTGTTAACCTACTAAATGGATTCCATTACAATAATCACTTTGTTCCTGTATTCAGTTCCCAGCCTAGTAATATTTTAAATTAATATTATTGTTGAACCTTAAGCTGTTTATGAAGTAAGTTGTAACATTTAGTGTTCCCCATCACTGCATGTTGGCCTTGTCTACTTGACTAAATCTACCTATAAATGCATGTTTAATTCCACTTCCTATACTCTGACCTACAGTTACAGCCACCCATCATAAGAAGCAGTGTGGTATAGGGGGAAAGGATATGGCAGTTGATTTCATAAGATTTGAATTTCATTTCTACTTCTGATACTGACTAGTAATATAATAATAGGCAAGTTATTTAACTCCTCTAATTTTTAGTCTTCTCATCTGTAAAATGGCGCTAATAATTCTTGTATTCCTCACCTGACAGAATTATTGAGAGAAGTGCTGTGTAAACCTTAAGGGGCTATTACATATGAGCCATTATTCAATGTGAGCCATTACTAACTTTTTCCATTGCACTTACTATTTATGTCACATATTCTGGCTCTCTATTGTCCACAAGTCTGATTAATACTATAAGCTCCTTGAAGTCAGTGACTCTTAAAGTGGGCAGCACTGGGACATGTTGATTAAAATACAGAGCCTGTAGGAAGGATCTAGTAATTATTATAGTTCTAGAGAAGCAAGGAGTCAAGTTCAGGAGATGAAGGCAGAGAAGAGTAAGATGACAAATACCCATCATTTCTGTTTAGGAAGAGTGAAATTCCTTAAGGTAAAATTTTAAGTTAAGAATCTGAAACAAAATGCAGTGAATTTCTACTTAAATGAGGAATGCTTGTATAATTGGTGTGTCATGGATGAGTTTAAGTTAAGTTTAAAATTTCCTCGTACAGCATGATTACAAATGCATTTTTCTTGAACGAGGAGTACGATGTGCGTCAATGCAAATTTGAAAATTATTTTTGCGTCCTTTGTCTATTCTACTTTAAACAAAGCATCATAGTTGCAGCTGTTAAATACATAACTTTCTTTGTTCTTTGCATTTTATTAGATGTAAATGAAGGGTGTTAATTTGAGAATAGTTTCGTTTGTTTGAATTTTACTAAACTGTTTTCAGCACGTTATTTTGGTTCCTAAAAATAGTGATAGTTATTTCTAATTCACTTTAAAATATCTGTAGCAACTTTAGTGATAATAGAATCAGAGTTCAGATAGGTTGCAGCAAAAAAGTAGGGGGCGGTGAACAGGGAGGCAGGGTTTGGGGGCAGCCTCTGGAGGGTAGATTGAAAGGCATGTGATTTAGACAAGAAGGAATGAAATAACTTAGATGTGGGGTGTGGAGGTTGGAAAAAAAAACCAGGCTAAATTGTTATGTTTATAAATTTGGGAGCAGCCACAGGGAGAATTCTCTAATAGGACAGTTTCCTTTCTCTTTCTGAATCTCATAACTCTTAGGAAGCCTCTGCGACACGATGGCATAATAAAATCTCATCCTCCTCCATTCAAACTGCACTGCTTATCCTGCCCCTTATTCTCTGGCATGGGACAGTTCCTTTTTTGTCAAGCTGTAAGCTGATTCCCTCTCATTGTGTTGGAACTGTACCCCTGCTTGGGTCCTGTAGAAGTGCTTTGTGAAATGAGTCAGCCTAAAGTTTGTCTGTCTATTTAAAGGTTTCCTTGATCTCTTAACTCTTTTCTAGCTTGTTGATATAGTTAGTTATCTTTGGCAGATTGCAGGTCGTTATTGGCTATTAGGAAGAGGTTGGATGATCACTTACATAAGATAATGAATAGCTTTCCTGCTCAGATATTGGTTGACATATATAATCTTTTGAGATCCCTTTCAACGGAGATTTTATTACCATTTTACAATTCTGAGATTTTTGTTGTTACAATGTTATTGGCTATAGTAATATTGTTGGGGAATCTCCTTTATCCTTTCTGCCTATGGCCTCTCTTAGCATTGACCACCTAACAACCTCCTGTGTTCTTTAGCTGTTCAAGTCCTTTCCTTCTAGGGGAAACACTCAAGGACTAAAAGGGTTTTCTTTAGTAGTTTTCTTTATAGACAGGTTTGAACTAGGAATAGGGACTGTGTGCCTTCCACAGGCTATACCAGCCTGTAGAACTAAGTTACTGTAATGTAATAGATCTGTATTCTTTGAACTAGTGGGATTTTTTTGTGCTTTTGTATTTTATTTCGATTGTAGTTTTTCTTACCTAAGTTTTCTCTTGAAGTTCCTTTGCTGAAATTTCAACTTAGCAAAGTCTTTCTCTTTCCTGTACTGGAAAAAAAAAAAAAGATTTATTTCTCCATATAACATGAAGTAGGGAGATCAGGTTGCCTTTAAAGATTAGATAGAATGGTGGTCCTAGCTTCCTGTACAAAATACATGGACCTAGGACTGATAAAGAAGATAGCAAAAATAGGGAACATGGCAAGAATAGTTATCTGCCAAAGATAACTGAATACTTTTGATTGCTAGTAATCACTTTCTATCTGGTGGTTTCGTTAACTGACTTGAAGGAAACAGAGACTATATTCAACATAGAATAACAATTTATGTTTTGGATGTTTAATTTCTTTCCTGTAGACACTGTTTTCATTTCAAATTAAAGATTCCAATATATTTCCTCATTCTTTATCTTATATGATGATGTTTTCCCTTACCTCTACTAAAAAAATTCTGCCTAAATGGGCTAGAAAACCTCTTTCTTTTTTTAAAATGCATGTTAGTTAGATATATACTCAAAAGCATGTTGTCTTTCTGTCTGTCTCTCCCCCCTACACACACACACACACACACACACACACACAAATATATATATGTATATATATATATACACACATATGATTTAATAATAAATCTTAAGTCAAATAATAGACTTTAGGTCATTAGCTAAAAGTACTTGAATGTTGAATGTAAGAGCATTGCTTAAAATTCCATAAATTTATTCAAATTAATTTAAAGGCATACATCTGTTGTTTGAAGTTCTTACAGTTTAGAGTGGAGATGAAATGTAATACAGTATAAAATGGTCATAGCATCATAGAGTTTAGTGCTAGAAAGGACCTTAAAAGTTATCTACTTTAGTCTTGTTATTTTACATAGAAGGAGACTAAACCACAGAAAAAGGTAAGTGACTTGCCTTAAGGTGGTATTGATTAGGTAGTAAATAGAAAAGGATTTTAACCTAACTCATCTACTAAGATTGTGGTGCCTTCTCCACTATACCAAACTGCCTACTATGGCATAGCCATTGTAAAACAATATATCACCTTCCAATGTGAGGTAATATTCATTTGGTTTTTGAAAGGCATCCGCTCTGCCCTCCTCTAGGATTAGAAAGCAAATACCAATCTGACAGGACTTAAAATCCCTAAATTTAATTAGGTTATAATATTTATCTGAGAAACTTGGCAAATGACCCAACTAAGAGAGATCATATAAGGGCATACAAGGATAAAATGAAGAGGACAATGAGCAGGAAAAAAAATAGAAAAAAATGAGTAAAATTTTCTGTAACAAACTCCCCTATGGCAGAGAAGCCACGTTTGAATTCATAATCACAATCCTTGATATACTGAATGAGAAAGTAAAAGTAACACTACAGAAAACAAAGATGGTGGATGCATAAGAGGCGTAGGTGACACATTTTGAGGGCATTAAGAGAATGATTCCCAACATTTAAAAAAGATCAAGCACATAGAAGGAGGGAGCTTATTACACAAAGAGAAAAGTCTACAAATAAGAAAATATCAATAATTGCTTATTTGCCTGTATATTCCCAGTTCCGCAAAATCTTTATGAAAATAACCTCTAAATGCCTTGATGGCTTCCTTGATGGAGTTATGAGAAGGGACAGAGTGGATTTTTGCAAATGATATTTAGCAGAAGACATTTTTATAGTCGCTGATTGCATTTGTTGTGATTGATTAAAAGGTGAAATGATTATAAGAATCTCCAACGTTTATTACTTGTTGACTTATTAAAAAGCATTTGATTTGGAAGAATAAAATATTTCATAGTTACTCTCTAACAAGATGCCTTCTATGTATATATTTATGTTAAGCCAAGCACTAGTAGCTTTTCAGAAGAACACTACTTTTAAGGTTCTGATGCAGATTGAGACATAGATTTTAGAGAGACGGCAATGAGGATTTTGGGTTCTTTGTTATAAGGATTTTGTTTTTTCTTATTTTTCAATGGGATGGGGCAGAAAAGGAAAAGGAAATGCATTTTCGTTCATTGAAAAAATTAATCTCTTTTAAAATATCCCAGACACAGACAAAAGGGAAAAAAATTCCTGCTCTCAAACTTACATTTTAATGAGATGACATATACATATATAGGTATGTACAATTGCACATACAAAGTAGAAACAAGGTAACCTTGAATATGCAGATATTAGTGTGAGGCAATGGAAAAGGCTTTCAGCTGAAGGTAGTACTTGATTATTCACAATTTACATATGATAAAATTGAGGCTTTAGGAAGGCTACATGACTTAGCTGATCACCTAGCTAGTAACTGTCAGAGATAGGAATTGAACCCAGACTCCCAAGTCTGGTACTGTATCCACTGTGTTGCATTGCCTTCCTAATCACTCAAAAGAGATTAGTCTGATTATTCACATGGAAAAAAAGTGAATGAAAAATACTCAATGTCCAAATTATATGTGATTGGATAGACTTCAGCACAGGTATATTGGATAGATATTGAGGGTAGATAATGATCTGGGCATAGAATTAAATACAAGGATGTCATTAGAGAGATGCATGACCAGAAAAGGAGGAGGACTGGGTTATGTATTGAGATGCAATAACCAGTAGCATCAAGCATTATCAATACATTTAGCAGGTCTCAATAGCATGTTGCTTGGACCTTATGTGGAACTTTAAAAAAAATTTATTTTTAGTTTTCAACATTCACTTCCATAAGATTTTGAGTTCCAAATTTTTTCTCCTACCACAAGACGGCATGTAATTTGATAATAGGTGGTATGTAAGCATTCATATTGAACCTATTTTCACATTAATCATGTTGTAAAGAAGAATTAGAACCATTGGGAGAAACCACAAGAAAGAAGAAACAAACAAAGAAATAATATGCTCCAATTTGCATTCAGGCTCCATAGTTCTTTTTCTGGATGTGGACAGCATTTTCCATCATGAGTCCTTCGGAATTGTCCTGGATCCTTGCATTGCTAAGAAGAGATAAGTCTGTCAAAGTTAGTCATCGCATATTGTGGCTGTTAAACTGTATAGAGTTCTCTTGGTTCTGCTCACTTCACGCAACATCAGTTCATTGAAATCTTTCTTGTTTTTTTTCTGAAGTCTACCTATTCATCATTTCTTACCGCATAATAGTATTTTGTTACGTTCGTATACCACAATTAGTTCAGCCATTTCCCAACTAATGGGCATCCCTTCAATTTCCAGTTCTTTGCCACCACAAAAAGAGCTGCTATAAATATTTTTGTACATGTGGGTCCTTTTCCCATTTGTATGGTCTCTTTGGAATTGACCTAGAAGTAGTTTGCTGGGTCAAAGGGTATGCACATTCTTATAGCCTTTCCTTATGTGGAATTTTTATAGGTGTAACTGAAAGAAGTACATAGAATGAAAAGATATAGAGATATGTTAATATCTTCACTGTTTGAGTGAGATCACAGAAGTAATATTTTAGTTTTCTGGGACTTGAGCTCCTTCTTAATAATGTATATTATTCCCTTTCTAGTAGAATAGGAATTAAATGTGATTAACCTAAAACAGATTGTTGTCAAAGAACTCAGTTGAGAAGCTTAAAAATATTATACTATCAAGGCTTCATTTGAATGACAAACAGCAGCATGGTGTAAAGGAAAATGCCTGGAATTTTTCAAGTAAAATGATCTTGACTCAGATCCTGTTAAATCTCACTTTGCAGCTTATAACTTATGTGATATTGAATGAGAAAACTTTTCTGAATTTTTATTTGTAGAGTGAGGTGGTTGGACTAAATGTTTTTTTGATCCTATGTTAAAATAATCCCTATGCTATAGTACATAAAAATTATTAGTACTATCAACCTGTTTATATTTCTTCCTATTTTAAATTTTATATTGAGTGTAAGAAAACCTAAAACAGGGCTTTAATTTTTAAAAAAAAACCAAATATTAGCAAGCTTGACAGAGTTTTTTTGGTATTTGTGGGGGAAAAAAAACCAAGTTTAGAAATTTTGCTTTAGCTTTTTTATCACTCTTCCATAAATTCAGCACTGTCTTCTCCCTGCACTTAATTTGTATACTGGTTTCTGTGATAGGCTATTTCTGGCTATGAGATTCCAAAATTACAGACACTGATGTCAATGCAGATGAGGTTGGCCTAATTTGGTCAAGAGAGGTACGTGCTATGCTAAGTCTTTACTGCATGGAGAGATAAAGGCCAGTGCCAAGATTGACAGGTGTCCTGTGGGTGGCAGAGAACCCTGAGGATAAAATTTGCTACTGACATTGCTATAATTCTTATTTCTGTTAGAAACAATATGTTCAAAGTTATTTTCATTTCCCTAAGAAGCTATCTTTTCCTTAATTTTTTCTAGTTTTTAAGTCAAACAAAAGAGATCGTTCTCTGTTCAAGTAGTATTCATCTAAAGTTCAGACATATCTACAAATTGAATCGTTGTTGATGTGATCCTTTATAAATTAATATTGTCGAATTGAATTCCCTCCCCTCCCCCCCCACCCCGGGACTTTTCACAGGAGACAACTCAAAACTTGAGAACTCAGACCAAGAAAGATTTTCGTGAGAAGTGTTCTTCTTTAGTTTTCCCACCCTTATTGTGGCATTTTTTCCATTTTCATTTGTTTTCTCTTTGCTATGGAGAAGGACGTCCAGTGGAAAGTTTTGTAGTCAGAGACCTGAATTTGAGTTCTGCCTCGGATACTTACTAGATATTTTTCCCTGAGCAAGTCACTTAACTTATGTCAGTCTTAATTTACCAATCAATTAAAATGGAAATAAAAATAACACCTATTTATCGGGGTTGTTCTGAGAATAAAATGAGATAATATCTATAAAGCACTTTGCAATGCTTTAAGTACTGTATATTGGCTTTTATTATTGCTGTGCAACTTTGCAAGGTACCAATCCTCTGAGCTTCCACTCTGTCTAGACAGACAAGGTAATTTTTAAGGAACCCTCAGGTCTAAATCTTGTGACCCTAATTTGTCAAAATAAATTAATGCTACATTTCTTAAAGATTATATATGCACCAATTATGACTTTATTTTTAAAAGTTTCCATATACATGAACAAAAATTGAGAAAAAATTGGAAATTATTTAAATACCTAGCACATTTTGGTGTTTCCCCCCTGTAAAGTTCTTCATGTTAATAATAGCAACACAATTAATTTGTCACAGACCATAACATTTTAAAATTGTCTAAAGTCGGTTATTTGTCTCAAACTTAATTTTGAGATCTTTGACATTTTGCAGATATTTTGTACTTCTTTAAAGCATAGTGGTAAAATTTTAATAACTGACTTTGGGGAAAGTTTTTTTAGGTTTTAGTGTTTTTTGGAAGTAATTAATAACAGGAAATGCTTATTTTGATTCCATTGTCTCCCTTCTCTAATCTATCCTCCACATAGTTGCCAAGATAACTTTACAAAGATATAAGTCTATCCATGTCTTACTTAAAAACTTCTGAAGAATTCCTTTTACCTCTAGGATAGATTGCAATTTTTTTTTTTCTTTTTGGCATTTAAATCCCTCCACTGGCTTGAGTAAAGGCATAGATAGCATATTTTTCAAATTAAATGCCGTGGAGATTCCTAATACATTGAATGATAGGTTCCAAAAAGAACTTGATAGGCCCAGTCTAATAAGATTAAATTTAAGATAGATAAACGTAAAGTTTCAAAGTGCCAATTTCAGGATAAAAAGATGAGGGAGGCATAGAAGTGGATAGCAGTTTGTCTGAAAAGATCTGGGGTTTTTAATGGACCTGAAAACTCTTAGTATGATGTAGCAACTGGAAAAATTTAATACAATCCTGAGTTATATTCAAAGAAGCATTCATATCCTAGGCTAGGGAGGTAATATAATCTACCCTGTTCAGACCATATCTGTAGCATTGTGTTCAGTTCTGGGTGCAACATTTTATGAAGGCTGTTGATAAGCTAGAGAGCTTCCATAGGAGTGTGATAAGAATGATGAAAGGTCCTCAAGCACATTCCTTTTCCATTTCATTTTAGGGAACCACTAACCTTCCAGCCACACAAGTTTGCAACCTTGGAATAACAGTTCTTCATACCTCATTATCAAAATTAGTTGCCATGTTTTGTTTAACTGCCTTTCTAATATCATATATATATATATACATATATATATATATATATATATGTATATGTATATGTATATATAAAATATTCATCCCTTCTCATGATTTACACAGCCACTGCACTAGCTCAGGATTTCACCTTTTCCAAGATTATTGTAGTAGCCTCCTGATTGGGTTCCCTGCTTCCATCTTACAACATTTTGTTGTTCAGTTGTTCTAAGTCATGTCTGACACATGGTCACCCACACTTAAATCTTTAATGACTTCCTTTTTCTTTTAGGATAAAGGTCAAATTTTTTATCCTTCCATTTAAAGCTCTTCACAGTATATGGTTCCTACCTACCTTTGCCATTTTATTCCCCTTTCTTTACTCTCTGTTCTCCATGTCACCTCTTACACAACTATTTAACTACTTTCCTGATCTCTCTCTTCCTCCCTCTTTCCCTGTCCCTCTTCTCCCTGTCTTCTATGGAATGAAAGGTCCTTGAGGACAGTTGATTGTGCAGTTTGATTTAGTATCTCTGCCTCATGACCTTGCATATACTAGGTGCTTGAAAATTGAATTGTTGAATCAAAAAAAGTTCAATTCAAGGTACTGTGCTAGATATACTAAATACAAAACGAACATAGACAAATGAATACAAAATATAAACAAAGTTATTTGAATAAGTAGAGGATGCTCATAAGTTGTCTGTGCGTGAAAATTCAGCCTATGTGCCAACATCTATTGCAGAGAATGAAAAAATAGTGCAGTTCTATTAAACATTAATCAGTCAGCAAGCACTTACTATAGCACCTATTGTTTTTGTCAAGAACTTGACAAGATTTTTTTTTTCTTAAATGGAATTTTATTTTTCCCAATTAACCCGTAAAGATAATTTTCAACATTCATTTTTTTTTTAATAAGATTGTGAGTTCTAAATTCTTCTCTCTCTCTCTCCCTTCTCTCTTCCCTTCCCAAGACATCAAGCATTTTGATATAGGCTATACATGTGCAGTTATGTTAAACATATTTCCACATTATTGACAAGATTCTTAACTTTGTCAGTATAAACTTGAGTACTTGGTGACTTCTAAGCAAAATTGTATATTCGAAGTAATGGCAAAAAATGGGAAAGAAAAGAAAGAAACCAAAGGCATATTGTAGATCGCTTACATGTCTGATGCCTGTATACTTATTCAATAAGAGAGTCCGAAGGTGTTTGGTGTTGTGAGAAACAGCATAAAAAAAGCTTAAGTCTACTGTATCTTGATAATCAATTGGTTATAGATGTAATAACCATTTTATAATTACCTGTCTATGTACAGTCATATCATTAACTGCTTAGAGCAAAGGTCAAAGTAAACAAAATGATAAGGATCAGCTTGAAAAGACATCGTAGTTTAAACATTCTGTCAACCGTGAAAAATGAGAAATGATCAAATATATTTTGACTGTCACTGTTTATTAAAGAAATTTGAATGCTGTAAATAATTATCAAACAGGAGATGAATAGAACCCTCTAAATGTCTCAGCCAGCCAATACTTTATCTCCTTGTCAAGTGGAGAGACTTTAGAACAACAACAAAAAACTACTATCTAGTTTTGAAGTGTAAACTAGTTAGCCAACTATCAGAGAATGAAGGAATATTATGATTCATATTGTTACATAGTGGATAAACTGCTGGTCCTGGCTTCAAATCCCCTGGCTAAAATTTACTAGCTCTGTAAAAATGTGCTTCATAATACCAGTAGTACTTAGCTCAGAGTGGCTTTGAATTCTGACTCTTCCACCTAATACCTGTGTTAATTGACATCTTTGGCCCTTGACTTTTTCCATTGTTATATAAAAGTTTGAGGCAGATTAAATGTTATGCCAATCAAAGTACTGAAAGGATACTTTACAGAATACTTTACAGAAATTGCTAAAACAGTAATAGAATTCCTTTGGAAGAGCAATACAACTTGAATATCAAGGGGAAATGAAAAGGAAGGAATGAAGGGAGGACTATTACTTCTTTACCTCAAACTGTATTACAAAGCAACAGTCATCAAAATTATTTGGGATTAGTTAGAAAATAGAAAAGAAGATCGATAGAACAGATTAGAGAATTGGGCATAATGGATACAATAACAAAGTGTTCATTAAGCTGGAAAACATAAATTACTTAGGAAAGAACTTTATTTGATCACTGCTAGGGAAAACCGGAAAGCTATCTGACAGAAATTAGTCTTAGACCAAGGTCTTACACCATATCTCACAATAAATCCAAAAATATATTTAATGTGAATATTAAAGATCATTATTATAAAATATTAGAGGAGAAAGATAACAGATTGTTTCCAAAGACCAAATCAAATAATTACTGTTTTGGAATGTATTTTGACATCTGAAACTGCTAGGATTCCTTCCCACATTTTTTCATTATTTGTTTGAGATTCTTGACTTTTGTTCCTCTAGATGAACTTTTCATTTTTTCCTAACTACAAAATAATCCTTTTGTAGCGCAATTGGTATGTCTTCAAGGAATAAGTAAATTAATTTAGTTGTATGTCATTTCTTTAACTGTTTGGATCTCTGAGTAGTTTTTTATAGCTCCATTCAGGTAGTTCCTGGGTATATCTTAATAAATAGATTAGGAGATGAATTCTTAACCAGACAAGGAATAGAGTGCAATTACAAAAGATAAATAGATAATTATGATTACATTAAATTCAAGAGCTTTTGAATAAGCAAAATTTATATATGACAAAATGCAGTTGACTAGAAAAAAAAGCTTTGTATGTGGAGATTTCTAAGGTAAGACATCGATACCCAGCATGTGTAGAAAACTAACAAATATATTAGATCCAAAGGCCATTGCTCAGTAGAGAAAAAGTCAAGGAAGGGGAATAAATAGTTCTCAAAAAAATTGCAAACTATATTAGCAACCTTATGAAGAATACCCTAAATCACATACAATTAAAGAAATGCACATTAAAACAACTCTGAGGTGCCACCTCATGCCCATGAGAATGGTAAAATTGACAAAAAAGGAAAATTACAAATTCTAGAGGGACTTTGGGAAAACAGCTACATTTACTGCATTGTTGACAAAGCTGTGAATTAATATAGCCACTGTGGTAAATAATTTGGAATTATGTAAATAAAATGGTTAAATATCTTTTTCCTTTGATGGAGAGATTCTATTACTAGATAAATACCCTAAGGAGGTCATTGATAAGAAAAGCTCCATATATACCAAAATATTTATAGCAGCAATTTTTGTTGGTAGCAAATAATTGTAAACAGAATAGATGTCTGGGGTGGCTAGGTGGTACAGTGAAGAGCACTGGCCCTGGAGTCAAGAGGACTTGAATTCAAATCCAGCCTCAGACACTTAACACTTAATAGCCGTGTGACCTTGGGCAAATCACTTAACCCCAATTGCCCTGCCTTCTCCCCTGAAAAAAACAAACAAGCCAGAATAGATGTCTATCCATTGGGAAATAACTAAACCGTGAATAACGGCGTTGTTACTATACTCTAAGAAAAAACAAACATAAAAACATGGAAAATCATATCATTTGATGCAAAGTAAAATAAACATAGCAATATATATATTTATATGGATGTATAAACTATCGTTTTCCCCCTCCTAATACACATATGCAAGATATTTTTCAGTAGAGGGAAGATATGGTTAATTTATTGTGTCGTTTTCTTTGAGCTTAATGAAGAATAAAATAACCATGTTTTAGCACACATATGGTTGACCCCAGCCAGTTTTAAAGAACCTTGAGGAAGCAAGGATTTTAGACTTGGAAGGGATCTTAAAACCAAATCTTTTATTATATACATTTTACAAATGAAGAAATAGTCCAAGGTCACACAGTGACAGAACCGGTATTTGAACCCAAGCCTTCCAACACCAAATCCATGCTAAAGTAGTAAATTACTGGTGTTACTAAAATGATAAAACTACATATCTTTAATAATAGTTTTTTATGCTTCCACAGAAATATACTCCTGAGAGGCAGCCTTAAAGAATGCTAGACACTTAAAGTCAAAGGAAACCTGGGTCAAATCCTATCTCTGGTTCTTAATGTTTTATAACTTCTCCAGGCCCCAGTTTCTTCATCTTAAAAATGGTAATATCTGTTACTTTACAAAGTTGTTGTGAGAATCAAACACAAAATGCTTTGCAAATCTTAAAGTGTTTTATTGCAGTAATTCAGGTTAGCTTCCTTTTACTTGTAATCCAAAATTAGTATGTTTTTATTATGTATGGGCTATTAAGACATTAGTAGATGATATACAGTCTTCTGATAGGTTCTTTGAAATTAATGCAAAACCTACATTCATAAAGAGCATTGTAGTTATAAATAATAGATATTAGTTAGGTCATAAATATGTGTCCTAATAGTTTATAAAAAAGTCTAAGGCGCTGATAATTTTAGGTTAGGTATGTTCCTTGCCAATAATTGATGCTGGTATACATGGAAATAGCTGATGAAATTATCCCTAGTATGCACTTTTGGGGAAGTTCACAGATTTTTCAGCCAAGCTATTCTGACTCCTTCAGACATTATGTTACCACTCAAAGACTTATTTATTTAATTGCAATTTGTTTTATGAATATTAAAAGTTAATTTTTTATCCTTGCTTTGCTAAACTGTTAGGTAAACACCACTGAATTTAGTCCCTACTTCCCTTCCCCCCAAAGCCCTTTACTTTTCATTGTTGCTTAACTTTTTATACCCCCTACCTTGTATTGTGGTGTTTAGCAAGTGTTCTGTAATGAGACCTACAGGGTGGTGCATTCCCAAAGAAGTCAGGTGATTGTTGCATTAAAGCAGCTGCTCGAGGTTCAAGTCAGTCAGTGCCTCTCTGCCTTCTGCCACAGGATCACTTGTCATTTATCAAACTCTTAGATAGCTTTCAGAATTGGCTAGGTTTTTAAAAAAAATTATGCTGAAGTCTTTTGGGTGATCCAATGGGAATTACATTGATCTGGTGTTTGGCTTTGGTTCTTATCAAGTGGATTACCTCTAAGGTAGGCCATAATTATTTTTCAGGATCATTAGATTTTTAATTAGCATCGGAAAGTCTTAACATTGCTACGCGCCCTTTTTAGTTGTTTTTAAGCAAATTCATTCTTAAAACTTTATAAATATTCTTGAAACTTTATAAAGGACTTTTTAGTGACTGGGTTAATAATTCTGCATCAAATATATCAGCTTTTTGTAACTAAGGAAATTTTATTTTCTAGTGAAGGAAAAAATCATTTAAATAACAGAGCCTAAAATATATTTCAGTTATAAACTAATAAACTTTGTCCTTTGTAAGGAGTTTATTTTGCTTGACTTAAAAACTTGACCCTTGCTTTCCTTTTTCATCTTGAGTTCTATATTAGACCCTCTAATAACTACATAATTCTTACTGTGAAATTGACATTTTAGACTTGTGTATATTTTTATACATATCTAGTGAGTGGAAATTATATTGGTGATTGGTTTTCATCGAAAAAGCTTTTATCTTCTATATGGAGTGTAAATACAATTTCATTATATCTAATAATAATAAGATGTTCTAATAAAGATATTTCTACCAAAACACATACCTCTTTCTTTATAGTCTTTGCCTTTTCCTTAATCCATTTAAATTTTAAAAATTTATAGAATCTGGCAAATTGTTTCTTTAATAGAAAGAATGAAATATCGTGTTGTTTTGCTGGACTCAAACCTAAATACCAGGCTGTTGAAAGAGATTAGTGCATTTTAACCTATTGCCATGTAGAGTCTGAAACTTCATTTGAAATATATTTGGTGATTATAATATTTAAGATTTTTCTTATCATGTTCACAATTTTCTTTCAATGTCTAATGTAGTTGTTTGTTTTCAGATCTGATAGATTTAAAAGTCAGCATTTTGCTGGTTTTAAGAATTTTTAAAACTTTAATCTTTAAAGAACACTATAAAGTGCTATGTATATTTCAGAACAAAATTTTATACTTTTCACCGACTATTCTTTGAGATGTCTTTCAATCTATTAATATAAAAATGGATACATTTTAAATAAAGAAACCTTGTTGTTTTTAATTTTAAGCATTACTTTATTAATTTAATTTAGTATTATTCACTTGTCAAATTGTACCTTTTTAAAGCTTGCTAAGTTATTGAGTAAACATCAAATAAATGTTAATAGAAAGTTGAAAGTATAGGTATTCTTAATTCACTTTCTGGTCTATAAAACTTACATCTTTTCAATCAAATATGGAAACTATTTGAGAATAGGCATTTTCATTAAGCTATTATTAGTCACAAAAAGTAATATTTCAGGTTTGAGTTAATTTTACATTGTTTGGGGTTGGGGGTACAACTCAATCTTGGAAGGATGAAACAGAAGAAATACTGGTCCAGGTTGAGGCCTTAAGAGCCCAGACAAAAGTCTTAAGCCTTGGGTTCACATGCCAGCTGCATTTACAGATTTGTTACAGTGGGCTTCTAGGCCTCATCTCCTCATTTGTGAAGTAAGGAGTTTGGATTAGGTATCTCAGAAGGTTTTTCCAGCCTTAAACCCTGTGAAAATCATCAGTTTGTAGTCATATGCATGTATGTAAAATTTCATATATTTTAATATTTTAGTTTTTAAATTTTTAAATGTTATCTGGCAAGCATGTTTTCTAAACTTTAGGTGAGGATACTTAAAACATTTTTTATGCTGTTATTTACTTATTACATTTGTTAAATTCCTGACATCTCTATTTTCTACAAATTTTTATAAATTTATTCTTCCATGCTTTTAAAACAGGATTTCTTTATTTCTCTAATATGTCAAAATTTTAATAAGCACACGACTCCCCTCAAATTCTCATTTCTGCTTTTCCTTTTATCTAGTCCAAAATAATTGGGATTCTTTGAGACTGCCAGATTTAATTTTTATTCAATCCCTTTAGAATTAAATTTTTACATTTATGTCTTATTTTAAATATCAGACTATCTGAATATAATGAATATGATAAATATAAACAGAATTTAAAGATGACTGTTTATAGTCGACTATGTTCCCAGTTATGTACTCTACAATTTAGCTAACTGAAGTCATTTCCTTCACACATTTTGACCTTTCCTGCCTTTCTGCATGTAGTCCCTCACTCTAGGATGGGCCCGTCCCTCAACATCACATTTCTGTTTGTTGAAACCCCTCTTCTTTCAGGGCCCACCCTAGCACCTGCTCTGTGAAATCCTTCATTTGTACGCCCACTCCAGCTATGAATGATCTCCCCCCCACTTCAGTCACTTAATTTTTTTTTTATATCTCTCCTATGCAGTTATCACAGCCTAACTTGTACTTCATTTTTTTTTTTTGTTATATATGTTTTATTGCCTCGCCTATCAGATTTAATCTTGGAGGCTGGGTTAGTCTTGTTAACTTAAATACAAACTCCTCTTTGACATTTAAATTGTTTCACAAGCTGGTTCCATCCAGCTTTCCCCAGCCTTATTATATGTTCTCCTTGACACACTTCTTAGTTCAGTCAATCTGGCCCTTGTGCTGTTACTCATACGTAACATTTCATCTCCTATCACCATGCCTTTGTACAGGCTGTCCCTTTATTCGTGGGAATGCCCTCCTCACCTCTGCTCTCTGGAATGTCTATAGTTTTTTCCAAAGTTCTGCTCAAATGTCACCTGAATGAGGCCTTTCCTGATCCCTGCCAGTGCTCCTACTAGTGCCTTCTCATTGCAAGATGTAGTAGTAAATATTTGATAAGTTAGTGGTTGTACCTAAAATTTTTTAGAAACATTAATTGAAAAAAAGTATAGTACATATTTTTATTTATATTATGTATTAAGATTAATTTTATACACATGTGAAAATTATTTGAAAATACTGTCAGTATTTTTAAAAATTTTTTTCAGTTTTGAAAAGTTTTAACTTTAATCCAGTTAAAAATCACATACTTATAATATTGGGCAAAATAATTTTTATTATACTTCCTTTTGATAAGAAACTCTTATCGATAGGAGGTTAGGTCATCCTGACTCCAGAAAGGTAAGAGTGTTGGTGTGATAATATTACAAAGCAGTCAGAGGGAGTCACTTTGGGAACCTGCAGTGAAGCTTGTTTTTTCTGTAGCTGTCAGTAGTTTCTGATTAGCTCAGCCTCGCCCATGTTTTGACCTATACTAGCTTGCTTTACAAGCTGTTCCTAGGATGGCTAAATTAGAAAGTCACGAGTAGAAGCCTCTTGGTTATTTCCATTTACTGATGAGTTGGAAATGTGGATAAGAGCTGAGTGTTTTATAATTGGTAATTGACATGGGAGTTTTGATAATAATTTTACTTCACAGTTTCCCCCCCAGAATGCCCTTCTATTTTCATGTTAACTTTTTAAACAAAAATTATCAGTCCCTGTAACAACCCCTTATAACCAAATATTTACTATACAATCTTTATACTATAACCTGATTAAATTAATTATCTGGAGAGTTGTTTTCAAAATTAGTGCTTTTAGGATATCTAACTTGTTATGAAGTGGGAAGGTTTAAAGGATTAGCATGTAATTGTTAGTGCTAGTAGCCATAACTGGTGGCATTATTCAAGATCTTGCAAACTAAAACATTGATATTGTTTTAAAGCTTAGTTGTTTTGGGATATTTTCACTTAAGATTGGTTTCATAAATTTTTATTTCATTTGGGAAATAACATCTTTTAAACTTGATTTTGTTATACTGTTGTTATAAGGTTACACTATAATTTTATCAGGTAATTACATCTTTGTATGTCTATCAATTAAGAAATTCTGTGTTTTATGATTCACTTGATGATTTATGTTGGGATAGTATAACTTTATGCATTGTACAACAGAAAATGAGTTTTTAATAAGAACTGGAGATTTTTACTTTTAACTCAAGGTATATTTTAACTATATTTAACTGTGATCCCTGCTCTTTATTTTACATATGAAATGTTATCATTAGTTTTTAACATATAAGATCTGATTCATATCCAGGAATCAGCAAGATTTGACAGTGAGCTATTAGAACACTTTAGATTGTTAGCACATTAAAATGACATTTCAGCATAGGCAAGAGAAAAAAAAATAATTGTGCTTTATACTCTCATCCCAGAAGCTACATGTTTTCCTCAAAACCTAGTAACATGTTGGACATTTTAGAGGCTTAATCGAAATTGATTTATAGTGTATATCATTTCAGTATTTCATGGTTGTCTTCTTATTTGGCTCATAGAAATCAATATTTTTACATGTACTATCATGCACCATAGGGCTTTCCCTGTAATAGTATCTTTTTTTTCTGTTTTTGTGCCTTTTTAAAATAATAATTTTTTCCAATTGCATGTAGTTTTCAATATTCATTTTTGTAAGATTTTGAGTTCCAAATTTTTCTCCCTCCCTTCCTTCCTTTCCCAAGATGGCAAGCAATCTGATATAGGTTATAAATGTGCAATCATGGAAACATTTTCCCATTAGTCATATTGTGAAAGAAGAAACAGAGCAAAAGAGAAAAGCCACAAGCCACCCCCCAAGTGAAAATAATGTGCTTCAATCTGCATTCAGACTCCAAAATTCTTTCTCTGGATGTGGATAGCATTTTCTGTCATCATTGTTTTGTAACTGTCTTGGATCATTGTATTGCTTAGAAGAGCTAAGTCAGTCATAGTTGATCTTCACACATGTGTCGTGTCCTTCTGGTTTTGCTCACTTCATTCAGCATTAATTCATGTAAGTCTTTCCAGGTTTTTCTGAAATCCACCTACTCATCATTTCTTATAGCCCAGTAGTATTCCATTACGTTGATATACCACAACTTGTTCAGCCATTCCCCAATTGATGGACATCCCCTCAGTTTCCAGTTTTTTGCCACCACAAAAAGAGCTGCTATAAATATTTTTGTATGTTGAGGTCCTTTTCCCTTTTTTATGATCTCTTTGGGATATATACCTAGTAGTGGTATTGCTGGATCAAGGGTATGCACAATTTGATTGCCCTTTGGGCATAGCTTCAAATTGCTCTCCAGAATGGTTGGATCAGTTCACAACTCCACCAACAATGCATTAGTGTTCTAATTTTCCCACATCTTCGACTTTGTCATTTTCCTTTTCTATCACATTAGCCAATCTGATAGTTGTGAGTTGGTACCTCAGAGTTATTTTAATTTGCATTTCTCTAATCAGTGATTTAAATAATTTAAATCATTTAAATTTAAATCTAAATCAGTGATTTAGAGTGTTTTTTCATATGACCTATAACAGTATTGTTAAATTGAGTCATATGACCTAATTTTTACAGGTTAAACAGGAAGGAGAAGGGGATGGGCATGGGGTGGGGAAACCACTGTCAATCAGTGCTTTTTAGCACCAATTGTGATGACTTTTTTTGTTTGAAAATAAATTAACTCAAGTTTACCAGGAAACATATCTATGGGGTTGTTTGTGAATTTTTAGTAGACTTAAATTAATAAGGAAATTGATGGTTTTTAACTAATATGGCTAGAGTATATGAATTTTTGTTTTTCTTTTTTAGCTTATTTTGACAGAAAGAAATTCTTTTGCCTTGAGACCTAAAAGAAATAGAATTTTTTGGCTTTCAAATTGAATAGATTAGCTATGGAAATTGTAGAAAGTAAGCACACTTTTCCTAGATAACAGGCATATCTTATCTCAAACCTTTTAGACTTTCAAAATGTGTAATAAAAAGTATATTAAGTGGGAAAAGTCATTTTATTAAGTTCATCGTGAAGAACAGAACACAAACTTAAGTTTGATAATTGGTTTTCAAAATCAAACCAGGAAGAATGTCTGGTCCATAGAAAAAGTGACTGGGTTGGCTCACTCTTCTATATCTTACTTGTCAGCATGGGAACCTTTATTTTGAAATGGAATCGATTTTAGTTACAATTTATAAGCACCAAAAGGTGGTCTTGTTAGGCATACATAAGCTTAGAAATAATTGTTATATAGTTTTAGAATATAATTTTAATGCATAGAATATGGAATTACATATGTAATTTATAGAAGATAGTTGTGCAGGTTGGGAGGGTGTGGTATCTCAGAAGTTGCAGAGTCTATAATTTCTTAATTTTGTAGATAAGAAAACTAAAACAGTTTGTGACTTGAACTGGTGGTCACAGCTAATCTATTTTCAGAGCCAAGAAGAAGACTCAAGTCTCTTTGCTCTTGCATAAGCCAGTGCTGTTTTTACACAGCCATGTATTTTTCTTCAGATTATTTTAATTCAAAGTTTAGAATTGAAGTTTTGCAAATTAATGTAAAATTCTAGAGTGTGGTATCAAAGGAATAGTTTGTGAGCATTTAGAAAGGGAAGTGGTGATGCCTGAGAAGCAGCAGGGGGTTAGTTAAGACTAGGTCATGCCAAGCTTAGCATATTTCCTTTCAAAAGGTTAGGTTGGTAGATTAGGTTGCAGTACAGCAGACTTGAATGTTCAATCAGGCCATTGAAAAAGTCTCATGATATTCTTGTGGCCAGGATGGAGATTGTCAACTAGATAGTGGTGTATAGTTAGGTGGATTTCAAACTAGTTTTCCACAGTGGGAAGAGCATTGACTTTGTAGATAGGGAACCTTGGTTGTGATGTCAGTTCTGCTATTTACCACCTTTGTGATTTTAGATAAGTCACTAACCTCTTGAACCTTCGTTTCCTCACCTATAAAATGAGGAGGTTAGAATAGATGGTCTTTGAGTTCCTTTCAGGTTTTAAATCTAACTAGGAAACAGATTCACAGAGAGCAACTTGGCTGTGATCATATAACAAGTGTCAGAGACAGAATTTGAACCAAAATCTTCCTGCCTTTACATCCATTGTTCTTTCTCTCTTTGCTAAACTGCTTTTCACCAAGCCTGACTCCAGTCCTCCTTGTGGGGAAGGTGATCCTGGGTTCTCAGAGGCTGCTCTCAGGATCTACTCTGCCATGTTAGAAAGTCTTCAGAACATACTGTCTGCTTTCTGAAGACCAGCCAACTAAATGTGGTGATGAATTCTTTGAGTATAACAACCCATGCAGCAAAGAATTTAAAGTGACCCTGAGGCCTGTGAGGCACGGCTCCTTCCCCTGTGCTAGTGACTGTGGCAGAAAGGGCACAGAGGGCATCAAGAATCACACCTTCTGTAGAGCATAGATAAATATTAACTTAATTGTTGGCACTGTCAACAGAAGAGAATTTTCCAGTGACTAAATAGAAGTAATAATGCCAGGAGACCTAAATCATGTCAATTTCTGCATTCTTGTCATAAATGAAACTAGAATACTCTCATGACTGACATTTACTAGAAGAGCACTATGAAAATAATTGCAGCTTGTAGTCCAGCATTTATTGCAGAAGATGAGGAGGTAGAGAATTCTGTGTGGAACTCAATTTCACTTTCAAGAATAAATAAGTATATATTTATGCTTGTTACATATGCAATTCAAATTAATATGTAAATTTAATATCTAGAGTACAGTGCACATTGTATTTATTCGAATACTTTAACTTCAATAAAAAATGGACATGGGCAGGAGGATGAAAAATAATGCTGTAAATATGGTTGATTCATAGGTCATATAAAAGAGGAGAGAAGACCAAATACTTTGGGGGAAAAAACTTGGATTTTATTGTACCCTCCAAAAGTGACCAAGAGAGTAACTATTAGCTTATACGCTTCCTTTCCCTGCACTATAAAGTTTTAATGAGAATAATAATCACAAATTGAAGGTATCTTTCATGAAGAAAGGAACAGGTAGCACTTAATAAGCAATATTTACAGCAAACTATCATCACAATTGTAAAGAATGAGATCCTACTGTGCTTTATTGTACAACTGTTTAAAAATATTTGATTCAGTAAAGGAAAAAAGTCATCTTATAATAGCTAGCATTTATATAACTTTAATATTTGCAAAGTATTTTACCTTCTTAACCTCATTTAATCCTCATAACCTTGTGAGGTTGGTACTATTATTATCCTTATTTTACAGAGGAGGAAACTGAGACAGAGAGGTTAAGTTACTTGACAAGGCCACATAATTTTTAACTTTTCTAAGGTCAAATTTGAATTCAAGTTTTCATGATTCCAAACCCAAGACACTATTCACTGCATCACTGTCCTGCAACAAGTTTATCTTCTATGCATTTGCGTTTTTTAAAAAATCATACAAAAATTGTTTTAAAATGTAAATATGTACATAACTATTAATCTCTCTGATTAATAGCAGTCAATCCATAAGACAGAGAGATAAGTGCTTCCCAAAAGTATTTACCACCTTTATGATGTTCTGTGCAAACAGAACAGGAATTCCCTAGATGAGGCCCTCCAAATGTTATTTACAGATGTCAGTCATTAGTCCCCAAGAGTTTATTAAGTTTTTGTATGTGTATGTGTTAGGCACTGTCATAGGCACTGGGGTTATAAGGAAGAAGGTAAACCATCTCTGCTCTCAACAAGGTCACATTCTAATAATGGAGACACATTGATAGATTGGGCATTTAGAAGGTATAGACCGTAGCTAGTTTGTGTTCTCGGAATGAAGAGGTCCAGGGACTGGGGGAAGCCTCTTACAGAAGGTAGAATTTGAACTGAATCTTGAAGGGAGATAAGGAAAGGATGAGGCAAGGGTTTAAAGGGAAAGCACTGAAGGCATGGGAGACAGCCAGTGCCCAGGCGGAAAGTCAGGAGATAAAGTATGGTGTGCAAAGAATAGTAAGTAGATCATGTACTTGTATCATAGAGTGTAAAGGAGAATCAAGTGTAGAAAGGAGTCAGGTTATGGCAAGCTTTAAATGTCACAGAATTTCATAATTGACACTGGAAATAATAGGGAGCCGCTGGAATTTATTGTGTTGATTGGATCAAGTTCTAGCAGTTTGTAGAGCCTCCTGTATGAGATCTATAATTTTATCTTTTTCTTTCTTTCTTTTGGTGGAGGCGGGGGACGGAGGGAGGAAAGGCGGGGCAGTTGAGGTTAAGTGACTTGCCCAAGGTCACACGACTAGTAAGTGTTAAGTGTCTGAGTCTGCATTTGAACTCCGGTCCTCCTGACTGCAGGGCCAGTTCCACCTACCCTCCCTGATCTATAATTTTTCAAA
>CM053587.1:149311276-149380897 GCA_028646515.1 Pseudochirops corinnae | reverse complement strand
CTGCCCTTCCCTACCCCTCAACAGTCACATGATTTCCCTTGGTGAGTCGTATCCTATAGAAAGTTTGTTAGAAGTTATTTCTTTTTTTTTTTTAAGATGGGGGAAGGCAAGGCAATTGGGGTTAAGTGACTTGCCCAAGGTCACACAGCTAATTAAGTGTCAAATGTCTGAGGTTGTATTTGAACTCAGGTCCTCCTGACTCCAGAGTTGTTGCTGTATTCACTGTGACACTTAGCTTTCCCTATTTCTTCTTTTATTTATTTATTTTTTTGGAGGGGGGAAGGCAGGACAATTGGAGTTAAGTGGCTTGCCCAAGGTCACATGGCTAGTAAATGTTAAGTGTCTGAGGCTGGATTTGAACTCAGGTTCTCCTGACTCCAGGGCTCGTGCCCTATTCACTGCACCTAGCCACCCTCCTATTTCTTCTTTTAAGAAGAAACTCATCAGCCCTCTTCCCTTTAAGTATTTCATGAGAGAGAGGCATGGGGATGACTGCTGAATGACTTTAGGTTTACTATGTCATCTTAGAATGAAAAGTCCTTTCAACACTGGGCCACCCCCATGTCTGGAAAGTCAGGAGTTTATCATCCCCTAAAAGGTCAAACAATGAGTCACCATATACTTGGAGTCCTCAGAAGTTTCCAGGGGTGCTCTGGGATGGCCCCTATAGGCCAATTCAACAACATATTAAATAATATTATATAGTGAATTTTCTGGATCTTCAGGATAAGAGCTATAAGTCATAAAATGAGAACTCTCCCAAAGTATGCCCAGGGCCCTGGTATTGTGTAAAAAGCTCAGGAAAAAAGACTTAAGGGTTTTATTGAAGTGTAGATTAATTATGAGTTGGCAGATTCAGTTGCTAAAAAAAAAACCCAACACCTAATGCAATTGCATTGTGCCCTTCCCAAGAAAACAATACAATTGAGAAGCCCAACTTCCATGAATAAGGAAAGAGGAAAAAGTTACATGGTATTCTTCTGTAGTCAGACCATACCCACATTTGGAATATTTTGTTCAGTTCTAGCCACCAAAGTTTAGGAAATACTTTGAAAGGCTGGAAAGTAGCAAGAAAATGGCAATCAGAATTGTGAAGGACCTTGTGTCCATATTATATGAGGATGTATTGCCAATGTGATATCCATAGCAGCCACTATGAATATGCAGACATATTGCCAGGGTTGAATTGCAAAATATAACAAACTCTATTCCTCAAAGACAAAACCAAGATATTTATTCAGATACCAGAAAGCCAATTCAACTATGGTAACAATGAAGTTTATACACATCACCAATGCAGGAAGCACCTCCATCCCTGAGCCTTCCTTCCCTTAGGCCTCCCCACAAACAAGCTCCCCTAGGCAAAATTCCTCTCTCTCTCTCTCTCTCTCTCTCTCTCTCTCTCTCTCTCTCTCTCTCTCTCTCGCTCACACTAGTTGCTCTACCTCAGCTCTCTCCTCAGCTCTGCTTCATTCTCTCTTCCTGCTCCATCCATTCGGCAAACTCCTCTCACCATGGGCTCCATATGCCTCAAGTTGTGAGCTTGGTCAAAGCTCAAAGCAGGTCACATGGGTCTATTAAGGGGCAGGGAAGATCTTCAAATTCCCTTAACATTACAGAGGATCATTTGAAAGAACTGGTGGTGTCTAACTTAGAGAAGAGATGACTCAAAGAGGACAACATGGTTGTGTTCAATAATTTGAAAGACTGTCTTTTGGAAGAGGGATTAAACTTGTTCTTCCTGGTGCTATGGAACAGAAGAAAGAAGTTGCAAATCAGCAAATTCACATGTAATTCAGTAGTAATAATATATTCTATCATAATCATATCTGTTCATGAAAATCCAATTCCAAGTCAATCTTTTCTTTTAATTTTCACTTGGGCATTAAAGAAAAGTTGGAGTAATATTTTAATCTAAAAGATAACATCATATATACAGAAAATGAAACCTACATTATCAGACAAGGCTAGTATGTTATTTTGTTTTCTTTAAATGTCCTATGTTAAAAGAGGGTTTTATAAGAGAGAGGGCACCATTGGGAAGTAACAGTGATGGTTTTTAGAAAAATATATAAAAATATTTATATATCTTAAATATATGTATGTGTATATAATAAGTGTATGTGAAGTCAAGCCAACAAGCATTTATTAAGCACTTACTGTATCAGTCACCGTGCTAAGTGCTAGGAATACAAGCAGAAAGACAGTCCCAGTAATTAAAAGAGTTTACATTCTAAGACAGGAAAACACACATAAAAGGAAGCTGAGAAGTGACAGGAGGTGTTATGTAGGGGATGTACTGTACAGAGAGCCAGAAGTGCAGCCTAGAGAGAAATGCTATAACATATGACTGGTCTGGGCATCCTCCTGAAAATGTGCCTAATTAGATTAGTACCAAAAGGTGTAAAAGTCTTCCTACAAGCAAGTCTGTCCCTAAGGAAGCTCCCCCTTAGGCAAGTTCCTCCCACAATGGGCTCTGTGTGACTCAGGATGTATCACAGCTGTGATTGAAATACCTGTGTACCTTTAGACATGGGAAAATGACTCCTGTTCCAAAGGAAAAGAGGATACATGTACTCACATAGGCCTATTAATGGACAGGGAAGAGCTTCCTATTCCATTAACATCATAACAACTCCACCAACAATGCATTAGTGTCCTTTTTTCCACATGTTCTCCAGCTTTGTCATTTTCCTTTTCTGTCATGTTTCCATATCCATGTTTGTCCTCATTACACCTCTCTGCTGCCAGGTAGATGCATTGTCTTATATAGAGAGAGATAATATAACAACAGTATATAAATGTTTCATTGATATTTGTACATAATGTGAAACATATATGTATATATACATATATACATATTTACATGTATGCACATTTACAAGTATGTAAACATGCTTATATATATATATATATGCATGCATGTATATCTATATCTTTATATATCCTCTATAGTACTTGAAAGTCATCTTGACATATTGGGTAAGATGCTGATCTCAGAGCCAGGAAGACAGAGTTAAAGACCCAACAAAAACTGGCTTCATTACCCTGAGTAAGTGACTTTTTGCATTGGCCCTACAGTCTCTTCCATTTGAAGGAGGTTGGCCAGGGCAGCCATTCCTCTCTAGGCTACCTTCTGGCTCTGTGAACCACCCAGCATGCCTCACACATGGGCACAACACCCCCTCACACTTTTCTGCTTCCTTGTCTGTGTTGTCTTCCTTCAACGGAATGTAAATGCCTTTAATTACTGGCAACACTTTCTTTCTTCTTAACATTTAGCACTTAGAACAGTGCTTGAGTGCCTGGCAATAGTAACCCTCAGTGTGCTTTGCATCTTCTCTCAGATGATCAGATTTCCCTTTACTAGTTAAATCATAGATCAATAAATCATAAATATTCTAACCTATATTATATTTACATTCAAATTAAGGAAGAGGAAAAATAGAATTAAGGAGGTACTAGGAAATAAAACATAATACTATAGCCAAAAAAACTCCTTTGGGAATCATATTCTTTGTACTCTAAAATTTATATACCATGGATAGGCTCTTGGACCTGGAGCATTGGACTTGGAATGACCTGAGTTCAAATGTAGCCTTGGACATTTAATAACTTTGTGACCCTGAGCAAGTTACTTAACTTCTATTTGCCTCAGTTTCTTCATCTATAAAATGCGAATATAATAGCACCTATATCCCAGGGCTATTGTGGGAATAAAATAGATATTTGTAAAGTGTTTTGCAAACCTCAAAGTGCTATATAAATGTTAGATATCATCATTGTTATTATTCAACAAACATTTATTAAGCACCTTCTCTGAATCAGGCTGCCTGCTAGGTATTGGAAATACCAAGATAAAAATGAAACAGATTTTACCCTAAGGGACCTTACATTATTTTGGGAAGAAGCTACAAAAACACAGATAAGTAAATGGCATAGAGAAAGTAAATCTTGAGTAATTGGGGATGGGGTTGAGGGCACTAGCAAATTAGGGGATCAGAAAGAACTTCTTGTGGAAGGATCATTGAACTGAGCCTTGAATGGAGCTAGGGGTTCTATCGGCCAGAAATGAGGATGCAGAGGCTCCAAGCATCAAGTCCGACCAGTAGTTGGCATTCAGTCAAGTAGGTGTTTGCTTTAGGGACTGACACACACCAATACATTCACATGACAAAAAATGTTCAATTAAAAGTTCTGAAATTTTGGTGGCAAAAAATGGCTGAACTCTTGCAAGAATTATGGAAAATAATTATGGAATAATTATGGAAAATAAAACTAGCCTTTACTGGGATCCAATATTTATGAACACTGCTTTGGACTGAGGATGCCTTTTATACTCTTCTGTCTCGCTGATTTTGTTAATGGTATGCTTGTGCAATGATAGGTGAATTCTGAAATGAATTCCCTTTTTGTTTTGTAATAAATAGCATTCGATAGAGACAGCAACAATTCAGGCATTGTAACCAAAATCCAGGTCATGTATACTGTAGCTTCATCCCTTTCCAACAGCATCAGGAGGAGCTCTTCATTTGGCTGCTCTATGCGTAAGACAAAGAGAGGCATGAGGTGGGAGGGAGAGTATCTGAAAAAATCAGGACCTGGTAATAGCATGCTTCTTTTTGAGATGAACGAATACTTAGAATTTAGATCAATGCAACCAAAGTGATAAGTGTTCTTCATAAGGAGAATTTAATTGGAATGATATTGGATTTTCTGAGCCTTGAACAAGCAAGATCTTGACTTCACTAACAGGGGTATGGGGGGGGATACTAGTAAGTGTCGGAGGCCAGATTTATACCTGAGGAAAATGATTCTTCCTGACTTTAGGCCCAGCACTCTATCCACTGTACCACCTATCTGCCCTGAAGGAAAACAGGGAATCTAATAAGTCACCTTATCAAGTAGGATTTCTTAAGCACTTAGTATGTGCCAGGAGCTGTGGTTAGCACTATGAATACAAAAGAAAGTGAAGGAGGCAAAGGGAGTGTGTTCTAGGCAGAGGGATGGGCACAGAGGCAGAATGGCTGTCAGCAAGAAGACCACCTTGGTTGGGCTACAGTATGCATGAAGAGGACAAATGTGTAGTAAGGTTAGACTGGTAGATAGGGGTCAGGTTATGAAAAGTGGAACATGTAAAGTTCTTTCCCAATTTAAGAAACAGGCTGTTAGGAGAATAGCCATACACTTCTCTCAAACTTAAGCAGCCTAAGCTTTTATTTTATTTTTTTTCACTTAATAGTACTTTATTTTTTCCAATTACATGCAAAGATGGTACTAAGCTTTTAAAAGGTACTTTTTTTTTAAGCTACCAGAACATTTTTTTTCCTCAACAGAAAGGGCTGTGAACTGCTTTTTGAAAGTGGAAGTTAAAATAGAAGACCTAACAGAAGGACCTTAAAGTCAGTCACTGAGGACCAGGTTCACAAACTCCAGGTGAGAAGACTTATGCCTCCATTTGGCTTCTCTTGCTTCTCTTTGTTTAAGTGATAGAAATCTCCTTTTTCCTGTTGACTTCAGAAAGGCTCAGCAGGGGAAAAAAGATAAACAGACAGAGTGTTCCCTGGGGTCCATACTTTAAAAGATGAAAGTATTCCTTTTCTGCTACATCACTTATTAAAATATTTTTGAACATGACTTTTTTGGGGGGAAGATAACTTTCCTAACACTCTCATAATATCTTCAAGGGAAGCTGCCTTTGAAACCAAAAATATGTAATTAATATGTAATAAATATAATTAATCAGTAATTATTTACCATGTACTTAATAATGCCTGGCACCATGCTAAGTACTACAAAGAAAAGAAGATAAATATAAAGCAGAATTCCTGTTCTCCAGGAGTTTACCATCTAGTTGGAGAGAAGAATTAATAATTGAGAACTTTTTGGAATAATGTAATACTTCCAGAATAGGCAAAGTAGTGTAGGGGGATAGAGAAATAGTATTAAAATCACAAATTCAGATCAAAAAATTATAATAGTAATATTTCTGTAGTATAGGCTCTTGGACTACTCTCTTAATCCCCACTCACACTGTGAGGTTGGGTCCCCACAACATGGTTGCCATATCTGTCTTCAAAGTTCCAAGGCTAGCCCCTAGAGGTTGGGGCAATGTGGGGGTGGGGAGAGCAGTATCTTTCTAGTGCTATGGCTCACAAGCTGTTGTGCTTTCCCTCATGACTATCATGATTATCCAGACTTACTTAACAGACTCTTCCTTCTCCTTTCAGTCAGTTGCCAAGTCTTGTTGAATTAACTTTCCAATATTTCTCAAACTGGCCCCTTTTCTCTTCACTCACACAGAAACCCTAATTCAGACCTTCATCACTTCTTGCCTGGACTATGGACCCTTATTGGTCTTGCTTCATGGCTCCCCCTTCTAATAATTCATTCTCTATGTAGCTGCCCAATTGATATCCCCCAAACTCAGCTCTGACCATGTCACTGCACTGCTCAAGAAATTCTAGTAGCTCTCTCCTATCTGTAACATAAAATGCAAACTCTTCCATTTGGCTCCTTCATTATCTGGTACCAGATTCTTCTCCAGGTTTACTGCACATTATTATTCCTCACAGAGTCTATTTTCCAGCCAAATTGGTCTACATACCATTTCCCAAACACAACATTTTATCTCCAGTCCTCATGCTTTTTCGGTAGCTGTTCTCCATGGCTGGAATGCACTCTTTTCTCAGCTCTCCCCTCCAATTCTTAGAATGCTTAACTTGATGAAAAACTCAGTTCAAGGACCTCTTTCTATATTAGGCATTTTTTTTAGTATTATCCTATCCCCACCCAGATGCTATCCTGCCTAATTCCACCCCCACCTGGCCCCCCTGCTGGTACTTCCTCTCTCCAAAATTAAAAAATTACCTTTTATTTACTTTTCTTTATTTTTTCCCAGGTATTTACTTAAGAACTTTACATATGAGAAGTAGAATGAAATCATGAATATCAAGCAAACTGATCTTGGAGCCAGGAAGACTCAGCTTCAAGTCCCACTTCTGTCACTTGCCAACTGTGTGTGACCCCCTGGATGTGACATGTGACCTCTCAGTGCTCCAAGAACTCCCTCAGATTATAAGTTGTAGAGAAGATGATGACCTTATAAGTGAGAGAGACAGAGAGAGGATAAGGAGGGGGAGAAGGAGGAAGAGGAGGAAAGAAGAAGAAGAAAAAGAAGGAGGAGGAAGAGAGAGAGAAAGAAAGAGAGAAAAAGAGAGAGAGAGACAGACAGACAGAGAGAGAGAGAGAGAGAGAGAGAGAGAGAACTTCATTCATTCCTATCTATATGTGTAAATAGTGAGGGTTGGTGAGCATGTCCAGCTCAGTCTTGTTTATGCAATCCGCATGTGGAAGAGCCTAGGAAGCCTGCAAACATTTTTCAAATGGTTTTGGTCAACCAGGGTAAAGAGGAGCCATTTTGATGAGCTGTGGAGCACTAACCAGCCAAAGGGAGTCTCTTGGTTCTGGTTCTTTCAGGCCTGGTTGGTGCTGAAGCAAAGAACTTGAACTTCTGTAGGACCTCACATAAGGTAAAGGTACTCAAGTCCTTTCTCACCTGGGAACCAACATGAAGCTGAGAGTAAAAAAAAACCAGCTGTTGCTTCTTTTCCTCTTATATCTATTCCTTCTTGCTTTTATGAGGAGGAGATTGGAGAATGGCTATGACCTGGTCTTTGAAAGGTCAGAAAGTGAGCCACTGGAAGTCTAGGAGCTAGAGTCCCTGCCAGGATTTGCCAAATGGCAAGTCCCTAGCACTCTGTTTGACCTAGCCCAGCAGTAGCAGAGATGTGGACTCATCCATCCATCAAACAAACATGCTAGATCTGGAAGTGAACAAAGTCGAACCAATGATGTGCAGAAACTGCTTTAGGTTTGAGTCCACTGTCCCCAAGGATTGAAGTGCTTTAGGGACAAATGTGGCCCCAGTTGTTAGGGTGAAATATTTGGACTTCTTGTTTTATCTTCATACTAATTATCCTTTTGTAAAATTGGTTAAATACCACAGAACATTAAGCACTAGAAGTTAACAGTGGGTAGAACACAACAGAAAAATGACTTGAGCTGTTGACAGTAGAGAATCAGCTTCAATCCCTCAGCAGTTCCCCCTAGAACTCTCTGGTGGTAGATGTATTCAGCCTTCCTCTGGTCCATATGTATATATGGTTGAAAGTCTCACCATACGCATCTTTGTTGTTTAACAATAGTAATAAGAGCAAATATTTACATAATGCTTATTATGTGCCATGCGCTATGATTAACTGCTTTATAATTATTATCTCATTTGATCTTCACATCAGCCTTGGAAAGTAGGTGCTAAATCCCCATTTTACATATGAAGAAATTGAGGCAAACAGAAGTTAAGTGACTGATCCAGGGTCACACAGACATAAGTGTCTGAGGCTGAATTTAAACTCAAGTTTCCATGACTCCAGACCCTGGTGTTCTATCCTCCGTACCACTTAGCTGGCCCAATAGAATGTAAGTTCCTTGAGGGCAAGGACTATCTAATTTTTATCTTTGTATCACCAGTGCCTGAAACAATACTTAATAAATGCTTATTTTGTATTCCCAGCGTTTAGCACAATGTCTGGCACATCACTCACTACTTATTTATCTCAAAACAATGGAAAAGAAGGTGGCAAAGTACAACGGAAAAGAAGTTGGCCTCTACTCTAGGCACATGTTAAAAAAAATACAAAAAAAAGTACCAAGTCATAAACATTTTTGCAGAAGGTTTTCCAGTTCTTTTTTTGTTTATTATTGTCAGATAAGTGACATTTCTGATTGCAAGTAGGGCCAGCCTTGGGCAATATTGTAAAGTAGGCCAAGTTTATCTGCCATGACCCTCCCCCCCATTAAGCTTTTTTCACCTTTCTCCTCCTTCACGAGGCAACCACTCCTTCTTGTCTTCTTTTCTTTGCCCATTCCCCAACTCCCAAGGACATCCCTAGTATCCTCATGTTGTCATCTAGCTATCCCATAAAGGAACTAATAGCCTAATTCACTTTAGGGTTTACATGGGGGAAAACGATTTAAGAAGTTCTGTCCGGCAATATTTGCATTTTTAATAGGGAAGCATGTCTTAACCCAAAGGAATAAAGCTTTAATGGTGGAATTTTAAGCACCATCAAGTTGAGGAAGCCATTCCTTAAGAGTGAGGATGGCTACCTAGTATTGTCAAATTACTTGCTCCATTTATGTTTCTGGCTAGCTTTAATCACCAACATCAGTAGACTAAGGAACTGTATTTCTGTTATCATTGGTTGTGTTTTTCAGTTTTCATGAAAGTTGTCACTTTCCTCAAGCTTAATTTATTTTAGGGAAATTTATATATCCTTGGTGTAGGACACTGTGCATTTGCTTGAGGAAATACATTCTTTCATCTAAACTGACAGCTAAGTATATTAGTTTTTCTATTCATATTGATTATATGTTAATATTATATATAATATATATGATTAGCTGTGGAGCGCTAACCAACCCAAGTGATATATCTATATCTAGATAGTATATAGATAAGTATCTTTAAACTATATAGGTATATCTTTATACTATATAAGATATATATACTTATATAGATATAAGATATACTATAAAGATATATATGTATGTACATATGTATGTGTATATATATATATATTTATATAAATATATTAGATAAAAATACTTATAGCTCCTATTTTTGTAGCTCATGGCTTACAAAGGGCATACTTCCTTTACAATGATCCTCACTCCTTTGTTCCTTTTTGGGCTCTGCTCCCGACTCCTTGGCTGCTAAAGGGCACAGCAGATAGAGCATTGGCCCTGGAGTGAGGAAAAGTTCAAATTTGGCCTCAGACACTTACTGATTGTGTGACCCTGAGCAAGTCACTTAACCCTATTTGCCTTGGTTTCCTCATCTGTAAAATGAGCTGGAGAAGGAAATGGAAAAACCAGTCCAGTATCTTTGCCAAGAAAAACCCAAATGGGGCCACAGAGAGTTGGACAGGACTGAAACTAGTCAGTAACTACAATAATAACCCGTATCTTCAAACCTCTTTCTCCACCTCTTTCTTCCAGCCTTAGCAGCCTGGAAGATCACATTTCCTTGGGTCCCTTCCTCTGATTCCTCAGTTCTTTGGGGAACCTCCATTTTAAAGAAGTGCCCAGGATGGTCAGATTTATGGCTTCTTTCTCTAAGTTCTATTCCTGACTCCACCTTTTCCACTCCCACACACCCACACATAACCCTATACCCCTTTCAGCTTGTTTTTGTGTGCTGTCTTCCCCTATTAGAATGTAAAGGTCTTGGAAGCAATGACTGTCTTCTTTTTGTTTATATTTTGTATTCTCAGTGCTTAGCACAATGCCTGGCACATCATAAGCGTTTAATAAATGTTTATTGACTTGACTTAACTCAGCTATGAGGAAAGTAGTGCAAATGTTATTTCTACTTTATAGATGAGGAAACAGACCCAAAAGGTAAAGTCAAACATCGAGGAAGGTCTAGAGCCAATAACTGACTTCTTGTCTTCCTAATCCAAGCCTAGTGTTCTTTCCACTGCATAATGCTGTTAAAAAATAATATGTTTTATTAAAATATAACTGGAACAACTTTGCTAATAGCTAAATGAAGGAAGAAGCCAGCCTTGACTCCTATGAAGAAACAATCCAAGTGGGAAGGGAACAGTGACCCCCATTTGCCCTGAGCAGCACTTTTTCTCCTGGGTTCTCCACACTTGCAGAATCACAGCCTGGAAGAGCTGGAAGAAACTTTGGGGATCTTCTAGTCCCAAACTCTCATATTACAGATAAGGAAACAGAGGCCTTAACCAGTCTTTCTTCTTCAAATCCACCAGTTTCTTATGGACTTCTGAGCTCCTCTGGTCTTGTAGGCAGCATCTCATCTGACCATTAAGGATATCTTATCCTTGACAAAGCAGTGGAAAAAAATCTGTTTTCCCCTTAATTTACCTGAGGTGGAATTATTCAAAAGAAATTTTTTACTAGGGAACCAAGGGAAAACAAATTAAAAGTGCAAAGCTTAGAAATGAACATTCTGATCCTAACTTTAACTACTATCTTGCTAAAGATCAGCTCACCCGGCATAGTTTATGAGAACATCTAGAACTCATTTCCTTTCCCCAGTCTTAATTCTGACTGGGATGGATGGTAAAATAATAATAAAGTCGGAGGAAGAAGCAAGATGGTATCACTTGGAAGCCTTTTGGGATTTCTCAATCCCTTTCCAAATTGGTGTCCAGGGTTACCTTCATGTATGGTGTGGGACTTCCAGATTGTTCTTTCTGATGCCAGGCTACACTCACTGTACTTCTGCTCTGTAGCTTCTTGTCCTTGGGAATAAGGAGGGCAATTCTGCATCTGAACTCCTAGATTTCTTATTTTATGCTTCAGATCATCCTATATTCATTAGCTTTGCCAATTCCATATTCATCTCACTTCCAAAGGTCTCTATTCCAAGGGCTCTGGACCTCTGAAAATATTTTCCATTTCCTAAGAGATACCTGAGTTTATTCAACTTGAAACACATTCTTTAGTCAGTTGTTAAGACTGATTTTACCCCTTGCTAACGACTGACTTCTTCATCTGTGGTCCTAAGCTTCATCTCCATAAACACCATGTATCCTCAATAGTAGAGGAAGGAAGGAAAGAGGGAAGGAAGGAAGGAAGGAAGGAAGGAAGGAAGGAAGGAAAGAAAGAAGAGAGCATATTCAAGAAACAGCAAGTATTATACAATGACTGAGGGGTTGACTATACATGGGGGGGGGGGAGGTGGAGGGCAGTGGGTACTAGTGAAAGATATGAATGGATAGATAAACTGGAACCAGATCATAGAAGGCCTTGAATTCATGGCTAAGGAGTTCAGACTTTACTTGGTAGGCAATGGGTAACCCCTAAAGGCTTTTTGAGCAGAAGTTATATGTGTTTTAGGAAGATTAGTTTGGTGACTGTAGAATGGATTGAAAGGTAAGGGACTGGAGGCAATTTGGTTTGCTTTCTCTTCTTTTAGGGCCTATATGCCCTCCCAGACCATGGTTTTCATAATGATTACAGAATACTAGAATATTAAAATTCTAAATGTTCTCAAGTAAATTTGGTTAACATTAGTTATGGCAACTAAGAAGAGAAACCAGTCTTGGAAGTATGTGTATCCCCAGTTTTCTGAGTGTAGATCCTGGCCCAGGTTTGAAAATCTTGCCTTTACCTTATAAGATCAGCTCTGGCATTCATACAGGATAATACAATCAGAGTTCTCCTCCTTCCTTGGAGTCACAAAGAAAATAGTACTTGTGTAAAAAATTGTAAGCCCAATTACCAGCTGTCACAGTGATGGTGGAATCATGCTATGGAGTCTGGGGAAGGGAAGGGTGGAAGGGTGGAGGGAAAGGGAGTGGAAGGGTGCCAAAGACCTTTCCACATCAAATTTTATGTCTCTGTTTTCACAGTAACCCTCTTATTCTCCTGCCTATATTATTCTGCAGACCAGCTTTCTTGTGGAAGCCAACCTGAAAAAAAATACACGATAGTTAGAACCTACTGTATTCACTTTTACCCAATTCAACTCAACCCAATCACTTAGGGAAAGAAGTAGCTAGACCCTACTTTGGGGTAGCTTAAGAACTGCTTAAAATTAACTTGCCTTTCTTTGCTTTTCCTCTCATATATATAGCTAGAGTCAGACATTGCTGCACTTTGACCCAAATGATTAAAAGTAGCAATAACCAACATATCAAATGCCAACTGACTGAAATCAGATCAGTTTGGATCTTACTCTTCTCTGAGACTCTATTTATTCTTTATGCCTCAGTGACATAACACAGGGAAAACAACCATGTAAAATGTGATGACCCTTTGTGGCATTAGGTTCACATGTTTCTTCCCAGAGTTCCTTCTCTTTTCTCCCCTCAAGCTAAACCTGTTAGTGACACACATCATACAGTCCTATGCATAATGCATGCTTGGAAGAAGTCAGTAAAGTCCAAATAAAATTAGCCTTATTTTCTCTATTCTAATGATATTCTCCCCCAGTAATCTCACAGTGGAGCAGTATCTGATTGACTGTATTCCTCTGCCAATTACTTTAATGACTCTACATATCAGCAATTTATCAGGATCAGTAACTGACAGTACCAATTATTCATAATTGTAACTTTTTATAGCCACATTTACATTTGCGTCATCACCCAGATCTATCTTGCTGCTAGAAGAATAGGAGGGTGAAAAAGTAGGCTTCTGTTCTCCTTCCCCCACTTCTACTACCACCTCCGCCATCACTGGCGGAACAATGAATAAAGACTTACAAGAACTACTTTCATTCCTCTAATACCTAATCAAACCCTGAATGCTTGAGGAGTATTTCACCCATTGTGGTATCTTTGTGAAAATTATTATCACATCATCTTAATGTTTAATGATGCTGTGTCTTTGTTAAAGTCCTCATCATGGTGTGGACTGTGAATGTAACCTTGAGGTCTCAAAGATGATGACAGCAGAGCTCAAACTCAGGACCACCAGGCTTTCAGGTTTTGGATAAAGGCCCAATGGCAGATGTATTGGAAAACTGGTCAAGCCTAACTCTACCTAGAGAGGTTGGAAAGGCTCACCAAAAGAAATTTGACCTCTCTGGGATGATTTTTTTTTTCCTTTTTCTTTTGCCAGATCCAATCTTGGAACAATGTATGAAGACATGGAGGTGTTATGAAAATAGTAACAGCCAACATCTCTATAGGGATATATTTCTGTGTGTGTATGTATGTCTATATATAAATCAAGAGAAAGAGAGAATCATTATTCCCATTTTACAGATGGGAAGCTGAGGCTCAGAGAGATAAAATTATCTGCTCAAGGTGACAAAGTTATTAAATAGCAAAGACAGAACTCAAACCTAGGTCCTCAGACTCTAAGGTCCTCAAAACTCTTAACAGAGTTCATCAGTTCTCTCTCTGGAGGGGGATAGCATTTTTCTAAACCCAACATTTTTGTCATTCCTCCCTCAAGAATGTAGAGAATAGAACTCTCTCTCTGTCTCTGTCTCTGTGTCTCTGTCTCTGTCTCTCCCCCCCAACCCCGGCTTCCCATGGGAATAGGGGAAAGATACCTCTTCCCCTACATGTTCACGGCTCACATATGACAATCAGAGCTTATGCTAGCTATGTGAATCTGAACCTGGAACTTTGAACTCTGGTTATCTTTTTTGTTTTGTGTTTCTCTGAATATAGGTGATTAAGCAGCAAAAATGAGAGGTGGACTTTTCTGGAATGGCTACCTCTGGAGTTTGGCGATTCCTGGGTTCCTCAGTGAGGGATATGTGTACTGCAAGTAGTGACCACTGCAGTTGCTGTACTGCTTCTTGTAGATGACTGTTGGCAGGAGGATGATCTCAAACCCTGGTGTAACTTGCTAGAAGACACACACCCTGAAAGACATTTTCAGGTAGTGAATAGTAGAAAAGAAGGTAAAATATCTAACCAGCAATTCAAACAAATAGTACAAACTTTAATGTTTTAAGTATTAATTTCCTGGGAGAGTATAGTAGAAGTTAGACTTTATTGTATCATGTTTTAATTATCAATGTGTACTTTATGAATCTTCTATGTTTTATGTATTTCTTTTGTAGTAGGGAAAATAAATAGTTTTCATATGTGTCATCTATCTTGTACATTGACTACTTTTCTACTCTCTTTTGAAGGTACCTGAACATTAGCCAAACCTAAACCTTCTTAAAATAATTTTCTTTATTAAAATTTTCATTTAATTTTATTTTTATTCTGAATTTAAACAACAAATGAAATGAGCAGTTCCGTATATATTGTAGAATAACTGGAAACGATTATACAGGAAACTAAAATGTTCTATTACATAGGGCTTGGTTTTCTTTGTAAATTAAGTCAGGGTAGGGATCACTTGAAGCAATCCATCAAACACTCCCACCTCACTTAAAGTAACTACCAAGAGGGAGAATAAAACCTTTGTAACAGATAAGCATAGTCAAACAAAACTAATCCACATAGTAGCTAAGTCCAAAAATTCACGTGGCTATACTTTGCATCCATCACTTTTCTGCCAGGAGGTGGGTAATATGTTTTATCACAGCACCTGGAGCCATGGTTGGTCATTTTATTGACCAGAGTTCTTAAGTTAAAAAAAAAAATTGTTTGCAATGACATATCCATATATAAACTTTTTTCATTGGTTTCTCTCAATTCACTCTGAATCAGTTCATAGTACCCAGGATTCTCTGAAATTGTCTTTCATAATTTTTTACGGTGAAATAACATTCTATTACATTTCACATACCACAATTTGTTCAGTCACTCCCCAGCTGTTTAAGAGTCAGTCTAAGGCACTTATATAGATTCTAGTTCTTTGCTTTTCTTCCTCCATCTTTTTAATTCAATCTTCAAAAATGGAAAGTTTTGTTTGTGACTATTTCCTCCCCAGTATTAACCCCCCACCCCCACTCCTCATTTGTTTTCTTGTTGACTTTGAAGTATTTTCCCATCAGTTTGTGTATGGTGTACATGTATATGTCCCATCCTCCTTCATCCACTTTAGAGGTTCATCTGCTGCCTACTCCCCTCCACTACTTCCTCCATGCTTGTAGATTCTTCTCACATACCCTAATTATGAGAAATAGCAAGTTCCAGCTCCTTCTTTCTCTATTCTGTATTAGTGAATTCTTCCTTTTACCCTACTATCTCTTTCTCCTCTTAAAAGCCTCAGAACACAACAATCAATATCCTTCCCCAACTTAGTTCTTCTGTTTTTTGTTTGTTTGTTTAGATGCTTGCTACCCTTTAAAGACATTAAGTTTCTGAAGGAATATTTTTTTCTCTTTTTAAGATTAACTAAATAAATTTAGCTGTCTAGGTTTCTCTGGACTCTTCTGTTTGTATTTCAAAATTCCTACTCAGCACTGGCCTTTTTATCAGAAATACTTGAATCCATTAAAGATACTTTTTTTTTTACCTGTAGAATTATACTTAGCTTTTAGAGTAAGTTTTTTAAAATTATGTTTTTTTTTCAATCAGCAAAAAAACAACTTCTCTCCCTCCAAACCCAAATCACTTTTCCCCTGTTGAGAATGAAAGAACAAAATCTCTGTTACAAACATGCATAGTCAAACAAAACAATTTTTCACATTTGTGTCCAAAAAATTACATTTCATTCTGGACTGAGTCCTTTACATCTCTATCAGGAGATGAGTAGCATTTTTCATTGTAAGCCCTTGGAATCCTGGTTGGTTCTTATGTTGATCTGAGTCCCTAACTCTTTCACAGCTGTCTTTACCATATTGTAGTCATTGTATAAATTGTTTCTGGTTCTGTTCACTTTACTCTGCATCAGTTCATATAAATCTTTCTAGATTTCTCAGAAACCATACCCTTCATCATTTTTTACAATACAATACTATTCTGTCACATTTGTATACCATAATTTGTTCAGTCATTCCCCAATTTATGGGCACCCCTCTGATCCCCAATTTTTTCCACCTCAAAAAGAGCTATAAATCATTTTGCACATCCTTAGTGAAAGTTGCTTTTGCTTAGGAATAATCCTGTCCTCAATCTACTCTCCTCCCTTCTCCCCTTTTCTTACTGTTACCCTGTTAAGTGAAATGTACTTCTGTACCCAATTCATTCTCTCTCTCCCTCCCTCTCTCCCTCTCCCTCTCTCTCTCTCTCTCTCTCTCTCTTTCTTTCTGTGTGTGTGTGTGTGTGTGTGTGTAACCTTCTCTCCTTTGACCTGTTCAGATGAAAGTGAGGATCAAGTGTCAGCTGTTCCCCCTACCCCCCCCTCCTAGTCTGTATAAAATGTCTACCTGTACAGCCTGATAATATGGTACAATTTTCACTAACCTTCCTTTCCCTTCTCCCCAGTGTACGCCTCTTCCCCTCTCCATTCTTCTCTTTAAGATGATTCAGATATAAGAGAACCATTCTTAGGCATTGTCTAATTAAACTGCCTCTATGATTCCTGACGATTTCTAGGACTCAGAGGGGACATGCATTTCATCTCCCCATGTTGGAATGTAAGCAGTTTGTCCTTGATTAGTCCCTTATAATTATTCATAGTTACCTTTTGTTTCCTTTCACTCTTGTGTTTGAATGTCAACTTTCTATGCAGTGCTGGTCTTTTCACTAGGAATGCTTGAAAGTCCTCTATTTCATTAAAGATCCACCCCTACCACCACCTCATAAGATTATATTCAGTTTTTCTGGAAAAGTTATACTTGGCTGCAAGCCTATAACCTTTGCATTTTGAAATATCATATTCTAAGTGTTCCATTCCTTTGTAGTCATGGCTGCTAAATTGTGTGTGATCCTGACTGTGTATCCTCAGTATTTGAATTCTTTCTTTTTGGCTGCTTTCAGTATTTTTTCTTTGACCTGGAAGCTCTGGACATTGTCTTTGTTTCTAAGAGTTTTCAATTTGGGACTTCTTTCAGGGGGTAACTAGTGGATCCTTTCTGTTTCTACTCTGCCTTTTAGTTCTAAGAGATCTGAATAGTTTTCAGATTTCTTGAAAATGGGAGTTTAGGGGGATTGATTATGATATTCAAGTAATTCAATGATTTTAAATTTTTTCTCCTCAATCTGCTTTACAGGTCAATCATTTTTGCTATGAGATACTTTATATGTTATTTTTCCAACCTTTTGGCTTAAAATCTTTCTTGTTATTGCTTATAGTTATTGGCTTCTTTTTGACCCATTCTCATTTTCAGCAAGTTAAATACTTGGCCAAGGTTTCTTACTTCTTGTGCCAAGTTGTTAATTCCCTTTCCAATTTTCTATTCCACATCTCTCATTTCTTTTCCAATTTTTTCCTTCATTGCTTTCATTTCATTTAGGAAAAAAAAACATGTTAAATTCTTTTTTAACTCTTATATCATCTCTTCCAGGAGCTCTAGTTAAATTTGTGGCCTAAGTTGTGTTGTTGGGTTGTTGTTTTTTTAAGCTTTTCTAAGTTATTTTGGAATCATTCTCTTCTTCTGGATTTGCACCTTAAAAATGTCCCTGTTGCTGTAATAGCTTTTTATAGTGGCACTCTTTTTGTTGTTGTTTATTTTTCCAGACTACTACCTGACTTCAGATTTCATGTTAAGGTTGGTCTCTCTATACTTTTGGAGGGAAAGTCTGGGTTCATCTTGTTGCTACTTTCTTGAGTTATTGAATATCGTGTTATTCCAGTATCTCAAGCAGGGAACCTACAACCTTTCAATGTTCCCAAAGTGGTCTGCAGGGCAAAGTATTCATCTAGAATTTCTTGAAATATGGTTTTCACAATGGTTTGCATGGAATTCAATGATTTTTAAATGACCTTTCTTTAATATATTTTCCCGGTCAGGTATTTTTTGTACTTAACTTTTCTATATCTTGCATTTTCTCCTAGTTTGTCAATCTTTTGATTTTGTTCTAATGTTTCTTGCTGTCTTGTAATGTCATTGATTTCTGTTTGCTCTATTCTAGTTTTCATGGAGTCTATTTCTTGGGTAAGGTTTACTATTTTCCTTTCTAAGCTACTTATTCTCTTTTAATTCTATGCTCTAGAGTTTTTCTTTTATGTTTTAATCTCTTGTTTTATTTATCCTAGCTATTCATGTAATCCTTATGGAAATTATTTTTTCTCCTTTGAGTCTTTGCTTTGCAATTGTTATCAAATTACTCACTTCTTTTGAGGGATTATGAGATTTTCTTTTATATTGGTCAGAATTGTTTGTTAATTTACTCATCTGTTCCATTTATTTCTTGAATTGGGCTTTATGCCAAGAACAGGCCCCTCACCCTGCTACACTTTTAGGTGGGGTGCTGAGCCCTGCTTGGGTCCCCTTGATTCCTGTGCTGATCTCCACCTCTTGGAGTTAGGACCCCCTGGATCTTTGGGTTGCTGTGTGCTGGATCTTTAGGGCCTTCTCTGACACATAGGGACAGAATATGAAGGACCTCAGAGGGCTGTCAAGGTCTGAGACTTGAATGCTGTGTCCCTATTTGGTGCCATTTCCTAGGGCTTCCAGAGAGTTGACTCTATGGCTTTCTGACCACTCAGTTTCTTTTTCAGGGGACCCTTTCCTCCACTCTTGCTACCTCTGGACAAAAAACCCTAGAGGATATACATGTCCCATCTATTCCTTCTGCTTTTGTTTCTGTACTCATCTTTTTGGAGGGGGTAGGGAAACTTTATCCCTGGGCCTTCATTCTTCTTTAGGCAGCACTCCTGACTTTCTGGACATTCTCTACCATCCCCGAGATACCTCTTCAACCTGGAAGCTCACTGTAACCCTAATGCTTTTCACACTGGAAGTATTTTTCACAACTGCAGCCTTTTCCTCTGATAGGCTGATTCTTTCCAGAGCCTCTGTTTTAAAGGAGGATGCCCGAGTCAGCCGTGTCTTTATTCTTTTATAAACTATATTCCTGACTCTCCAGTCTACCCCACCCTTCCGCTCCTCCGTTTACCCCTTAACTGCTCTTACCACACTAGAATGTAAGCTCCTGAGGGCAGGGACTTTGTTTCTGCTTACATTTATATGTCTAGCACTTACCACAGCACGGGGTATATAGTAAATGCTTATTGATTTGACTTGACGACTTGTCTAGGCCCCTTCTGCTTACCTTCATCTGCGAAGAAAGGACAAGAAGAAATGCATGCAATCAATATGCATTGTTAAGCAAATTAAATTCCCAAACTGACCAGAGCCAAAAACATATGTCTCATTCTGTAACTGTGGCTAGCTGACCACTTAATGTTTCTATGTAACTGATTCTAGACTGATTATAAACATCCCTTTAAACGTCTAAGAGCAATGCACCGTGTCTATCCCATCATGCCTAATGCGTGGTATTGGCCCTCCTCACGTGATCACATTCCCTTCTTGGTCTTTTGTCCTTGAGTCTAAATCCATGACCTTCCATTTACCTTTTAAACAACCTAGTAGCCTCCCAGGATCCTATGCCTGAACCTCTGTCTCAAATTTGCCACTTCCTAACAATGAAGACCATTCATTCTGGAGGAACTTAACAATTACCCTCACCCCCCCCACACATTTGTTAATAATCTACAAGACTTTTTAGAATTTTTCTTGCTTAGTTCAGATTTGTATTTTTTAGATTTTTTTTTTTTTTACTTATTATATTTTCTTCCTCTTCACTGAAGTCACCAATTATCAAGATGTACATTGGCTTGGTTTAGAGCAGAGGTTCCCAAACTTATTTAGCCTACTGCCCCATTAAAAAAAAAATCTCAATGCCCCCCTGAAAATCTTCTTTCTTTAACCCGTTAATGTTTTGTTTTTTAATTGATCATTTTTAAAAAAACATTTTTTAAATGACGTGTCTTAAATTTCATAATTTACTGTAAATTTGTAGACATTTTCCTGCATTGAAATGTTGATGACACAATAACACAAATCATTACAGACGCATATTCCTGCCCATGCATGCACAATTTCCTGACAATGGGCAACATGCTTACCTGCCAACACTTGCTTGTTAAGACCTGTCATATAACCACTGATCGGGTTATAAGTTGCATTTTGTATTTATTTGGAAAATAATGTGATTACTAGGACTTTAATTCTGTTACACAACAGATAAAACATGTACAAATGATTTTTCAAAATTTTCTTCTCTTCTTTCCTTATGCTTTCACCGCTCCCTTATTTTTATTCAACATCCCCCAATTGTACTCAAAGTTACTACACCCTCCCCCATTCCAGAACCCCCAAGGGGCAGTATCTACTTTGAGAACCTATGGTTTAGAGGATTTTGTGAAGTTCTTCATAGAATTTTTCTATTTCTACATCCTCTGAAACAAATTTTTCACACATAAGGTGACACTATCTTCACAGAGGACCTCTTTTTATACTCTTTTTGAGTACTGGAAGTTTTCTAGACCAAGTATTTAATGAAATGATGCTTCTTTTTTTTAATTTATAGAATAAAACAAGTATTTCCATAACATAATACAATAAAAAGATGATTGTACATGAAACTGAAAATCTACTGTGCACAACTTGCTATTCCTTTCAAATATACAACACAATTATATACATTTACTTTCTTCTCTTCCCGCCTCCTCACCTTAGAGATGGCTACTATTAGACACAAATAGGTATGTGTACATATATGTATATATACACACACATACATACATATATAAATATATATAAAATTATTCTATTCATACTTCTATTAGTTCTTTCTCTAGGTGCAGATAGCATCTTTCTTCATATGCTTCTTGCTGGCTTTGGATAAATAGGAAAACCAATTGAGAACCATTACAAGTAGCTACAACTTCTTTATATCTTTTGGTTATATCAGGCTTCCAGTGGAGCTTGAGGCTTTTTGCATGCTGTTGTTATATTTTCAAGGAGACATTGCTCCCCACTAGAGGAAGAAATGCTGAGGTGATTCTGCAGGCCTGCTTAAGGCACTGATTTGGAATCAGGGCTTCTTTTGAGAGACATATGTGTGAGGAGAGAGGCTTTTGGAAGAGAAAGAGAGAGAGAGAGAGAGAGAGAGAGAGGGAGGGAGAGAGAGAGAGAGAGGGAGAGAGAGAGGGAGAGGGAGATGGGGAGAGAGAGAGAGAGAGAGGGAGGCAGAGAGAGAGAGAGGGAGGCAGAGAGAGAGAGAGAGGGAAAGAGAGAGAGAGAGAGAGAGGGAGGGAGAGAGAGAGAGAGAGAGAGAGAGAGAAAGAGAGAGAGAGAGAGAGAGAGAAATGATGCCAGAGTGTTTAAGGAAGAAGGAAAGGACTTTGGAAGTTGAAAACATGTAGAGAAGCCAGCTCTTCAACATATCCCTGATTTTTTGGTTGCTTTCCCAAAATGCTCTGGGAGCACATTTGTCCTCTTTTCCAGGGAGCTCTGGTCCCCAACTCCATTTCTTATCAATATATGTAGCATACTCTTCAGCAATCCAGAATCTCCTTGTGCATATGCAGCCCCAGACAAAATGTCCAAAGCCTGATTACATATGCGTAGTTTAAAAAAAAAGTCAACACAGATAGAGCTCAGGACTTCCTGCAGTGTATTAACTTGTGGTCACAGGACAAAAACCTCATTAAGAGAACCATTGGTTAAATGAAAGTTTGTAGATATTCTAAAACCTTTATGATTTTTAGTATTTTCTCTCTCCTCTTCTGTCTTTCCACTTTCCATCAGCAGCACTGCTTGGTTTCTGCCTTTCCCAGGATAAGCTTATCACCAAAAATGACCATGAGATTGACTCAGTTTCTGGCATCCAACACCTTCTCAACTCCCTCAGTTGCCTCTGATTAGAGGTCTGGAGGATGGAACAGTAAACTTCTCTCAAAGTCTTCCTTTTAGAAGGCTCTAAAATTTCAGAACTTTCCAGGTAACACTCCATTTTCTATCAGCAGCTCCCCTTGGTTTAGATTCCAAGGAACATCATACCCATCGGCACCCACCCATTCCCTTTCACCTTCTTATGTAGTTTCTTCATCCTATTAGATAGCCAAGTTCCCTGAGCACAGAGACTCTTTCTTATTTGTATCCCAAGAGCTTAGTATACTTCCTGGCACATAATAAGCAATTAATAAATGTTTATTGAATTGAATGAAATGCCACTTTACTACCATCATTGCATAAAAAGCTGTGCATTGCACAAAGCTTGTGGCCATCTTGTATCTTTGTCTATTCCGTGGATTGTCATAAAAAAGGGAATTCATCACCCATTGTCCAGCTCCTTTGAATTTAGCAGGGGCAGTATTCAGACAGCCGAGAGTCTGTTTCTGAAATAATACTTTCTAGTTTGATAAGATCTGCCAGATCTTCAGTTTTACTGATGTATCCTTCTAGATACTAGCGTCATACAATCACAGTTGTAGCAATGGAAGACCATCAAGTCCAACACACTCACTTTATAGATAAGGGACTGTAGTGGCAACCATGCTGGCATACCCATTCATTAATTCAGGGGAAAAGTGAGCCTCCTGAACTCCAGAGAAAATACAAGCAGAGAAATAAAGACCTACAGACAGTGTTCTGACTGCCCGAATCAACTATACACTTTACATACATCCCTGGATGAAGAGAGACTTTACATCTGAGCAATCAGGAAGCTCTGAACATACAACCACTCAGACTCTCAACCAGGGAATCACAAGAACCTTCTCATAAGCAAGGCCCCAAAGCAAAATACCAACTCAGAGTATGTATATGCATAAACATATTACATAACATACATATACAATTTCCCCTGAATTAATGAATGTAATTTTAAAAGGTTGTTGACACCTTGAACAGCTATCTTTCCTAGCAAAACAGATCTAAGAACCTGTGCTAGCAACCATCCTGGGTATGCCAGTGAGGTTGCCACTATAATTCCTTATCTATAAAGTGAGTGTGTGTATGTGTGTGTGTGTGTGTGTGTGTGTGTGTGTGTGTGTGTGTGTGTGCATATATATATATATATATATATATATATATATATATATATATATATATATATATATATATATATCAGAAGCCATCACTACTCTCAGGACTCAGTGCCTAATGAGAAATTAGCAAAAGGTGTGAAAGCCTTCCTACAAGCAAGCCTCCCTTAATGTACTCCATGTGAGGCCTATTAATGGGGGGGGGGGGGAGAGATCTGAAATCCCATTAACATTACAGGGACCTGTTGCCACAAAAAAGTAGAGTGACTTGCTTCAGGTTTCACAGAGAGTGAGTTGTTATTATGAAATAGCATTTGGACCTAGGTCTTCCCACTCCAAATTCAGTGCTGCTATCCTTAAATTAAGCCATAATGAGGAACCAGAGGAGGACTGTGGTAGAGGGTGTCTAAGAATAAGTCACAAATTTGGTTCTTCAAGTGGATGTATTCATCACCTATAAGGATGAATGCCATTATAATTGTAAAAGGCAGTTAAAATCTTTAGAGAGCCTTCTCTCTTAAAACAGAGGTAGTAATAGCAAAGATGGGAAGTTGGACCAAATGGGCTGGGAAAAATGCTACTAACTACCTGGAACCAGGTGAAAGAACCAAATAAGAGTCCAAGATAATAGCAGGAAGGTTGGCAGAAGGGTGGAGAAGTGTCACTAGCCCCAAGGAAAGGATCGACTTCTTTGGAAGGTACGGTTGGTACACAGCAACCTTTGCACCCCTTAAACTAAGCTAATGACCCTTTGCTTCTGTTTGATGTCAGTGGGGATTGTGGCAGGCCTGCTCCACGTCAGGTCACTCTAGTTACTATGTGGGTCCAAAGCAAGACTCCACAAAGCTGCTTACTGCATTAAGAACGGAGCAGACATATTCTCTTAGGTCGAAATGTGTTCCAGTTAAATTATTAGTCTATCTTTTACTAAATCTTGTTGTTTCTTTTATTTAAGATTAATGTCATGATCAGTTTTTCAACTGGAAGATGTCAGCACCAACCAGAATACAGCTTAGCATTCTCAACACCCAATCTGAAGAGGTTTGTGGTGAAGCCTCATTAACAAACTTTTCAGATGAATTCTCAGTGAGCCAATCTTTCCTTAAAGCACATGAAATATCATGTGACATGAAAAAACACAATACATTCCCAGGCCGTCGTGCCCTAACACCACCAAATTATGACCTCTTTACCCTCTTGTATTTTGAAAATGCAAATGATCAATTCCAGGTGACTTATGCCTTAGTTATTCCAGGAAAACTATCTTGCTTAGCAATTGCAGTAAATAGGATACACCTGTCAGGCTTTTAAAAAAAATTCTGTGGGTTGGCTGGACAGGTCAAGGCTTTCAGCCAGTTTAAGGAGAGAAAAGACCACGGTCACTGGGAGGTGAGATATTATCTCAATCTTCTGTTTTTATTCACCCATATTCCTTTTTCCTGCTACTCCCTTTACCTGTACGTCAGTGTGCTGGCAATATCCAGAAATGAGTGATGTCTATGTGTAGGATTCCAAGTAGGCAGATTCCAAATGCAGAGTCAGTGAAACCTACTGGAAAATTTTCTTCAGAGTATATTTGTTTAGATGGTTATCTATTTACTGAAGTATTATGCACTATTTATCATCCTATACCTCAAAAAATATTGCAGTAGTATATGCAATAAGCCATAAATTATCTAGTAGCAGATGGAGGATTTTTGCCAGAACTCGGCTTACTATTTTCAACAATCATATCATTAACAACCCTTTGCATCTGCACACTAACATTGCACAAACCATTACATCATGAAAGAAATGCTAAAAAACAATCTTAGCAATGGTACTATCTTTTCAAGCAAGCCATATGTTGCCCACAGCACCACGATTTTATTTAAACATAATTATAGCATTTCAGCTGTACAAGTATCAGCATAAATAAAAAAGGCTTTAATTAGGAAACACCTTCAACTTTCATTAGGAAAACAGTTATGCTGAAACATCAATAACAGTAATTCACATAATTATATTTGTTTACCAGGTTTATTTGGTCTAAATGATTTAACAGCTAAAGTTAGTTTTCATAGCTTGTATAATTTTGAACCTTGTGTATAACATCTCCTCCTTCTGAAACAGGTGACCACCATTCAGTGGAAACTTCATGAACACCTTGCTCTATGGCTGACAAATGTCTAAGATAGCAATTATATGGGGCTTTTAGGTTTGCAAAGACTTTTACAAAGAGAGGTGCTATTATTATCTCCATTTTACATATGGGAAAACTGAGACAGAAGTTAAATGATTTGCCCAGGGTCACTCAGCTATTAAGTGGCTCAGGCAGGATTTGAACTCTGGTATTCTTGCCGGTTAAGTCCTCTCTCCACTGCACTACCTGCCAGTAAAGCTTCTAATGATATGGATAATAAGAAGTCATATGTAAATGTAAAGTTTGCAAATCTCTCTATAGACATTGTTTTGCTTGATCCTCAAAGATCCTAGGAGCTAAATGCTACTATCATCCCTATTTTTACAAATGAGGCACCTCAGGTTGTGAAAGTTTAGTATTGTGTGAGAAGTTAGACACTTAGTATATTTGAAGGATTCAAACCTCTAAACCTTGCTAATTCTAAATCAAGCTTTCTAGCCATTATGCCCTGGATGTTAAGCCATAAATTTGGTCATTCTTAGTACAATAATATCTCTGAATTCATAAGAGGCTCAGGCTACATGACCACATTGTTTACTTTCTCTCTTTTATCCTTTCCTTGTCTCCCTTTCTTTCCCTCTTTCTCGTTCTCTTTTCTTCCTTTATTTTTTCCTTCATTTTTCCTCTCTTTCTCTTTCCTCCTTTCTTCCTCCCTTCCCTACCTTTCTTCTTTTTCTTTTTTATTAATTTTTAATTTGATTATTTACTTATTTAATATTTGTACTCCAAAAGGTTTGGAGACAGATTATATGGATTAATCTTAATGCAAAACAAGGCAATTAAGGATAAAACAAAACAAAACAAGAGGCTAGATAAAGAGAATAAATGTTACCAGTCACAGCAGATAAGTGAGTTACTACAATTGGGAACAGAATTTGACTCTAAATTTCCTGTCAGTTTAGACAAAAAGAGAAACACATCGGGTTACATGTTTTGCATTTCCTGACAAAAGAAAACAAACAACCTCCTCCTCAGAGACAAATTTTTTTTCCCATTTGGAACAAGTGAGACCATTAAAAACGCCAATTCTCCTGGTTTGGGTGGAAATCTCTTGGCACCTATTCGCATTTCCCAAGGGGAAAAGATTAGGCAAGGAAGTTAGGACTCAGCCTCTCCAATGATACTGAGATATTTTACTGAAAACAAACAGGTCCTTTTGGGGGGTTGCAAGGAGGAAGTTGGCAGGTAATGGAGAACAGTGTCCTTTTAAAATTAACCCAGCCCTGGGATATGTCCCATTTGCCCACATTTGAGTGTCCAGCCCCTTCCTCCAGCACTAATCCTGAGGAGAGTGAAAGCTCTGGCTGTCAGAGGCCACATTCAAACACAACTGCCTAGAATCCACAGAATCCGAGCAGGCAAGTGTAGCCGCTTGTGCATGCCCATGTCCTGATTCTCGTAGCAACTCACTCACTCCTCAATGTGTGGATTCTTGGCTCCCATTCCACTGTCTTTCCTTGGGTCTCCCCCCCACCCCTGTGACCCCTTGGGGCAGATCTCTAGATATGATGTGGCCTCTTCTTTCACTTGATCAGCTGACATCCTAAGAACCCTCCTGTGGCTATTTCTGACAAAAGAATACAGGCTTCCATCTGTACTCTCTTTTCCTTAATCAAACAACCCACCAATATTTATTAAGTGCCTACTACATACCAGGGACTGTGCTGAGAACTGAAGAAGCAAGTATAAAGAATGAAACAAACTCAGTGAGCTTACATTCTAATGGAAGAGACGAGTATGTATAAAACTATACACAGCATATATGGATATATTGAATATATGCAGATATATACAAGCAGTTAAATCCAAATAGTTTGAAAGGGTGGATGCGAGCAGTTAGAACACTTGTTAGAGAAGATGGTACTTGAGTTACATCTTAGATGAAAAGCAGAGAAAAGGAAAGAGTGCGTTCCAGCTAGGGCAAAGGCGAAAAGACAGGAAAAGGGGAAATCTCTCTGAGAACCAGAAAAGGCCAGTTTAGCTAGATCACAGAATACAGGGAGAAGCTGTAACATTTAGTGCGCCTGGAAAAATAGGTTAGGGGTAGTTTGTATAGAAATGTCAAAGCTAAACAGAAGAGTTTCTAGTTGATCTTAGAGGAAATAGGAAGCCACTAGAGTTAAGTAGGGAAGCCACATGGTCAAATATGTGCTTAAGGAAAAATTACTTTGGCTACAGTGGGTAGGGTGGCCTGGAATAGTGAGAGACTTGGTTCTTGGTTCTTGTTTTTACTCATCCCAGAGGCAAGAATTTGGTTTCATTATTAACTAAAACTGGGTACAAAGGTAGAGCATTCTTACTTTGGGTTTGTGGAGTTGACCCATACCAGCCAGTGTCAAAGCTGCAACCCACTCAAAGTGGTGGAGAGAGGGATGAGAATCTCTTGGTTCACTGGTGTCTTTTTTGCCTTCTAAACTACCACCAGGATGCCTTACTTTAATACTGTAAGTTATCTATAAGGAGAAAAGAGCTTGGGTTTGTTTTGGGGTTTTTTTTTTTGTCTCATCCCTTCTCCTACTTCCTAATTCTGAATTCTCCTAATTCTCTCCTACTTCTGAAGTCCTACATGGATAATGCAAAGATGGGCGAATAACTCAAGTAATAGGATGAAAGTGTTTGTTGTTCATGCCTTGCAAAGCTTTGAAGAGTTGAACTCTGGTCCCACTGCAGGGCCTGTGTCGCTTGTCTTAGTTTTTCTTTTTAATCTGAACCACGTCATTAACTCAGTTCTAGTCCTGTGACAGCCGGAACTCTGGAATCATTTCCCCCCCATTTTCAATATCATGTACAGGAATCAAGGCCTGTTCAGAGGTTCCCCATTCAATCTGGTTATCTTCGCGCACTTTATCTTCAACCCAATCACAAATATATGGGAAAACTCATTCTACCTCTCTATTACTGAGTGAAAAAAATTCTCTATCTGGATCCCAAAGTTACCATTTTCTGGGGTCTAACCTTATGTTCTTCCTCACCTTTTCCTGGAAGACTGCATGCTGCCCCTTTTGGAGCATGTGGAACCATGGACAAAATGATGGTTTTGCCATCAGAAGATCTAGGCTTGAATTCTGGCTCCACTGAGTATTACTTATATGGCCTAGCCCTACGGCAAATCTCTTAACCTTTCTGAAGCTCAGCTTCCTCATCTGTAAAATGAATGGAATGGATCAGATGACCTCTGGGTCCCTTTCAACTCTATATCTATTCTCTCAATATACGTTAAATTGTTGACCTTTTATGGATATAAATAGTTTAGGATCATTGAAAGCACCATACAGTTTTCCAAAAGTATTAACATATATCTTATCCTCCTGCTCGGCCTAGGTTTAGCTATTATCAATCTACAGTGGTTGTTTGAAACAGATCTATTAATGTGCTAAATCATTGGTCTTCCTATCCAGCTTCATATCAAAACCTGGGCAACATAAGTTATTTGTTTATTTTGTCTTTATATACTAAGGTAAAATCTTAATATTCTCTTAATATACTAAGGCATTCCTCTTCTCCCATAGTCTATTTCTATCTTAGCTGACTCCTTGAAACAAGTCAAACCAACTAGAAGTTTTGACCAGTTCAGCCTTTAGTGGATGAATTAAAAAACATGCTGAAAGAGAGGTAACTCCAAATTGCCACCAGCTATCATTGAGCCTATTCTATTTCTAATATGCTAGGGGTCATGACTCCTGGGATCTTTAGTCTTTGGTCATTTTCACAGAAGTTCTAGATTCTCCTTGACAAAGAAAGGAAGTTATCCCAGTGTGCTGCGTAACACAAACACATTTCTTATATTTATCACCACTCAAATGGCAAATGATTACAGGGAAGTGGTGCCAAAGACTGTTGGACTTGGGTGAGGTCCCTGAGGGCAATCACTGTCTAAGATCCCACTCCTGCTCAATCATTTCTCCAGTAGAACACAAACTACTGGAAGGTAAAAGCTTATGCCCCACCCAGAGGGACCCATGAAGACAAGATAACTTTCCCCTTTATATCCTAGAGTCAATAATATCCAAATAAGGTCACGGATAGAACCTGACAGGGTCATCATTGACCTGCCACCTTAAAATGCATTTTACATCTTAGATCACTCCAAGACACATAGACCTGTGGGATCTGTGAAGTAGACAGGCAATCCAGGGATAAAGTGCCTGGAAACTGAACTTCAAAAAAATGCATACATAATTTTGCTTGAGAAAGAGAGAGATTTAATGGGCACTATCAGCTCCTAGACTATACAGAAATAAGAAAATCCAGTAAAAGTTGAATTACCAACCATATGGACTATTATGAGAACTGTTAACATACAAATGAAAATCACTTATATATGATGAAAATAGAGGCTTTAAGACTATGACAACATAGAAAATACAGAATTAATTAATGGATTAATACTTGTTCTTAGCCCAATAGAGCTTGACTAGACAACTGACCGTATAGAATTTTTTAGCTCCTGAGAGATGAGATGGGGGGGGGGGGGGAAGAATTAGTTTTCATCATTCTTTCACTTACTAAGTTCGCTTTTGCCCACAGGGAAGGTGAGGGCAGGAGGGAGGGACAGGGCTCCTCAGCTCCCCTACTGCTCTGTCTTTAGGATAAGGAGGAGCCCAGAAAAGAGAGCCAGTTCAAACTGATGCTGACGTGTTGACTCATGGCTAAGCAGAGAGGAAAGGTCAGAGGAGTGTCAAGAGACTGGTGCTTTCAGTGCTAACTGAAAGGAAGAGAGAAGTCAGAGACTTGCATCCTTTCAATCAAGCCATGCTTTGGTCAACACATGCTTCCTGTTATATCCAAGGCTATTCTCCCCTTCCCCAAAGACAAGATAGTATCTCAGGTTCTGTCAACAAAGCGGTAATATATGAATAAAGAAGATCTGACTCCATTCCCAATAGAAAGCCACCTCTTCAGGTCAGTTTGCATGATTCATTGGAGACCATGGTTCTAGACTAAGGGGGTCCTGCACTATTCAGGATAAAAAGTCATCCCTTTAGTCAGGGGAACATTTCTGTACTGGTCAGAACTAAGTGATATCCCTTCCCCAAAGCATTAGGAGTTGCTGCTGTTAACTGTGATATTATCAAGGACAGTAGGCATCTAAGGCAGCATCAGTATAATTAATATTTATGTCACTAGGGTTATAGCATATGTGGCTATGCTCATTCAAACTCCTCTAAGACTATGCTTTGTCACCTCATGGTTGCTTATCCCCAGATTCTTTTGCTCTCTAATATTGAAGCAATCTCCCCATATTCACAGAATTAAACTCATGGTTAGACTTGAGGGATGAAAAATAGAAGCTGAACACCTTTTTCTTAGACTCAACTGGAGATCCAATCTAATCTTTTCCCTATCTCAGCATCATCAGCAACTGATGCTACTTCGGTTTTTCCTCCTGAGGATAGCTATAAGTTGTGATGATAACAATAACAAAAATTACATGGACATATAGCATCATTAATATATGCTCACTCCCTCAGATCTACACACACACACACACACACACACACACACACACACACACATCCATTAATTGGGCAGGATCATTGTGTCTGCATTAGAGAACTCAGATTCTAGTCTAGGTAGACATTTTATACCATATGACTGCCGAGTTACAATAGTAAGCTTAGAATCATATCAACTGACATTTATATAGCACTTAAAGGTTTGAAAAATACTTTATCTGTATCATTATATTCTCACAACAACTCTGTGAGGCTTAGCATTCCCATTTTACCTATGAGGAAGCTGGGATTCATAGAAGTTAAACCAACTGCCCATGGTTACACAGTTCGGCTTAACCGATTATAGCAAAAATCATTGTGTCCCACAGTCTACTTGTGCTTGAACTGACTACCAAACATTCTTTTTCTTTTTCATGTTTGCTGTTATATTTTGTTTTGATGTGGTAATCACTCCCTGACAAACAACCCTGCCCAACTCCTCTAACACATCATTTAGACTTTATGAGGTTCTTAAAAATTTAAGCAGGACAACTTTTTAGAATGATTTGAACCAATGGAATACTTTCACTTTCTTTTTAAAAAAACCTATCTGGACCATGCATATAATCTTCTACCTACTATGGCACCTTTATTGCTGGGAGTTTGAAAGTGCACGTGGAAGGGAATAAATATCTGGCCAGCAATTTGGCATCAGGAGCAAGAGTCAGATTGCTTACAATATGATGGGAGAAAAGAAAAAGCTGTCTTAATTCTCCAAACTCCAAAGTAATTTTAGAGAAAGCACTAGTTACATCAATAACCACCAGAAATTAGGAATCCTAATCTCAATTTCACTATTGACTTGTTGCAGTATGACTGAGATGGGAGGGAGAGGGAGAAGAAGGAAGGAATGGGAAGGTTTATTTCCAATTGGAAATACTGATTGTCTGACCTGGTTTTTGTGTAGATTACAGATCAGTTTGCAACTACACAATGCTTACTTTATGGTTTTTAATTAAGCAATATTTTGTTAGGAAATTTTGAAATCATGTGTATACTCAAAGATCTTACATTTTTAGAAGTGTTATAACTTGTCTGACTTCCTTTCTCTCTCTTACATTTCAGAGGGGGGAAAACATCTGCCTTTCTATTTCATGCCTTTAGATAATTAGTTTAGCTGTTCTAGCTAGCTTTAATAATGAAATTAGTCTGTTTGTCCCTGCTTTCCAAATGACACAGAAACTATCAAAAAAAATTAGAGGATTTATTATTATCTTCATGTTTCTTGGGAGATGAAGACAACACCTAGGATTTTTCTGGTCTGAACATGCTTCCCTATCGCAAGTCAGGGAAGATAGTCCTCTAAGTGGGAATGATGCTAAATATATATTGTGAACGATTTATTCAAGGATATTGAGAAAAATTAAAGGAGGATAAGAACAAAAGGTAGTGAAACCTAAATTCAAGTCCCATCTCTGATGCAAACTAGCTATGTAACCCTTTGTAACTATCTTACCCTTTCAGTGCCCTGGGCAACTTTCTAAGGTTATAAATCGCAGAGCAGATGCTGGTCTGAACTGGTAGGAGTTTTCTCACTGGCAGACCCATTTTCCAATGAAATCATAGATCTGGCATCTCTCTCCCCAAAAGGAGCAGAAAGTATATGTATTGTCAAGAAAAAAGTAAAAGTCTACATGACTCCCCAAGGACTAGAGGAGTGAATACAGCACCTGGCAACTAGCCCTGAACCTGTCATTCAAGGAACCCAATTTGGCAGTCCCCTCTTGCTTGAGAGAGAAGGAAAGGGAGGATTTGTAGTAGTCACTTTCAGAAAAGATGCTATTGTGAGAAGGTAATCCCCTCCATGAATAGAGTCCCCATTTGTGGCTCAGATTAGAATCAAGGGATCTGAGAGTTGGTCTATTGGTTGTAAATCTCTGAAAGTCATAAGATCCTACCAAAATTCCCTCCTCCATTTTTTTTTTCTGAAGAAGGGATTTTCAAAGAGCCCCTTCTAGTCAAGAGGGTTAGAAACAGGTTAATGACAGAAGGCTGTTTTAGGGCTTCAAAATGCTGCTCTCTGCAGTCCAAGATAATGGAAAAGTTGATGGAAAGACTCAAGTTCACAATGCCCTTTAATTTATTCAGTTCAACCTTAGAGAAAATTGAAGGAACAGAAGAAATGGCAAGTATATGATGAGACTTTCAGATTCCTAGAAATTCCATTTTGATTGACAGATGTTAATAATTTCTCATTGCATCATTTCATGGAGCAGCTGAAAACAAGAGACCAAATCGATAAACACAATATCTTAGAACATGAAGTGGCCTTAAAAGTTATCTAGACCAACTTCTTCATCAGTACAAGAAACTTCCTACAGGCCTCTGGTTGAATATTTCCAACAAGACAGAACTTATTACCTTACAAGGCAGCCTGATCCTTTGGCAGAGAGCTCTGATCGTTAGAATAACCTTGTTTCCTAGTTCTCATTGTCTTCTCTTCTCCTCACTTACTCTAAAGTCTCCATATATCTATATAGAGGACTTTAGCACTTTAGATACTAAAGACTGCCTTTTCTGCAGTCTACACTTAACAATAACAACAACAAGGTATTGATTCTAAGATTCTGACAAATATAAAAACTGAAAGCATACATTTACTGGAATCACAAAGGTATTTTAATTTTTCAAAGGATCTGTCATCGTGAGCATTCCCTCCACTAGTAAAGATCACAACCCTTTGGTGCTTTATCTTATACAATTCTTTTCTACTGATTTCTATTAAATATTCCATAGAGAAGCAAAGGCTATAAATTCACACATAAGCATCCCGGCAAGTTGCATATTGACTGAGTTTGAAAATGTAACATTATCTATATTTTATTGCATTTTTATCTATTTTGTTAAATATTTCCCAGGTACATTTTAATCTGGTTCAGACTTTACTCTGGAGTGTTGTGGACTGTGTGTTTGACATCTCTGCCAAAAAGGACCCACTTAATATACTGGAGGTTTTCTTCTGCTTTTGTTAATATTTCATGTATACCAGTACAGTACATGAGCTACTAAGCTATAATTCCTTACTCTTGCTTTTGACCAGAACATCTCCTTCTTCAGCCACACATCATTAACAGTTTCATTTACACCACATTTTAAGTATAAATCAGTGTTAGAAATACATGCTGCCTACTTACAACCTCCATTTTTCTTTCCATTGCCTTTTGAATCATCTGCAATTTTGATTCATCTGAGATAATGATATTCCATGATTCACCATCACATAATCACCAGAAATATATTGGGATTGAGAAGGTAGGTTTTTATAGCAATTAGAAACATGAGATCATCAAAAGGGAAGAAAAATGCAATGAGATCTCTTTTACAATTATGTCTAGGGGAGAATCTGTATTCAAACAAGGGATAAAGAAAATCACAAAAGATAAAACAGATTATTTTGAGGACTGTGGGAAGCCACAGAAGCCAATTCCAGGACTCAGACAAAGATCTTGAGGTGCACCTCTCCAGGTGACTGTGCCTTGAAAAGGCTGGTTCCCTGAGGATACACTTTAAAGGACTTTTGTTTGAGATCCTGACATCAAGCAAGGCTTTTGCCCCCAAAACTTTTGACACCTAAAAAGACATGTCCCTTATTGTAGAAAGCCAAAGTATTTGACTTTTGGGGTCAGTTCTTATGATGTCTTTGAGAAGTGATTTTGGCCTGGGTTTGCCCTAGACAAACCCAGATGCTTTGGAAACCTGCTCTCATTTGCATCCTCTTTGGGATGCCTTTAAAATGTTAACTGACTTCCAAAGACCTGTTGGCTTTCACAAGACTTTTGGTGCCTAGAATTCTGTAGTCTGATTTTTATCTGAGTTACTTCCAGGATGTAGCAGACTATTGTAATGATAAAACTATGATAATATCCCGGGATGTGACAAACTGAGCTTATTGATGAGAAAACTTGAAACTTTGTATTTTAGATCTTTAAAAATCTTGTTCAAATCATCATTAAATGGAGCTCTTCCCTGAACTACCCACGTGGCCTGGTCCCTTCTCTCTCACATCTCCGATCATGCTTAGCGCTGGTCACTAAGTAGCTCCCAACTACTTGGGATGATGACAGGATGATGACAGGAAACTGAAAAACTTTTACACAAACAAAATCAATGCAACTTGGATTAGAAATGTGATTGTTAGTTTGGGGAAAAATTTTTGTAGCAAATATCTCAATAAAGGTCTATTATCTAAGAAATACAGGAAAATCAACACAAATATATAACACCAAAAGTCATTCCCCAATGGATAAGTGGCCAGAGGTTATGAATAAATAGTTTTTAAAAACACAAATTTACAACCATATGAAAGATTTCTCCAAATTACTCATTATAATAGAAATGATCATTCAAATAACTCTGAGGTTTCACCTCATACCCAGCGAATCGGTAAAGATAATAAAAGATGGAAATAATATCAGCACTTATATTGTTGGTGAAACTGGTAATTAAACCAACCAGTCGAGAAAGTAATTTGGTTTTATTATTTTTTAAAAAGGTGATTAAAATGCTCATACCCTTTGGTCTACTATCAGACATATATCCCAAGAAGGCTGAAGACAAAAAAGGTTCTATATATACCAAAATATTAATCACGATGCTTTCTTTTATATCAAAGAACTGAAAAGAAAATTTTAGTTCCTTGATTAGGAAATGACTAAATAAATTATTGTTCAATGATGTATTGGGATATTAATCTACTGTAAGAAATAATGAATCAAAAATTAAGAAAAATGGGAAGATTTGTACAAACTGGTATAGAGTGAAATTAGTAGAACTGGGGAAACATCATACACAACATTTACAACATAAAAGAAAGAACAATGAAAGCAAGTAAACACTATATAATTACAATTATTCCTTCAACATCTCAAGAGTTAGGGGTAGTGTACCCCCCAAATCTGGAAAATCTGTGTAAAATTTTTTTGGCCCTCTCTTCATACTGGAAAGGAAATCTGCATCTTTTCCTTTTCTTTTATGGGGTATTCATATTACCTTACCATAAAATTTGGGTTGATATTATCTAATGCTATACATATATTTTATGCATTTCTAAATTTCTAAACTTTTTCTTCTGTCATCAGCTGGCCTTTGTATGTCATTTGAAGGTTCCATAAAACTCCCTCAAAATTCCCATTTACAGTTGCCCCTTCCACACCACAACTTTCCCCATTGTGGTTTCTGTATATTGGCGGTTGGAATACAAAATTAAATGGAAATTTTGGGGGAGTTTTGTAGAAGCCACAGATGACACAGAAAAAGTTTAGAAACTCAGAAATACATTAAAATATATGCATGGTAGTACATAATATCAACCCAAATTTTACAATAAGGTAGTATAAATATCCCATAAAAGAAAAAGAAAAAATCAGACTTCTCTGATACGAAGGGAAGGCAAAAAATTTTACACAGATTTTCCAGATTGTGGGAATGCCATACCCCTAACCCTCATGATGTGGAAGAGATAACTATAATTTCTTAGGCTTGACCTGTGATATAGCAAAATTGCAATAGATAAAGTCACAATGTGGAAGGGATAACTGTATAATGACTATGCATGGCTTTGGAGAAGTGTTGAGAAAATGCTTCCCTCATTGCAGTGGCCAGTGAGTATAAGCAAAGGACATTGCATGATCCAGCAGATATGGTCAATGTTTTGGGTTGGTTGTATTGAACTTTTTTCTTCTTTTAAAAAATTAAATAGGAACATAATATTTAACATTAAAATATTTCTAAAGTATTGAAATATTTATCACAAAGAGAAGTCTTGCTAAAGGAAGTTTTGATGGGGGAAGGGTATTTTCAGAAGTGAATGGGATATTCAAACAAAAAATATCAATTTTTAAATATTCTTTTAAAAATGAAATTAATTTATTTTTGGTTTTCATTATTTACTTCCATAATATTTTGAGTTCTAAATTTTCTCTCCCCTCTTCCCAAGACAGTGTGCAATCTGATATAGGTTATACATATATACTCATATTGAACAAAAAAAATCAATTTTTTAAAGAGGAAAGTGTGACACAATTTCCCAAATGTGATCTAGTGCTTAGGAATCTAGTGATTCCTAACACTAGATGTGGAAGTGGGAGGGACCTTGGAGGTCATCAAATTGAACTCCTTAATTTTACACATAAAGAAATTGAGGCTGACAGAGATTAAGTAACCTGCCCACAGACACACAGGTAGTATTAATTCTCTGAGAGAGCTTAGCACTTACCTTGAGAATGTTTTCTGGTGTTTAATATTGCCCACGAGTATAAGTGCTTCCTTAACAAAGGTAATGGTCATAGCACAGGATGGCAGCTACATGCGACCATCTTGTAACCTCCTCCTACTCCAACCCTCAACCCCACAGGAGGCTCATAGGATCATAAATTTAGATCTGGAAGAGATTTTGGAGCACACCAACCACTCCCACCCCACCACCATTTTATGGATGAGGAAACTGAGATGCAGAGAAGTTAAATGATTAGGCCAAGAACACTCAAGTATTCAGTGACAAAGTTAGGATTCAAATCCAAGCCTTCTGATTTCAGAACTAGAGCTTATTCTGCCACACATAATTATCATTGAGAGCAAAGGTTATTTAAAAACAAAACTAAGCAAAATAAAATCTTCAAATCCTCAGAGTGTGAGTATAACACAAGTCCCAAAGTATGTGTGTGTGTGTATATATACACACACACATGTAGAAATAAATAGATATACAGATATATAGATATAGATATAGATGCAGAGAGAGAGAGAGAAGAAATTACTCTCTCCTCATTGGTAAGATCAATGCCTCATGCTTGCAGGAGGCGGGGAGAAGAGTAAGCAAGACTGGGGGATTTGGGATTTGGGTTACATGTGGCATAGTGAACAGACAGCTGGCCTTGATGTCATTAAGACTAGGATTCAAGCCATGCTTCTGGCATATTCTAACTGTGCCATCCTGGGAAAGTACTTTAACCTCCTAGGTCCTAAGCAACTCTCTAATTAAGTTACAGATAAGTTGCCTATTTGCAGCAGTGGAGGAAACTGAAAAACCAGAAGTTCCCTACACTGATGAAATCACAGGTTCAAACAAGGAAAAAAGTCCTTAGTGCTAAGTGTAATAGCTATCACACAGAAGCCATTTAATGCATGTTCTGTTGAATTGACTTGACTATCCAACCAGTTACCTAGTCCTATAAATTTAACCTTCACAGTATCCCTTGCCATCTCTATTCTCTTATTTCTAGTGCCTAATACAGGTCCTTATTACCACTTACATAAGCTATTGCAACAGTTTCCTAATATGTATTCCTGCTTCCACTCTTTCCTTGCTACATTATATTCTTCACTCTGTTGCTAAAAATAATATATTCTGGGGTAGCTCTGGTCACTTTTTCCCTCCATTTAAAAAGCTTTCCTTAACACCTCCAGAATAAAATTCAAATTCCTTTGCCTCAAATCTCAGGCTTTTCACTATCTGGTACCATCCCATATTTCTGCCTTTCCCCCATCCCCTCCATGTACTCTAAACTCCAATCATCCTGGATGATTCTTTGCCTCCGAACCCTCTGTTATTCCTCCGTATTGTCCCACTTGGATTTTTTTTTTTGCTTATTTAATTGTTCTGTCTTTTAAACACCAACTTAAGTGATACTTTCTCCATGAAAACTTCCCTTCTCTCTGTTATCAATAATTGCTTTTCACCTTGGTCCTCACATCATCACTTGCTTCATACCTCTCTCTGTAGTGACATGTTTTTTTTTTCTTATTCCCTCACAAGACTATAAGTTCCATAAAAGTAGGAACTGTTTCTCATCTAAACTTTGAATTTCCCCTGAATACCTAGGACTGTACTCTGGAGACAACAGATACTCAATGTTTTTGGAAAGACTGAACTTACATATTCCTCTCTCCCTTCAAACAGGCTCATTTCCTCATATTGAAAAAAAAAAAGTCTATTTTTCCCTATCACCTTTCTTAGCTACCATTCTATTTATTTTGGTGTTATCTGGCCTTGCCAAATTTCTAGGAAATAATGGCCTTCATCTAATACCTCTATTCCTTCACCACTCACTCTCAATCCCTTATAGGCTTATAGTCTCCCACATGGATTCCATCCATCTGGCTTCTCCCTCCTCTAATCCATCCAATTTTCAAACCATAATAATAATACTAAAATATACCACAATGATCACGTTATTCCAATTTAAAAGTTTTCAGTGCCTCCCATTTGCCTATGGAATGAAGTTCAAAGGCTAGGCATTTAAAGACTTTCCACAGTTTAATCCCAACCTCCTTCTGGTGTTTTCTCTCTGCCTATTCCCAGCTCCATGCATATCTCACTCCAGTCAAGTTAATCTATTCAAAAATTGAGTAGGAGTTTTCTACCTCTACACTACTGTTCATCTCATTTGTCCAATCTTATTCTCCCACCTTCTCCTCTAACTATTCATATCTCACTTATTCTTTAACGTCCAGCTTGTATCTGTCCATCGCTTCAGTCCACAGTCCTTTTTGTCTATATCACTCATCTCTCATTTAGGTATGTGTGCTATTTGCCTTGTTAGAACCATGAGATCTTAGAGAATATCTTGTCAACTCCCCGCCAAAAATTTTATAGAAAATGTTATTTGCCTTTGTAGAAGTGGGAGGTCACAGGTATGGAACACTGCAGATATTTTCATATTTTTCAAAGTATTGATCAGTTTTGGTTTTCTCTCTCCATCTTTTTCTCTTAAAAAGCACTCTTTGTTATATTGGTGGCTCTCTGGAAGGAAGGAATATAAAGGGAAATTTAGACACTGTAAAAACAAAAGTCACCCAAAATTAATTTTTAAAAAGAGAAGTGTCAATCTGGTGTATTTTTGTCATTAAAATACTAGCAAGATTAAAAATGAGCAAGAAAGATTAATGTGAACGGTGAAGAATTGTCTTCCCAAACCATTTAATCTCTTGGCTAATGATTTACAGAAATATTTGAATAAAGGGTTTTTAGATTATCAGTATTTTCTGATTGTGGAACATTTGACTGGGAGGAAGAAATTGTACCTTGAGATTCAAATGCAAAACAGATATGATGGGTCACATTCTGCTCCACAAGGTTCATGAATTGATGAAGATTTATGACTTAATAAGCTGGAGTAAATGCCAAGTTTTACTATTAGGGAATTCTGGGCATTGAAACCAGCCAGGTATGGTATTCAAAATACAAAAAGTCATTCACATCAGTTTATCAGGTGCATTGATCTCCAACTGATTCTTTCAAAGGAGTCCTTAGATTTGAAAACATTCAATTATTTATATGTAGTATTATAAAAGTAGAATTAATTACAAAACAGAAATTGGATTAATTGCCATATTTTAAGGCTAGTAACATGTGGCAATACCTTGTGTTATTGGTATGTACACGGTATTCTGATGTCAATGATTTTTTCCTAAAAACATGTCAGTGCTTTGATTTAAAAAAAAAAACAAACTAGTAGTTTTGAAAATTTTAGTATAACTTTTACTTTGGATATAAAGGAATATGAGAAGGGATGTGTTATTTACACATTACTAAGTAAAATACAAAACTGTATGGGAATAATTTATGACATAAATTTTGATTTCTTTATTATTCTCTATAAATTCTTAAAACCAAAGACAATAAATTCTCCTTCTTTCAGTCATCACTGTTTAAATGTTCTATGTAAGTCAGTCACCTGTCATTTTATACAGTTGGCATATTATCTCTTCTCTTCTTTCTCATTTCTTTTATTCCACAAAGTAAGGTTTATAATAGAAGCACTAACTCAACCTTAACAAATGGAAAACTGTCAAGTGATATGATAAGACCACTGGATGATGTTTTATGATAATAGGTTGCCTTTGAGTTTTATTTCCAAGATAAAGTAGTATCTCACTTTATAAAAAAATGCACAAAACATGGAAGCCACAGCAGAAAGAAATTGATGAACTGGCAAAATAGGCTTCCATTGAATATTTCTTCCTAGCATCTACAAGTCTCTCATCTGCAAGACCTAATTCCCATTATAGAAATCTAGTGATTTTTTTTTTTTACTGAAGATCTATTTCCCAGTATTCTAATTTTAAAATAAAGAATAAGAAGCAGAAATTTTGGAAATAATGTATTTTAAATTACATTAAGAACTGAGAAAAAATTTTTATTTATTTTACACCTCATAATATTCAACCACACAGTCATAAGTAAAATGTAAAGTGGAACTTAACTTCAGACTTAACAACTCATCATGCATCTTCATCATGATACTGAACTCAAAACAACTGCTGATTTGTGTTCACTCCTAACTGAAAAGAATTTGTAGTTGAGATGAGGGTAGGATGGGAGGAGGAAGTAAAATAAGATTGAGTTTGTAACAAGCTTGGAGGAAAACGAATATGTGGTTGTGTCCTGTACTACTTAGACTCCCTGGTCAGGAGAGAAATCAGCAGCATGGTCTAAGACTCAAGGAAGCTGATTGGCCTCCAGGGTGCTCCAAGATACGAAATTTAGATAACTGACTGATTAATGGTTAAGAGTTTTAATCATTGTAACTAATATCTATGGATCAGATTTGAATTTAAAAGCATGGGCCTTAGTAGTAGAGTTTGTAAGAGATTAGGTACCCAAATTTTAAGGGCTACAGTCTGGTCCTATCTCTTGAAAGAGATAATGAAGATGAGTGGTGCATGAGTCAGCCTAGTCAGATGTTTTACCCAGCACTAGGTCTCTCTGGTGTTAAGTCGTATCTGTCACAGAGCTTTCCAGAGGTGTTACTCAACTCTGTGTTTTCCCTGTTGCTATGGGCTCTGGAAACCCCTCTTGCTTTTCAGTGTGATTTATAGCCCACCCTTCACCTTTCTTCTCACCAATCACAGTCTTAAGTTTAACTTGCATCACTGGGTGTTACATAACCATCAAACTGCATTAAAAAGCTACTCTGACTGTAAGGTGTGTCTCTGGTCACTAAAGGACCATTGATCTCTATTATCGGCAACCACTAGCCTTGCTAATAGATTATGCTCAGAGTTTAGTGCCTCAGTTTCTCTTTACTGCAGGTTTTTTCCACAACAATTGGCAAATCAGCCAAGAATCTCAGCCTTTAGGGCCACTCTTGTTGAGGAATTCCCAGACTACTCAGGTCTTATTTTTTCACCAAGGGACTTTCCCAAGAAGGATTGCTCCTGGGATAGGATTTCTTCTCTTGACCTTAAACCAAATTTTCTCTGACGTAAGGTAGGCTAAGTGGGAGATATTGTAAACCAGTCAGAAGGTTTTATGCTCTGTGTAAAAGAGTATTTGATAAAGAAGGGAAAAAAATATATTATAGGTAGAGCATTTTCTCTCTTGCAAGAGGAGATAGATTTATTTTTCCAATAAACTAAGGAATTTATTTTGCAGACAGAATAGCATTTCCTGCACCTAGGAAAAGCTTTAAGATAGTAAGTTATTGTACAAGCAGAATATCAAAACTATAACAGAGGACTCTTAAAATCAATTGTGCGCACTAAGCTTTTAGCAGGAAACTTTAAAGAGAAAGTAAATACTTCACAGGGAGATTTGAGAAAAATTTGTAATGCTAACAACCACTTTTTTTTTCCACATGGCAGTTTACCAAAGCAATATAGTGTTCTGCTGGTAAGACAAAAAATGTTTTTAAGTAATCATTTGGCCTTTTCCCAAACAGTCATTCAGAATCAAGAATCAGTCCTCAGGTAACCCTTTAAATCATGAACCAGACACCCATTCTGACATGAAAATTAGTAGCAGCTATACCAAGGCTGTTTTGAGCATGGTGCTGTGACAGCAGTCTCAAAGGAAGGGCTACTAGTTGGAGTGCTGTGAGCCTCTGGGAGGGATCCCTGGTTAGATTTCCTGGGCTTTATTAGATCCATGAATCAAGGACCAGGCCTATGACTATATACTTCTAAGGTGATCACACCTACACTGCCAGGTAAACTGAGAAAGCAGAGACCTAGGAATGTAGCAGAACCACATGACCCTGTGAAAGGGAATTTCTGAGGGATAAAGCTTAGAATGAGGTCCTATCTCTCAAGACAATCCTAAGGTCTATATATTTAAATAATTAGCTAAAAGTAATAAGTAACCCATTCAAATTGTTATGGGTTTGACATTTTTTAACAATTTAACAATTTGAATTCCATGCTTTGATTGAGACAAGTAGGGTACACCTCACTGGTCATTGTCCTCTTCTGTGAGGGAACCACTGCTGAGTCACCTGTGGCAACTTCCTAATTGCCTTCTCCTGGGCCACTTGTGATCACTATTGCTGCTTTTCCATTTAACATTCCTTTAAAGGGTGACAATGGGGACAGGTAGAGGTATTTCTGAAGGGACATCCCTGGAAAAACTACTTAAATCCTAGGGTCAAAGCAAGTTGTAGGCTCATCCAGGGATGACAAGAGCATATGCTGTTAAACTAAGGGAGCATTTGTCTGAAACTGCTAGTGAATCAGCTGTTTTGGCCCAAGTATGGCTCCTTGGATCACCACATCTTGGAAAAATTGAGATTGGCTATTGACAGTTCTCACCTGTACTACATGAATTATTGGTCCTGCTGGGCATTTTTTAGTGATGAATCTTGCTCACAGAAACAAAAAGGGCTCTCTTTCTCCCCCTTCCTATCTTACACTCCTTCTACTCAATCTACTCCTACTACTCTTCCATCTGTTCCTCCAACCTATTCCTGCATCTCAAAGAACACTACTCCCTCTGGAAATGGAGGAAGGCTGACTGGCTTGGTTCCTATTCAAGGAAAGCTGACTCATGTTAATGCTATGGGAAATATGACTTCTTTTGAAACTCCCACAGAACAGCCTACTAGCATTTTTCCTCTCTGAGACATGCTAGTCCAGGATATCACCAATGGAGCTTTAGCCATTGTTAGAAATCACCATCCTTTTAGTCCCCCTAATTTTGTCACCTGGATGAAGGACACCCCCAAATTCCATGAGGATGATGGAGCTGTTATCAATCAATTCCAGACCATTTTAGAGGGTATAATTACATTTGGGGGGATGTTATGGATTTAATGGACACTGTACTTCAACCCAGGGAAAAGGCAGCTGTTATAGAAGCAGCCAACAGACTACCAAAAGCCCAAGTCCCTGCTGAACAGGGAAATCTTCCCAATGGACCCTTATACGACCCTTTCTGGAATCTTAGTGATTCAGGTAGATGCTAGGTTGACACAAGCTAGGGATACTTTGATTAGAGGAATGTAAAATTGTGCAACATATCCTGAGAACTGGACAATGGTTTCCTCAAGAAACCATGCAGGAGGAAAATGAAACTCTCAGACACTTTTACAACAGATTATGTAAAAGTACAAAGAAAAACACAGGGTTAGATCTACTCAACATAAGGATACAAGAATAGTTGATTCAGCTTTTGTTAATTAGTCACAGTAAGATATATGTAATTAGGTCTCATAAGACCTGTGTTGGGTGACATGAGATAAGAACATAAGTGAACTCAAAGCCATTCCTCAGTATATTTATTAGGGTAGGAACAAAGATATAAAGGCTCCAAAGGAAAGGTTCAGGAAGGAAACCCCCTCTCTTCTAGTTGTGGTCCAAATGACCCTGATGCCAACTTATAAGGATTCCGTTTGCTTTTATTGCTCCAGAAGAAGACATTTCAAAAGAGACCACATGAAAAAAATTGTGATCAGCATTTTCAGATTAGGGGTGACTTCATTACTCTTTTCTTTCAAAACAGCAGTGAGTTTGTAAAATCTCCTAGAGATGGGTTTGCAAGACCCCTAGGAGAGTGTTTAATATGAAGGTGTAGGGGAGAGAGAGAGACAGAGAAAGGGATTCTGGGGAAAACTTTTTTCCTGGACCAGAAGTCTTTGTCCCAGTTATTTCTGTTTTTCCCTCTCCCACTAGTGAACCCCATGTTTACTTTAAGGTTGGTATTGTTTCTTATGATTGATTGACACCAGTACCTCCAATTCAGTCTCAAATACCTTACCAAGTTCTCAGTGTATTCCAACTGGACTCCAGAAGGTTGTAGGAATTGAGGGGGCACCCCAAGATATTTTTGTATTATATCTATAAACTGTCACTATGGGCCTCTTTCAGAATAACATTCCTTTTTATTAATGACTGAGGTGCCTATTAATCTGTTGGTGTGCAACCTATTGTGTAAATTAAGTCACTATTTCATGCCTCCTGCTAATTACCTTTCTCCTCACCTCTCAGAAGATTCTAGGTCCATGCTTTCTATATTAATTGACCTCTATGAGGATGATGAAAGTATTGTTCCATTATTCCCAGTCCTATCTTTTACTACTCAAACTAGTTTTCGACCAGACATCCCTGACTCATTATGGGCCAATTCATCCTCTGATGAGGGACTTCTGAAATCTATTGTCTCAGTTACAATCAGTTTTAAGAAGAGAGCCCCCACCATTCATACCCCAGTACCTTTTGCTCAAGAAACATTGAAGGAATCTTCCCCCATTATTGATTCCTTCAGAAAACAGGGTTTTATAATACTCTATAAATCCCCTTGTAATATTCCCATCCTACCTGTTAAAAAGCCAGGCCTGGATAGCAAACCTGTTTATCACTTTGTTCAGGACCTACATGCTGTTAATGCTTATGTTATACCTAAACATCCAGTGGCATCTCACCCTGCCATTATTGTTTTTTCTACTCCCTATAAGGGTATCTGTTTTACAGTGATAGGTTTGAGTTCTTCCTTCTTTAGTATCCCATTCACCCAGATTCCCAACACCTATTTGCTTTTACCTGGAAGAATACACAGTGTACTTAGACTTGTCTGCCTCAAGGGTATGTAGAAGGTCCCACCTTGTTTTCCCAGTGTTTACAGCAAGACCTAGCTTCTCTCACTTTCAAGGGTTCCACTTTGATCCTGTATATAGATGACCTCCTCCTAGCCTTACCCACACCTGACATCTGCCAAGAAGATGGCCATCATCTTCTTTTCCAGTTTCATCTACCTGGCCATAAAGTCTCCAAACTGAAGACACAGTGGTGCCTTCCTCAAGTGGAATACCTTGGTTTCATTTTGTCTGCCAGTACTTGCTCTATTTCTCCCAAGTGTATCTACAGCAGCTGTCTGTGCTGAGAACCAAGAAGCAATTATGAACAATCCTAGGAGTTGTAGGTTATTGCAGACAATGGATTCCTTCATTTGGTGAGATTCCCAAACCCCTGACAACACTAAGGGCTGAGTACCTGAACCTCTACAATTAGAGCCTGAACATTTGACCACTTTTACTGTTCTCAAGAAAGCACCTGCCCTTGGACTCCCTGACTACAGTAAGCCTTATACCCTTTTTGTTCATGAGCCAAGCAGGGTGGATTCCAGGGTCCTGACCCAGAATTCTGGTCCTTCTTTACTCCCTGTTGCCTATTTTTCTGCCCCTTGGATTTTGTGGCCTCCAGTGCTCTGCTCTGTTTAAGAGTGGTTGCTACAACTGCTCTTTTAATGGAAAAAGGCTAGTGACTTGGTTATGTGAGCCCATTTAATAGTGCAGTGCCCCCATGAGGTTGAGGCTCTTTTTCTCTATCACTGTATTCAAGCCTTTTCAGATCAAAGATTAGCAAGATATGAAGTGACTTTGTTTGGGAAGAAAAATGTGACTCAAGAATTCCTCTATTCTCAACCCTGCAGCATGCCTTCCTGACTTACAGATTTCTACTGAACCTTTACATGATTATGCTTGTGTGGTAGACATGGCCCTGTGATGACCTCACTGACACTGCCCTCCAGAACTCTATACTGATGGCTCTCCTTTCATTAGAGATGGTGTCCACTATACTGGTGCAGCTGTGGTCTCTGACCATGAAACCATTCTGGCAGCCTCACTGCCAACCAATCTTAGTTCTCAAACTGTGGAACTGGTAGCTTTGACTCAGGCATGACACTTTTCTGCTGATAAAAATGCTACTATCTGTACTTGACTCTGCTATGCTTCTGGAGTCTGACATGCAGTTACAAAGTACTGTGACTTCAGGAGGGTTTTCTTACTCTCTCCAGAAAGGTTATTGCTAATGTCAAACTCATCGAAGATCTTCTCTCAGCCATTTACCTACCTAAAGCCTTAGCTATTGTCCACTGTTCAACATTGATACTATTTCTCAAGGCAATGACAGAGCAAATGAGGGTGCAAATTTTACTGCTTTGAAGGGACTATCTTTTGTATTTCCTTTAATGACAGAAAAGTGGCATCCTTCCCACTATGATGACTTTGAAATAGAAAAAATGGAAACAGCAATATAAAGCAAAGCAGGTCTTTGGGGTCTGCATAACTGAGGATGGTAAGCCACTCCTTCTTTTTTATTTCTATCGTTAGATATGTCTTTTTGTTTGTAAGAAGGGCCATTATGGCGCACAAGAAATTGTAGACACAATTAAAAGGGACTAGGCTGCTGTAAGAATTACTCCTGTTGCATCCTGAATCTGTATAGCATATGCTACTTATTTATCTTTTAACAACACACTTTTAGGAATACAATTTTGGTGGCCACCACTAAGCCTATACCTACTTTGAACATTTATAGATTGGCTTTATTTACATGACTAAAGCAGGTCATTATTGAGTTTTGATTGTTGATCAACCTATTCACTGGGTAGAGCCATTTCCTGGCTCTAAAACCACATCTGCCTTTGTAGCCAAAATGGCAAAATGCTTCTTAAAGAGATTGTGCCTAAGTATGCCTCCCAACCCTGCCACTGTGAATGGACTTTGACCACTATTCTCATTTTGCAGATTTTCTTCCCTCTCAAGTCTATTCTAATTTGGGAATCTCTCCTAAATTTCATACACCTTATCATCCCCAGAGTTCAACTAAAGTTGATCACATAAACAAAGAATTAAAATCCCTTATTGGAAAACTGTGCTCTGAAACTCACCCTAAATGGAAATTACATATTTCTCCTTATGAAATGCTTTTCAGACATCCTCCCCTAAAAGCAAAACCTGTTTCCCTAGTGTGTACATCACTGCTTGGAAGAGATATTTCTGCTGCATCATAGATAAAGTAACTGCAAAATGGATCAAAAACTCCCCAACACTGTACAAACAGGCCTTTGGACTTTTCAAGTCACCACCTTCATCCCAGTGACAAAGTCTGTATACAGAACTTCCAGAGAACTTACTGAACTCAACTTGCTTGGGAAGCCCTATTTCAAGTGTCATCAAAATTAGGGGAAAAGACTCTTGGATTTGTTGTTCACATATAAAACTTGGCTCCATATTCCGATGCGTGAGGTGCTTTTTACCATTTAATTCTTCTAATTACACTTGTCATATCACACCACAATAATACCACTATAGAAAGTGGAAAATAGAGAGGCTGTGTAGGATTGTGCTTTCCCTTTACCCTACTGCTCATAGCAGGTCTTATAATTCTTGGACTTGTGACTTTCAGTCAGGCCCACAGCCCAGACTTCCTCCTGCTCTCATCTTTGCTTCATTACTGATTGGTTTACCTTTTGTCTGCTCTGATCCCTTCTTTGGTTGTCTACCAGGACCTGAGGGTTCTTACATACATAGTCCTGGTAATCTAGTATGTTATCCAAACATTGGTTCAGTCAGCGCTTTAGCTTGTTCTACAGCCTTTGGAGACCTGAGCATAAAGTGCCTCATGTGTTTTTTCCTAAACCTTCTGCCCGTGTCACTAGGTCCCTAAACCGTTCCTCCTCCCCACTCCCCCATGCCTCTTTTACCTTTTCAATAGAACTTTAATACTGCTTCTCCTTCTATAGGGTTAAATCATGTGAATCAGTCCTTCTTAGTAAATGTGACTACTTGTAACCCGAAGAAATCTAATTTGTCTAGTACCTACAAATAATATTTTTACTATTTTGCCTATTTCTAGGAAGTTTGTAGGAGTGTCTTTTTTACATATGGTTTCTGACACTACCACTAATAATTGTAATTCTGCTGGTCTTATTCAGCACCTATTATAGGCATAAACAGGAAAGTAGGTGATTGAATAATGATATTCCTGACCCTTCCAAAAGTCAAATTTTCCAAAATTCGATTTCTAACCTTGAAAACCCATTGGACAGTGGAACTGTGGAGTCCTTTTCTAATATTGAAGAAGTATGCTTTGACAAGGAAATGGGTAAATGATTTCTTGTAATTGCAGATTCAGAACAGCATTTTAGCTCATCCTCTGAAATACATGCTCATTAGAAGAACAGGTAGATGAACCTGAATTACAAAAGCCATACCTTTGCTATGTTGGTTTGGCCTTTAATCTTTTACTCTTCAGTGTATCTGGATGAAAATGTGGTGGTTCAGATCCACAGCCAGGTGGGATACCATCTTTAGGAGGCCAGAATCATTGGCTACTGGGTTTGTCATCAACTTTAGCATAAAGATTCTGTCTCATAGGTACCTGTTCCCATTAAGGCTGATGATACCATGTATCTGACTGAATGTGCAGAAGGCAGTGCTAATACCCCTTTTCAAATGTCTTTGGTATCTTTTATTTTTGCTCCCTATGAAATCACAAATGGCATGTGGAATTTGACTTGGAGTTTAGACAACCCTTCAGGTGGAGTACATATGAAATACCATTTTCTTAGATATGCCCAAGTTAGAGAAGCGGCCTAAAACTTCCTTTCAGGAAAGAATTTCTCCTCTCCCACTCATGTTACCTCTGCTTATCTTTGACATTTGTGTAAACACGACTAAGACCCCTATTACTGGAGTAGTGAATATAGGTAATGGTGTTCAACATAACCTTACATTCCCATATTCTGATTCCTCCTTTGTCTTTTCTAAGGTAAATCATACAAACAGCAATTTTTCTTTTGTGTCATGGTCCTTCAAACTTCCCAGAACATCCAGATCACTAGATCATTTTTTAAATATGCAATCTATCTGCTTATTCTACTCTTTTTCCTGGATGGTATGGAGTCTGTGGTATTGCCTGTTCAGCTCTTCCCATTTCTGTTTATAGTCACTCCCTTGGATTTGTAACACAAAAGTCCATTTGAAGTCTGGGAGCCTGGTGGCATTCCTGTCACAAAAGGTCAAAGGAAGATAGACCTCCAAATCCTACAAAGGACTCTTCCCATATAGAAAGATTTTTTTGGTCACTATTTCCATCTAGTTGCCTTCACTACACAAGTAATTAGAAATCTCTCTGCAGACATAGAGAATTTAGCTCAAGATACAACTCAGGCTATTTCTCAGACCTCCAGTACTATTTCTTCTTTGCGGTAGAAGTTAATTCCTTGGCTACAGAGTCTTGTCAAACTGTCTAGTACTGGATGTTCTCACAGCAGCTGCTGGAGGGGCTTGTTCTGTTAATAACCTGCTGTACCTATATTAACAAATCAGGGAATATACTTACAAATATTCATGAACTCCAACAGATTATGTTAGATACATAATTCATAGCCAATAAAATCCATGTTTCTTCAAATGAGGGTTCCTGGTGGGACTCCCCCTTCCTGGGTGTCCTGGATTTTTTCTTCGTTCCAACGGGGAGGCATTCTCTCCACCTTAGTAAAACAAGGACTTCCGATTTTGCTTCTCCTAACTGGTGTCCCTTGTTGTATTAACTGTGACACTGGTTTATGTTACAATTTAGGGTCTAGATTGATTAGATTGGATTAATGGTCAGCCTCCCTATTTGAATGTTACAATCTGATTACTGTTATAATGACCTTCTTTTGAATCATTTTAATTCTATGAATCTTCCACTCTGCAAATCTGTATCACTACCTGAAATCTCCTGCCTGCCTACAGACACTCCCTTGAAGGATGAGAATGGCATGAGTCAGCAGTGTCTTCTGATCTTCAGTGACTACCTCCAATTTAAATGGAACTCAGTTGTCCCCATGTCTAGAAGATTTCTCTGCTCCCGCACTTCCTTCTTTTTCATCAGAGAACTGTTCTTGTTGAGTCTGTGGGGATGTATCTATGGTCTATTATTATGGGGTCCTTGCTTGTAGGAATTGTAAATCTTCTTTAAAAGAACTGCAGATGGTAAGAATCCTTCTACTTGTAAATATCAGAATAGTCAGATTACCTTACAAGGAGGAGGTGCTCAGTTTGGCAGTTATGAAAAATGCTCCCTCCTAGTTATGAACCATAAGAAATTCAGATGGATGAGAAGCTTGGGTGCTCCCCTATAGGGCCTTCCTGCTGGTGTGCCACTGTTTAGATCTATGGCCATAATCAAAGCTGTCATTCATCTTTCCTTAGAGACTAAAAATCTGACAAAAATTTCATGTTAGCCTCTTGACTCCCTTCAAAGCCAAATTAATACTCTGGCTCAATACTTGAGCAAATTCAGGATCAATTAAAAGACTTTGATGATTTTATCAGTGACCCATAAATTGATTTTTTATTTACTATATCCAAATTTCTTTTTTCTTTTTGGAGGGGAAAGGCAAGGCAATTGGAGTTAAGTGACTTGCCCAAGGTCACACAGCTATTAAGTGTGTCAAGTGTCTGAGGTCACATTTGAACTCAGGTTCTCCTGACTCCAGGGCCAGTGCTCTATTCACTGAGCCACGTAGCTGCCCCCTATATCCATATTTCTATTGTAAATCTAGTTTAGATAAGCCAATCATTATGTTACAATGTATGCTTAGAAGATAAGTGCCCATTTCCTCCAGTTCTTCCTATGCACAGACACATTTACATTTGCAAAAATTTTCTGATGGAGACTGCTCCTACCAGACTTTGTCAATGCATTGATCTTATCTGTGATCCATAAAAGGCTAGTGGGGTGAGTGGGCAGGGGTAGAGGGAGAAAGAGAGACTTGTGAAATTTAGATGATTATTGATTAATGGCTAAGAGTTTTAGTTAATCACTGTAATTAGTATCTATGGATAAGATTCGAATTTAATAGTGTGGGTCTTACTAAGTAGAGTTTGTAAGGCCTTAGGTGCCCACATTTTAAGGGCTACAAGCTGGTCCTATCTCTGGAGAGAGATAACAAAAACGAGTGGTGAATGAGTCAGCTTGGTCAGGAGATGTTTTGCCCAGCACTGAGTCTCTCTGGTGTTAAGTGGTATCTGTCACAGGGCATTCCAGAAGGTGTTACTCAACTCTGTGTTTTCCCTGTTGCTATGGACTCTGGAGACCCCTCTTACCAGTCACTGTGATGCATAGCCCACTCTTGGACTTTCTTCTAGACCAATCACAGGTTTAGTTTAGTTTGCATCACTGGATGTTATATAATCACCAAATTGTATAAAAAACTCCTCTGACTGTAAGGTGTGTCTCTGGTCACTGAAGGGCCATTAACTTCCATTATTGGCAATGGCTAGCCTTGCTAATAGATTATGCTCAGACCTTTGTGCCTCAGTTTCTCTTTACTGTAGGTTTTTGCCACAGCAAGTAAAGCATCACTAACCAGGTGAATAACATCCTGAAAGCTAAAGTAGGAGCAAAAACCCCCAAACTATCAAGTAACAAATAGGGTGCACAGGGTGAAGCAAAGGCATGTCAGAAAAGCAGCATCATAAATCATTTTAAAAAGTAAAACAGGGAGCTAAATCTACTATGTGTAAAATTGGAGAATCCCTAAAAACAAAACAAAACAAAACCTCCCAAACCAATAATTTGCTTTAATCAGTGACTGAATCTGTGAGGCTTTTTGAACTGAAGGTAGTGGGGTTAGCTAAGGCCCCCTCGCCCCAACTATACCACCTAAGGCAATGGAGTTATGTAGCTAAGGCATCTGGGACACACTGAAACCATTAAATCATTCATACTTACTTGGTTAGCACTAGGGTTAGCTTCAAAGTAAAAACATATAGTGTTCCAACCTGACTTTTGACTTTGGATGGCAGGCATTGTCTACTTCAAAGAAAGAAAGGGAAAGAAGGGAGGGAGGGAGGGAGAAAGGAAGGAAAGGAAGGGAAGAAAGAAGGAAAGAAGGAAGGAAGGATAGAAGGAAGGAAGTCAGGAACGAAGGAAGGAAGGAAGAAAGGAAGGAAGGAAGAAAGGAAGGAAGGGAGGGAGAGAGGTAAGAAAGGAAGGAAAGGAATCTCTATTATTTTTTGATTTTCCTTATATTTCTATCATCCCATATTTTACTGTTCCAATATTGCTGAACCCTTATCAGAGCCCTATTCCAATTAGGGCATGGAGCTGACCCTGGAGTTTCAAAGGATGTGCCCAATCAAAACAAACTCTGGCAGGTCTTCCAAAACGGGAAAGGCTTTGATTATGGCCTTGATGATTTGAGGACCAGTCAGACTAGGTTTAACTCCTCACCAAATAATGTGACCACCAAAGTTTTGGAGGCATAAGTGTGGCAAGACCAACAAAACTTTCATTTCTGCAGTGTTTTCCATAATGTCTTGTCCTCTCTGAAGATCTCTTCCCTCTTTTGATTATGTGCATAAGAATGTGGCTTTGCATCTTAGAATTTTGTAACTATCTTTTATTCTAAGGAATATAAAACAATAAATATTTCCTGCTACAGAATATAAACAAACATGCACATACACATTAATAACTAGGTATATTTAATTTCTTTTTTGTTTTAATATTTTTTTAATTACATATAAAATCAGTTTTTAACATTTTTTATAAAATGTTTGAGTTCCAAATTCTCTCCTTCCTCCTCACCATGCCACCCCCCCAAGATGGCAAACCATTTGATAGAGGTTGTACATGTGCAGTCATGCAAAATATTTTTCCATATTAGTCATGTTGTGAAAGAAAATATGGATCAAAAACCCCCCAAAACCTCATAAAAATAAATTAAACAATAGTATGCTTTAATCTGCATTCAGATTTTATCAGTTCTTTCTCTGAAGGTGAATAGCATTTTCATCATAAGTCCTTTCACCGTAAGTCTTGGATCTTTGTATTGCTGAGAAGACCTAAGTCATTCATAGTTGATCATTATATATATATATTACTGCTACTGTGTACAATATTCTGGTTCTGCTCACTTTGCATCAGTTCATGTAAATCTTTCTAGCTATATTAAGAGAAATCTTGTGATGGAATACTACTATGCTTTAAGAAATCATGAGCTCAATGATTTTAGAAAAACATAGAAAGACTAGTGTGAAACAATGAAGAACAAAATGAGCAGATCCAAGAGAACATTGTATACAATAACAATATTGTTTTAAGAATGAGTTTGAATGAATAGTTATTTTTGACTATTATAAACACCCAAATTAACTATAAGGGACATATGAAGATACTGTTTGCTTCCAGAGAAAGAACTGATAAATATAAGTACACACATAATAATTTTATATCTATATCTATATATCTATATATCTATATATATATATATATATATATATACATATATATGTGTGTGTATACATATGCATATTCATACAGACACACATATAAATATGTCTATTTGCATCTAATGGTGATCATCTCTAGGGTGGGGGAGGGAAGAAAAAAGGGGGAAAGAAATTTACATACCAATTTTGTTGTATATTTAAAAGGAATAGCAAGTTATGCATGGTAGATTTGCCATTTCACATACAACCATCTTTTTCATTGAACTATGTTATGGAGAAGCTTGTGTTATTCCATAAATTAAAAACAGAATAAATTTTTTAAAAAGAGAGAAGTCTTGGTAGAATATCTGTATATGAGAAACTTTTTCAACCTTCAAATATGAGTAAACATTTGACATACAGAATCCCAAATTTGAGAAAATATAAATAAGTCAGTTAGGACTTAGTTTCCTAATTTAAGAGAATAACTTAAGGCCTTCTCCTGTCACTTGTCAGATTAAGAGCACATATCCTATAACTTTTAATTGTTCCTTTTTCCTTATTTTCACCTCTTTTCCCAATAACTTCATTTGGGCTCAGATGGTCCCATAGCATCATAGATAAGACCCTCCATGTCTCCCTTGTGAGCCATTCCCATCTCCTGCCTGCTGGTCAAAATATCCTTTAACTAAATTCTATTGGACACTTAAGTCTTAAGCATGTGTTTCCTTTTCTCCTCCCTAGTGCATAAGCTGGAGTTACCACCTAATTACTCATCTGGACAGACATGTGCTGACAAAAGAACATATTGAAATGGGCTGCAGAAACTGAGCAAGTCTTCTCATTTTTAAATTCCTCCAAACCATGGAACCTGCATTCCAATTGCTGCAGAGATGAACCCTAATTTGCCCAGTAACTCAAGAGCATGCACTAAGATCTAGAGGAGTTGCCATCCTCAGCAGTGGAGGGTTAAAACTTATGAAGTCCTTGATCCTTGGTATATTTGGATGCCTTGATTCTGTCCATCGGGTTTATGCCTTTTATTGGTGTAGAGATAGCCTTGGCTGATGCAGAGTTCAGTCTCCCTGCATTTTCTCATTCTACAAGGTTCTTTATTTGTCTTTCTATTGCAGCCAGGGGAATGATGGCAACATTCAGAATTTTAACTTTTTTTTTTTTTTTTTTAGCACAAGTGTCTGTAGAGGGTATTTACTAATTGACATGAAATGCTAAAGTCAGGCACTGGAAATATAATAACCCTCAATTGTGATTTGAGCAACATGACATGAGGATTTCATAATCTCAAATGCATAGGGCTGTTGTAAATTTGAGGTACTGCATTCCAGAGCTTCAATATAATATGTAACTTACGTTTGTTTATTAATCTCTTTACAAACCAGCACTTGTCCATTTCCCTCCAAAGGTGTGACATTACTAAACTTTACTTCCTTGTTAAAAAAAAATGCTTCATTTTTTAAAAACACAACTACAAACATGATGTGAACAAATTATCTTGAAAATGTTTCTGTTAGTAGGAACTCTGTTTTTAACTCTCGGCATGGTGAGATTTTAATATTGTCCTATTAGAAATTCTGTTAAATTCTCATATCTACTACAACTTTTTTGGATTAAGTTTATGTTACTATTCTGTTAAAAATATAACAATTTCTAAATAATAATGGCTAGCATTGATATAGCACATTAAGATTTGCAAGGTACTTTACAAATATTATCTCATTTGATCCTGACAACAACCTGATCAGAGAGGTGCTATTATTATTCCCATTTTCCAGATGAGGAAACTGAGGCAAAGAAAGGCTAAATGATTTGGTCAGGGTCACATAGCTAAGGCTAGAGTTTACCTCCATTTTCCTGAATGGCAGGTCTATGCCTTTATCCACTATGCTACCATTTGCCTAAACAAAAATGATATAGGTCAAGAATCCAGAATCATTTACTTCTTTGAAACCACAATTTCAAAATCCAAATCCTTATCTCAGATATCATCTTCCTACACACCAAATTGTTTCCCAAATTTGCTTTTCTCTTATGAATTCTTTGCCTTCTGTGGGCAGTAGGGATAAAAACCAAAACAAACGCAAACACAAGAATCATCTCTGCTCTCAGGTCTTTGGTTTCCTGAACTATAATTTATAATTCTTTAAAAAAAATTCTCTTGCATGGGCTGATGCAAAGTGAAATGTACTGTGTACCAAGTAACAGCAGTATTGTAAGATGATAACTGGGAATGACTTGGCTATTTTCAGCAACACAAAGATCCAAGAAAACTCTGAAGGACTTATGATGAAAAACACTATCCATCTCCAAACAAAGAACTGCTGGCGTCTGAATACAAATTGAAGCATACTTTTTTCTAAACTTTATTTTTCTTGAGTTTTTTCTGTTTTCTTTCACAACATGACTATTATGAATATATTTTGCATGACTATACATGTATAATCTATATCAAATTGCTTGCCTTCTCAATGCTAGGGGAAAGAGGAAGGGAGAGAATCTAGAACTCAAAAGTTTTAAAAAAACAAATGTTAAAAATTGTTTTTACATGTAACCGGGAGAAAAATAAAATGCTAAATTTTTGTAAAAATGTTAAAAAAAATTCTTCCTAGATTCTGTCTGCCTACATAAATCAATGAAATGGATAATAATAATCAGGTCTGACAAGTTCTGGAAGATTCTTCGTCATATCCTGAATGCATTAATAGACGTTCTCTGTTTTTCATAAGTTAATACATTAAGAAATTTGTGATACTCACATATAACCCAAATGCAGGGACACAAAAGGAATTTTCATTAATTTGACTAAAGATTTGAAAGTAGATACACCATGATCCTAGTGGTGTCTCAGACTAGTTTACTATCACCGTATCTATTAGATACATATTAGAGGCTAGAAAGGAGGATAAATATATAAACATATACTTGAATGTCTACCTCCAGAGGTATAAAACCAAAAATCAGGTACAAGTAGATCTTCTTGCTTCCAAAGAACATCTCATGGATGTGACAGGCAATCAGTCATCTGGCAAGTATTTACTGAGTAGTCAGAAGAGTGCATAGCTCTTTCCTAGATTTTGGGCTTAAGTATTAAGAGTAGATAAAATCAGGATTCCTGATCTCAATGAGTTAACAATGAATGTAAATTCCAGAGATAAAAATCAGTTGCCAACTATGTGTCTTTGATTGTCCCAGAACTTTAGCCTCTGGTCTAGGAAAGAAGAACACTAGAACTCTTTACGACATTAAAAGGTTTTAGAGGGATGACAAATAAAATTGGCTTTATATTATAGTAATATTATATATTAATATTATATAATATTAAATGCCATATTCATTGATTTACCTATGATCGTGTGCATCTTGATTATGTTTCTGACATTTGCAACACTTTATAAGAAGTAAAGAGTGGAAGAAGCAGCACACGTTCAACTTTGGAAGAAAAATATGGCCCAACGGCTAGAGCACTGGGTTTAAAAATTAAAATGTATGCATTTGGTTACTAATTCAAGCAATGAATTGGTAAATAACCTTAGGAAAGCCTCTGTTTCATTTTTCCTTCCTATGGAAAGTGGGAATTTTAACTGACATCCAAGATCTCTGCAAGATTTTGGGCTATATTTTGTACAATAATAACAATAAAAATAATGATCATTCACATATATATCCAATATTTATACAGGACATTAAGTTTTACAAAGCAATTTCCTTACAATAATCCAGTGAATCAAGCTGTTCAGACCCTCTCCCTCAGAATCTTATCACTCTCACATTCAGGTTCTCTTTTTGCCTCTGTATGAACACTCACTCATTCCTTATGGAGATTGATAGAAGCTCAGAACATAGATTTTTGTCCCATGTCCTGCCACAAACACATATGCATATCCATATATATGTATTCATATGAATTCATATGCCCCGTACCCAGTTTCATTGACAATGTGCCAGAGTCACAGGCTCCTAGACTGTTTTTCATACCCTCTACTTCTTCTCTTAACTCATTCTCCTTCCTCCTATAGGCAGACTTGTTACAGAGACTTGTTACATTCACATTTTCCTTTCAGACACAATCTGTCACTTTCAAGACTCCCAATAAACACCCAGAGAATAGTTCCACTAGTCTAACACTAATGTTGAAAATTCGACCCAATGTAATCTAGATAAGCTTGAGGGTTGTCAGCTGTGGGCTGCTGTGGGCTGCTGTGGCCCTTTGCTGTTTCCCAAGTACAGATATTCTCCCTGTGCTAGTATTGTCAGACTCAAGCACAGGGAATGCAAATATTATGGTCCCTGTATTTTTTTCACTTAATAGTATTTTTTTCAAATTACATGTAAAGATATTTTCAACGTACATTTTTATAAGATTTTGGGTTCCAAATTTTTCTTCCTCCCTTCCTTCTCTCCCTAAGATGGCAAGCAATCTGATATACGTTATACATGTACAATCATGTTAAGCATGTTTCCACATTAGTCACGTTGTGAAAGAAGAATTGGAACAAAAAGGGAAAACCATAAGAAAGTAAAAACAAACAAGTGAAAATGTTTCAATTTGTATTCAGACTCCATTCAGAACTCCAGTTCTTTCTCTGGATGTGGACAGCATTTTGCATCATGAATTTTTTGGAATTGTCTTGGATCATCGTATTGCTGAGAAGAGCTAAGTCTACCAAAGCTGATGATTATCACACAATGTTGCTGTGACTATGTACAATGTTCTCCTAGTTCTGCTCACTCAGCATCAATTCATGTAAGTCTTTCCAAGTTTTTCTGAAACCCACCTGCTCATCATTTCTTATAGTACAATAGTATTCCATTACATTCATATACCACAACTTGTTTAGCCATTCTCCAATTGATGGGCATTCCCTCAGTTTCCAATTCTTGGCCACCACAAAAAGAGCTGATATAAATATTTTTGTACTTGTGGGTTCTTTTCCCTTTTTAATGATCTTTTTGGGATACAGACCTAGTAGTGGTCTTGCTGGATCAAAGGGTAAGCACCGGTTTTTAGCCCTTTTGGATGGCTCTCCAGAATGGTTGGATTAGTTCACAACTCCACCAACAATGCATTAGTGTTCCAATTTTCCAACATCTCCAATATTCATCATTTTCCTTGTCTGTCATATTAGCCAATCTGATAAGTGTGAGGTCGTACCTCAGAATTGTTTTAATTTGCATTTCTTTAATCAATAGTGATTTAGGGCATTTTTAATATGACCATAGATAGCTTTTATTTCTTCATCTGAAAACTACCTGTTCATATCCTTTGACCATTTATCAATTAGGGAATGATGATAAATTTTACTTAGTTCACTAGATATTTGAGGTCTTTATTAGAAATACTTGCTGTAAAAAATTGTTAACCAGATTTCTGCTTTCCTTCTAATTTTAGTTGCATTGGTTTTGTTTGTATAAAAACTTTTAAATTTAATGTAATCAAAATTATCCATTTTGCATTTCATACCTATCTTATCTTATTTATACCTACTTTATTTCTATCTCTTGTTTGGTCATAAATTCTTCCCTTCTCCATAGATCTGCCAGGTAAACAATTCTTTGCTCTCCTAATTTGCTTAAGGAATCACCCTTTATGTCTAAGTCATGTTCCTTATCTTGGTATAGGTTGTGAGATGTTGGTCCATGCCTAGTTTCTGTCATACTGTTTTCTAGTTTTCCCAGCAGTTTTTGTCAAATAATGAGTTCTTATCCCAGAATCTGGGGTCTTTGGGTTTATTAAACAGTAGATTACTATGTCATTGACTACTGTGTCTCTTGTACCTAACTTATTCCACTGATCCACCACTCTATTTCTTAGACAGTACCAAGTAATTTTGATGATTGCCTCTTTATAATACACTTTTGGATCTGGTATAGCCAACCCACCTTCCTCTGCATTTTTTTGTTAATTCCCTTGATATTCTTATTATCACTGTTTTAGGGATCACAAAATTGAAATTCAGGAAAGTAATTTAAAGTACAGTAGTGAGGTAGTACAGTGAATAGAGGGCTAGGTCTGGAGTCAGGAAATCTGATCTCAGATGCTAGCTGTGTGAGTCTGGCACTTACCCTCTGCCTGCCTTTGTTTCCTCAGCCATAAAATAGGAATATCATAGACTCCCTCCCAGGGTTGTGGTGAGATAATCATTATAAAATGCCTAGCTCAGTACCTGGCACATAGTAGGTTGTCAATAAATGCTTCTTCCTTTTTCCTTATACCTTCTCCCCATATAGCTAGTAAATATCAGAGCTGGAATTAAAATCCAAGTCTCCTGATTCTACGTTGAGTGTTCTTTCCACTGTGCCAGAAAAAAACAGAATTGGTAAATGCTGATTCCTGGGAAAAAAAATTCTAGAATGAATTAATTATTAAAAGGTTATGAATTAGCATTTAGAAAAAACTGCAACAATCTTTGAAAGCCAACATGACTTGATCAATAACAGATCTTGCCAGACTGATCTCCCATTTCCAAGCGCATATGGGTGTGTATGTGTGTGTGTGTGTGTGTGTGTGTGTGTGTGTGTGTCTTTTATGGGCTTCCTAGACTAGTTGGTGAGGGGAATGCTACTAACAAAGTTACACATGGGTTTTGACAAAGTCTCTTATGCTATCCTTGTGGAATAATGGAGGGACATGAAACAAATGACAGTAGAGAGATCCAGACCAGCTGAATGTCCAGCACCCAAGAGTGGTCATTAAGGAGTCCATGTCAACTTAGACAGAGGGCCCCAGTAGAATGTCCAGTGAATGGTCTGTGTTCAGTACTTTGCTGTTCAACCTTTTTAGAAATGACTTGGACAAAGCATGGGTGGCATTCTTATAAAATATGCAGATCACATGAATTTGGGGAGCTAGGAACTGGATGATGGGACACAAAGTGATACTGACTAAAACACTGTGATGAATCTCATGAGGTAGAATTTAAAAGAGATTACTGTCTTAGCGCCACTTCGGTTAAAGGAACCAATCTCACAAGTACAGAAAGGAGGACGTGTTACCAGACAACAATTCATATGAAAAAGATACAAGGAATTCATCAGAGGGCAAGATCAAAGCGTGTCAACAATGGAACATGGTAGATAAAAATACTAAAGTGATTTTAGGCAGCATTTGAGAGACAGAGCTGGTGTCCAGAATAAGGGAAATGATAGTCTCATTACACTCTGCCCCTGGTCAGATCACTTCTATAATATTATATTTGTTTCTTAATACTCCAATTTAGGTGTTGGCACATTTTCAGAGGAGAGTAACTCAGATTATGACCAGGCATTGGAGAAAATAACATACCAAGAGAATATAGGAACTAGGGATGTTTAGCCTGGAAAAGAGGCTTATAAGGGGTGTAATAGCTGTTTTCAAGTATTTGAAGGTCTGTTTCTGGAGAGGAACTTAGACTTATTCTGTTTGCAGAACCACAAGCAATGGATAGGAGTTTTCTGAGAGGCAGAGAAGGAAAAGGCTTTGCTAAAAATTATAGGCATTCAAAAGTGGAATGGGCTGCCTCCAAAGTGGAGGGAGCAGATTTCCCTTTTTTGGAGATCTTCAGGCAAAGGCTGAATGGTAGACGCTACAAATGTGCTTATTAATCAACTGATTAATGACCATTTGTCAGGGATTATAAATTCACTGGTGGGGCCTTCTAGTCTAACTCTCTTAATTTTGCAAATGAGGAAACTGAGTCCAAGGAGGTTAAATGATTTGGCTAAGGAGGTCATATGGGTAGTCACTGTTAATGGGAATTTCTGTGTCAGCTATGGATTAGATTATATAACTTTTGAGATCTCTTTCAACCTTGAGATTCTACCAGTGTATACAACCCACAGACAGCTAGGTGGTGCAGTAGATAGAGCACAGAGCATGGAGTTAGTAAGACCTGAGTTCAAATGCAGCCTTAGACACTTACTAGCTGTGTGACTCCAGGAAAGTCACTTAACCCTGTTTGCCTCACTTTCTCATCTATTAAATAAGCTGGAGGAGAAAAAGGACAAACCACTCCAGTATCTTGGCTAAGAAAACACAAAAACAAGATCACAAATAGTATGACTGAAATGACCAAACAACAACAAAATGCAACCCACAAGCAAAAACCTCAATAAAGGCAGAAGTCAAAGTCCAGGAATACTAACAAAATTAGGGGACCAGAAAGAGGCAGAAGGCAACCATCAAGCCAGTGCAGCCCAAACATGAGACCTGCTGGAAAGGCTTCTCTTCTGAGCAGATTTTGCAGTTTGGTGCTATATGAAGATGGCTCTGGAACAGTAACATGTATGCGAAGCTTTATGAAACCAGTTCCTCCATCTTCTGCAGAAGGTCATGTATGGCCCCTGTACTAGGTTCATGTCTTCCTTCCCTATTTAAGCTTTTGTAATCATCCTATCCACAGTAATTTTCTTGATGATGATGGGATATAGACATCTGTCTCACAGATGTGATCATGGTTTATCTTTAACATGTGACAAATACTCTAAACCTTTGCTTATTACTGTCAGTTCATGCATATATAGCAAATGGGTTCCCCCTTCAAACAGAAGTCAGATGACTATTTGTTACAAAGGTGAGAGTGGGGATTCTTGTCTTGTAGAGATTGGATGAGATCCAATTCTCAAATCCTATGAATCTGTGATTCTTTGTTATTTTCTCCTCTAGTGCAAATAGTTACTTCTCCATAACTTCTCATTCTGGTCCATGTCTTTCCATAAATATAGGATCTACCCAACATACTGGAGATCTATCAGTCAATCATATATATCAATCAGTCAATAAACATTTATAAAGCACCTACTATGTGCTAGGCACTGTGCTAAGCAATAAGAATATAAAAAATAAAAGTAAAAAAGTCCCTGCCTCAATCTAACAATGTTATTGCCCTGAAGCTTACACTCTAAAGAAGAGATGATATAGAAGGAAGCTGAAAAGGTGGGGAGGAAAGAGCCTAGTACAGGGGCTTAAAGGTTAAGTCTAGAGGAGTATGATTAGGGAGGAAATAAAGAAATGGTGGGTATGGTTGCCATCCTTAAATGGAAGAGTTCTCCATCCCTACCCTCTCCAAATCAGAGAGAGGGGCCCCCAGGGCAAAGGATACTGATGAGGTGTCAGTTCTAGGGTTGAAGGATCTTGCTAGATCCTGGGGCATGATGGTAAAGACCAGAAAAGTACAGCCATGTGGGAGATGTGATTAAGATAAGCACTGAAGGAGAGGAAAGTCGGTTTCCTCCTAGGCAAGATGTATAGTGTCCAAAACAAAGCAAGCCAGAGTTTTCTTGGTGCCAGAATCCTAAGAGTTGAAATGGGAAACCAATTTCAGAAGAAGAGATTAATTCTTCGAGTAAAGGATCAGGGGGCAAGACTTAGGAAATGTCAAATATGTGACTATTTGTATAACTCAACCTATTTCCCCAAAGTGTGGTAGATTTTTGTGGCAGCTATACTCATTTCTTACTATCTCTCTGCACTAATGTTGGCATGGTCATGAGCTAGGTCTACCATGTACTTTCCTGACTCAGATGTACCAATAAGACCATGATTTGAGGAATGTCCATCTTTTCTAGTCATACACAATCAGTTCAATTCAATCCAAAATATATTAAGTATCTCCTAAAGACAAAATCCTTCTGTCATGCAAGTTGTCACATGGAAAATATCCAGTTGTGATTCTTCTGAGATCAATGTTTCATGATTCATAGTCATGAAACATCACCAGGAGACAACTGATTGAATGAAAAGCAATGATTAAGCACTTACTTTGTGCCAAGAAGTGTGCCAAACATGGGAAATATAAATACACTGAGACAACCTTTGCTCTCAATGTGGTTTCATGTGAATGGAGAAAGACAACATACAAAGTGGAGGGGTAGACATGAAGGAATGTTTTGGTCTAAGAAATCAAAGAGACTCCAAATGGAGCTGTTCTTATTTGTCCTTCATCTTTCAAAGAGGACCATGACATCAAGAAGTTGATGCTATGACTTGCTGTGCAAAATCAGCAGCCTCACTTTCTCCTTTGGAGTCATCTGGGTCCAGTGGCAAGATATAGATTGGGATGACTGGAAATGGTCCTGATACATTGAGAGACCTTGACTTTTTTAAGCTAAGATCTATTCCAGGTTGGTTTGTCTGAGGCAACACCCATTCAGTGATTAAGGCTAGGTAATAAATGAGGAAAGATAGACCTCTTTACCTGTCAAAACCCAAACAAACCAAAAACCCAGCCTGGGAGAGAAAGACCTTCAGGGTTTCTGGCCAAAACAGAAACAATTGCTATTTATATTCACTCTGAGCAATCCAGTGTGGCTTGTCCTGGGACCTATTGTTAAGAGCCAGAGTGATTTGGGTTTAAGGCACAGTCCTTAAGAAAGAAAATCTAATGCATAAACCCCAAGATATCTTTTGAGGTTTAAGCAATCAAAATTTACTTTCCTTTGGGCAGAGCACTGGCTGGTAGGGGAATGATACTCTATATGGAGAGAGAGAGAAAAAAAGAGAGGAGAAGAGAAAAGAAGAACGGAGAGGAAAGGAGAGGAGAAGAAATTGGATCCAGTTTGACAGAGACAATGCCATTCAGTGACTAAGGCTAGGTAAGAAATGAGGTAAAGAATGGAGCCATTGAGGAGCTGGTTGACATGACCTTTCTAGAATCAATGGTATTATTGATTTGATTACAAAATTTTAAGAACAAGAAAGGGAAATGTCAATAAACTCCAGATAGACATATGGCTTGGGTATAAAGAGTGACATCATAAGGATTAATTTATTTAATTAAAGCAGCACAGGAAAAGATACCTTTTGCAACTGTGGTAGGAGAAGAATTTTTGGCCAAAAAAGATCACAGAAGAAAAACTGAACAATTTTGATTATATAAAATTCTGGACAAGAGTCAATAAATGGAAAATTAGAAGAAAATCAGTTAACCAGGAAAAAAATCTTTGCAGCAAATTTCTTTGATAAAGTTCTGGTAATAATAATAATTAATATTTATATAATACTATGTGCCCAGCTCTCTATCCACAGCACTCTCTAGTTACCTCTAATATCCAAGATATACAGAGATTCAAGCAAGATCCAGTCCTTAGTTGATAAACATTTAAAGGATATAATCAATTTGCAAGGAAAAAACCTCAAGCTATCAATAATTGTCTGAAAAAAAATGTTCCTAATCACTAATGTAAGACATATGCATATGCACATGGCACTTCTAAACGCAGCTTCCAGGGAGATATGTATAGACATCTCTGGAATCTTGCCCATCCCTCTCCAAGGGACACTTTTGATTCTTTCCTAGAGAGGAGCAGGAGACAGGGCCAGGAGACTAGAAATTTCTTTCTTTCAGAAGGGGTCCTGAACTAGAATTATATTGTCATCTGCCTTGAGGCTACATCTTCTAGACCTCTGGATCCAGACCACCAAAGACCATGCCCTAGAGAGACTGAGTCCATTCAGATATATAACTCTAGCTCTGGAGCTGAATTATACTAATTAGCATGTCAGTGAGCACCATTTCATGTAGCCCACTATACTTAACTGTCCCTAGTGACATGATTTTAAAAAAATCAAAAGCAACAAAGCTGCTAAGGGGGAAGACAACCCAAGTTTATTCCCACAGATTCGACTCCTTTACACCAAATGCTAGGAATACAAAAGACAATCACACATAATGAATAGAGAATAAACTCATTTAATGGTGAATAGTGAACAGAAATTGGAGAAGTTATTCAGATTAGAATATACCAGAAAATCCACAGGGTAAATGAACTCTTCTCCTGGGAGTGAGATACTTCAGCTCAACTGAGAGAGGATCTGATATCACCGAGGGGAAATTTCTGAAGTCTTTAAGGAGGCAAGCATTAAAAAATGCTTTTTGAATGACTAATGTGAAAATATGTTTACTATGAATGTATATGTAGAGCCTTATCAGATTGCATGCCATCTTGGGGTAGGGGGAAGGGAGGAATGGGGGAAAAATTTGGAATTCAAAATCTTATGGAAGTGAATGTTGAAAACTAAAAATAAATAAATTGGTAAAAAGAGATGCTTATTGATTGTTTCAGTGGATTGTTAGAAGCATAGTTTAATGGTCTGGGGTTAGCTAGTTATAAGCTGGGTTACCCAAGTACTAACTCACTGACTCAGACTCAGTACGGGACTTCCAAAGCTGAAATGGATTGTCTCTCAAGCCTGATCTCTGTAGACCTGGAGGTCAGGAGGGTAAATCACTGAGAGCAAACTCATACAGTCCTCAGTTTCTAGCCAGCCTCAAACCATCAGAGCCTGCTTTGAACCCATCCAGTCCCAGCCATCTTCTTGTCATCTGCCTTGAGGCTACATCTTCTAGATCTCTGGATCCAGACCACCAAAGACCATGCCCTAGAGAGACTGAGTCCACTCAGATATATAACTCTAGCTCTGGAGCTGAATTATACTAATTAGCATGTCAGTGAGCATCATTTCATGTAGCCCACTATACCTAACTGTCCCTAGACCATTGAACCATAAAGGCCTATCTATCCATATATATTATGGGTATGTGTATGTATATTTATGTGTGCATATGAGAGAGAGAGAGAGAGAGAGAGAGAGAGAGAGGGAGAAAGAAAGAGACAAAAAGAGGGACTAGTTCAATGGACTAATGGACTCCCCATTAAGATATAAATCTCTCTAGACATGACTTCCTCCCCACACACACACTTTGTTTTTCCAGTGTGGATAAATAGAGGAATTTCTTTGTCCCTATAACATACCATAAGGTATTTTATACTAGTATCATAAATTCTGCTCATTATGACTTTTTATCAGTGGTCATCAGAATTCATTTGACTTTTGTTGCCTTTCCATTTGGGAAGCTGAGGATTTCCTAGACAGACTTTTCTCTATACTTATGTCCTTTTCTTTCTTGGTAATTTGACTTTGAAGCCCTCCTTTCTTGTACAACTGTGCTCTATACTTAACTTATTTTCCATTTTCTTATTGTTGTTACCAGCAATCCTTCTCCCATCTTCTCCCCACCAACAGAAACTCACATATTCAATCTAAATTAAAGATACAGACTTCATTGTTTGGGAAGGAATACTGGCAGACACCCAAAAGCAGAGGGATATCCTAGCTGATTTCTTGAGTTTTCTGTATGTTCTAGATGATTGAGGAACCTATGAATATATGATATAACAAAAAAAGAATGGAAGCTAATGTATTGGTATCAAAATACCACAAAAGTTTTTTCTACTTTAAAAAAAAACAAGAGAAGAATAAGAGGACAGAGTTTAAATGTCCAGCTATAAGATCTAAAGAAAAATGTCCAAAATAATAAAATATCCTGTAGCCCATTTTCCTAAATAATTTTATTTTTCTACTTGTATTTGAACAGTAATATAATAAAAATCTGCAATTATGGTTAAGATACAAAATCTTAATTCATTACTGTAAATCTAGTTTGTTAAAAAAAACACCTTTGTTGTACTCTTAATACTTAAAAATTAGATAAATTGTTTCAATGGCAACTAGAAACCCATTTATTTTAAAAAATCAAATTACTTCATAATTAAAATTCAATAGCTGCTTTACCGAGGACAAATGACACATTGGTAAGTTAAAGATTGACTTTCATCTTTATTTTCCTTTGTAAAGACGTGACACCAGACAATTCTCTGGCATACATTTTCCTAATGATGTCACATCTTCCATGGCAACTGATACAAGCCTATTGTGTGAAAGGTAAAGCAATTCCTGCTTGCTTTTCTTTTTGCAATCATTACATAGTCTGCTAAAATTCTGATAATATTAAACCTATTTATACTTTTAATATATATAAATGAAGTTGATGTTAAAAATAAAACCTCAAATTTTGACCTTAGAGCCAAAGAACATGGCAATCAGGTGTAGTAATGACTATGCTAAGGTTTTTACTAATCTGTGCTGGTCCAAGCCTTTGTCAAGTCCTTCATGATTAAAAGTAGGTTTAATAAACATCTAAACAATTAGCTGCCCAGGAAACAGCAAAAACAGATCCTATCTAAAGCTACTTTAAAAAAAGAAGGGGTGTATAGTATATGAACTCATGTCACTGGATATGCAAAGCAAAAGACAGACATGCTAATGAATCTAGAGTAAAAAAGGAATTAGTGAGATCAATAAGAGTACTTTCCTCCAACAAATCATTCAACATTTACTAAGCACCTTCTATGTGCTAGGCATAGTGCTAAGCACTCTGGACACTGAGTTCATCCCTCACTTTGACTGCATCATCAGACAGTCCAATGTCTGATCACTTTATTTCATACCTGAGTGGAGTCATGTGATACATTATCATATAGCACAATCCTTTCAGAAGCTTCTGAGCCCTAGATTCTCTCTAGTCTAGAAGAGTGTAACAGTAATCAATTCAGCAGATACTTAGCCCTTAGTAACTTAGGGCTAAGTATGGAAAGTGTGAGTTCTGTCTCCTGTTGAGAGGGTGTGAAGTCCCCTGTTGCTGACAGAAGGCTAGTGTGTATATATAAGAACAATTCCAGAGACAGAGAAACAGAATTGGGAATCTTCCTCCCAGTGGCTCCTGTTGGAGGAAGCAGGATTGTCCCAGCATCTGGGAGCTGGGCTGCTGGACTGAAGAACTGAGTTGGAGTTTTCTTGAGAGAGAGAGAGAGAGAGAAAGAGAGAGAGAGAGAGTTTCTCTCCCAGCATCTGGAAGCTGACTGAGAACTGAGTTGGAGTTTTCCTGAGACCAGAATCTGGTGAAGACTGCCTGGAAGGCTGAGGGGCTTGCCTGGAAGGCCTCCTGGAAGGCCAAGATTTCTCCTGGGTACTAGGGCCAGCTGAACTGCTGGACTGAAGAAGCATGACCAGCAACAGAAGTGGTGAAGGGTTTGAGATGTGCTGGACCCTGTGAACTTCAGTGTGTGCCAGGGACAGCCTTGAGGACTGGACAATGACTTGGGAGCTGTCTACCTCTGAGGACTGGACAAGAACCTGGGAGCTGTCTGCCCCTGAATCCAGGTGACTGGTGGATTCAGGAAGGAGCTGGGACCATGGAAGGGGATCCAGGGAATCAGAGAAACTACCCCAAGTCAAGATGAAGAAAAGGCTTCCCCTTGGAAAAATTAGGTTTGTTGGACACCGAGGGGTGGAGGGTTTGTGTGGTTTTCTAATGACTATATTTAGTGACTGATTGCTACATGAGTGATTAAGTTAATTATTTGCCCCATGAGTGGAAGATTGATTATTGTATTGTAAATTGATTGAATGATTAAGTAAGGAGGGTTTCCCCCTTAGGGAAACCAGATGATTATTCTTTTGTTCTTTATTCTAAATATTGTGGCCACAATAGTGAAAACTATGTGGCCA
>CM053587.1:149282473-149311176 GCA_028646515.1 Pseudochirops corinnae | reverse complement strand
AAGATGTAATGCTGTGAATATTATATTATGATTTGTTGTGAATGTTTGCCTTGATTTGTAATGGAATAAATGGAGTGTTCACTACACTGTGTAATCAGAACCTTAAAAGCTGTTCACAGTAGCATTCTTTTGGGAATCTGCTTGTGCATGGCGTTGCAAAGAATGGTCTCCAAATATTTTTTTGATCATGCATCTGCAACAATAAAGATATTTTAATCACCTACTCCCAATATATGTGTACTTATTTATAAATTATATACTATGTACTATTGTAATCATAATTATAAAAGCTTACACAAAAATAGATTTTAAAAGGATGAGATAAAAATGAAGTAATATTTGATACTAGAGTTGATAGGGAGCCATTGGAGTTCACTGAAGAGGTGGGGAGTATGTGACATGGTCAGACTTGTGCTTTAGGAAAGCTTTTTTTGGCAGGGGTGTGGAGGATAGATTGAAGTGAGAAGAGACTAGAGTTTGGGTGACCAATTAGAAGGCTATTGTAATAGTCTAGGAGAGAGTTGAGGAGGGTCCCAACTAGGATAGTAGTTGTGTGAATGAAAAGAAAGGGACAGATACAAGATTTTGTGGAGGTAGAATGTACAAGATTTGGGAACTGTAATAAGGAATTGAGGATAACACTGGGGTTAGAAACATGAAAGGAGGGTAGGTAGTGCCATAGGGAAGCATGATAAAGGGAATTTTTTTTTTTTTGCTTTTTGGAGGGACAAATGGGGTTAAGTGACTTGCCCAAGGTCACATAGCTGGGGGTTTTTTTCGTGTGTGTAAAGTGTCTGAGGTCAGATTTAAACTCAGATCCTCCTGACTCCAGGGCTAGTGCTCTATTCACTGCTCCATCTAGCCGCCTCAGATAAAGGGAATTTAAAAAAAAATTTATTTGGGGACTTCGAAGGCAGTGGCTGCAGCAGTATTGAAATAATACCAGGGCAGGAAAGAATATGCTTGGTCGGGGGAAGGGGAAGCATAGGAATTTTCCTAGTGGCATCAGTACAGGTACTGCTCTGGGTTCCTGGTAGCTATTATGCCTGGCTTTTCAGGGAAGAGGTTGGATACTTGAATAGCAGAGAAAGGGGGTAGCGTAGAGAAGTATTGGGGATAAGGGTAGATGTGTCTATATTGGAGATAAGCCTCCCTTAAAATTGGCTATTTAAGAGAGGGTGAGATGTGAAATACCTATTTACCCTCCACTAGTTGATCACATACCCCCTGAGGTCAGGTCAAAGTTCCTGGGGTCATACTACAGCCTCCTAGGGAACTATAATTCTCTCTTTGGACGTCACTGGTCATAACATCTTGTATCATAGACCAAAATAATCTACAAATGGATATGTGACCCAAATGTAAAAAGTCACTCCATAAAAAACTGAAGAGAAGGATGAGCTTCATTGATTATAGGAGAAATTTTCACCAAACAAGGGACAGAGGAGATCCATTAAGAAAAAAAAAAGATAAATTTGACTACATAAAATTTAAGTTATTAGATGAACAAAATCAAGGCTGCTGGATAAAGAAACTAGGTCATCATCATTATCATGATTACAGTTTTTTTGGCCCCTGAAATTGCAGCTCCATTATATGCCACTTGCTGTTCCTCTTAAATATATAATGTTATCATGTGTTTCTTTTTTGCTTCCTTTTCTCACCTCTCCCCTTCCCAGAGATGGCTACCATTAGACACAAATATGTGTATATAAGTCAATTCTTTCTCTGGATGATCATACTGATCTTTCTACAATGCTTTACATTTTTCAAAGAGCTTTCCTGAAATACCACTTCCAACGCTCACTACCTAGGGGCTTTTGATTAAGTCATTTAACCTACTGTCTCCCACTCAGGACCTCTGCATACTCATCTGTAAAATAAGAGGGTTGAACTAGAAGGCCTCTAGAGCTATGATCCTTCAATATTATTTCTAGAATAACCCAGTGAGGTAAGTACTACTGGAAGTGTTATCCACATTTGAGGAAAATGAGGCCCCAGGAGGTTTAAGTAACTTGCTCCTGGTCATGCAGCTAGTAAACATCAAAGGTTAGATCTAAACTTGCGCTCCTGACTCCAGGTCTAAGCCTCTGTCTACTAACTCACTACACCATGCTGCATGACCTTAAATTTGGAGGTAAGGTCCACGTCAGAAGCAATGAGATGGGACAAAGGAGGAGTTTTCTCTTTCTTCATATGAAGTACAAATTAGAATTTGAACCACATTCTTTCTATGCAGCAAGTTTATTCACCATAGCTGGATCTATGGTGGCAACAAAGAACTTAAGATAAATCTCCTCAAAATGGCTCCTGACTTTAGCAGGCTGATAGGCAATGGAAGTAAACAATAATGAATGAACAGCTCAAGAATTGCACTAGTGTCCACGAAATAATTAAAGATATAGAGAAAGGCTCCAGTTCTTCATTCTGAAGCCTCACTACAGTCTTGGAATTCACACATTTGAAGCATTCCCCAGCCCCGTGGCTCTCTCTCGGATTGCATGGCTCTTTGCAGACCCTCCATTTAAGAACGGCACCTAGACTGGTCGGGTCTCATTCCTCTCCACTATACAATCCAGAGCTCCGATTCTATGCCCCAGCCCTGGGTACCCACCTTTAGTTTCCTTTGAGGTGCTGTCTTCCTCCCTTAGAATATAAGCTCCTTGAGGAGGTGGGGACTGTCTTTCTACTTGTATCTGTATTCTTATTGCTTAGGAGAGGGCCTGGCATCTGTTGTTGATCACTAGTGTCTGACTCTCTATGACCCCATTTGGGGTTTTCTTGTTAAAAGAGATACTGGAATGGTTTGCCATTTCCTTCTCCATCTCTTTTTACAGATGAGGAAACTGAGGCAAATAGGGTAAAGTGACTTGTACAGCTAGTAAGTATTGAGGATGGATTTGAACTCTTGTCTTAGGTTTGACGCTATCCATTGGGCCACCTAGTACCCATGGCACATAGTAAGTGTTTAATAAACACTAGTTGACTGACAGAGAACTTCAATTTTTTCATTAGTGTCCTAATCCTAGCAGCTTGACATAGTATCTCTATCAACACATATACTTAGGAAAGGCAACTTCATCATTCTACAAGGAGCTTACCAGAAAAGCTAAAACATGCATAAATAAGGGGAATTTGAAATGGGTTTCTAGCAAACAAGAGTTGTAAGTTATCTTATCTCCTTGGCCCCTTCCTTCTCTAAGCTTGAGCCTACTTTCTTCTGGACTTCACATATGCTAGTGGAATAATGTGTTTGGGGTTGGGGTGGGGAAGATATTTTGTATCTACTATTCTTATTTTATCTGCTTAGGAAATACCTCATTAGGCCTGGCTAATTCATATCATCTGGGATGTTAACAAGGCATGGCCCAGTGGATGGCGTACTGGGCCTGGAATCAGAAAGACTGACTCATCTTTCTGAGTCTAAATCCAGCCTTAGTCACTTAACTAGCTGTGTGACCCTGGGCTAGTCACTTAACCCTGTTTGCCTCAGTTTGAGAAGGAAATGGCAAACCACTCCAGTATGTTTGTCAAGTAAACCCCAAAGGTCACAAAGAGTTTGACCCGAATGAACAACAGCAATTCATAAGCACTGACAATCAAGGGAGAAAGTGCATCAATGGTGACTCGAGAGCTACAGCATTAGAAAAACCTACCCCCAATACTTTAGGGCTAAACCTAGAGCCATAAGGGAATGAGAAGCAGACTCAGAAGAGTGAGAGTTGGGCCTCAAAGTATACGTTGCTACATAATCTTCCACGGCTGGAGCCTCATCTAGCTCACTAACTCACCTAAAGAGCCATCTACTTGCACAGAAGTTGCTGTGTGTCTGGATGTTCTTGTAAGCCACACTGTGGAACATGGTGAAGTCATCCACATTCTTCTTTGTCTCTCCCCTCCCCCTATCCCCATTGCCTAGCCAAATGATATCACTTCCTTTCCAAAGTTTCTTGCTTCACTTAAAACGTTGTTTATTTTGCAGCCTGTACTTTTGTAGGGGGTTTTGTTTCCAGATAAAGATAAGCTCGTTTTTGCTGCATTCTGAGATGAGTGTTTGCTATAAAGAGGCAGACCACACAAGGGAGAGAGGGGTCAAAAGGGAACCCAAGACCAATTGCCTTAAATTTAACTGTGAGCCTAGGTTAAGCACTTTTGCTGATTTCACAAAGTGTGGCTTCACACAGAATTCCTTCATTTCTCTTCTGCCTCTTACCAGGCGTGACTCTTAAAATGCTGCCCATCATTTAAAGGGTCATATCAAATGCCACCTCCTTCCAAAATTCTTCCCTGATGTCCCAGCCGATAATAATGAACCTTGTCCTTGGACTTAACAAAACACATGATTTGCTTTTCATTTAAGAACTTTTTCATATAGAATTTTGTATTACAAATTGTGTATGTATTATATCATACTACTAAATATTTTACTTTCATAAGGGCAAGAAATGTGTCAATTTATACTTTGGCTCCCCTCGTTGTCTGGGAGAGTGTTCTAAACATGGTAGAAGATTAATATATATCTGTTGAGGCCAAAGTTAAATAAAATATAGCCCCTGGCCCCCTCCTCAAGGAGTTTAAGATAACAAAGATGTCATATAAACAAAAGATCACCATTTCTTTTTTTGTCTTGGAAGGAAGGGATTGCTGTCTAAATCATCCATCATGTCCTTTAACTTCGGAAAGCAATAAGAAGCAAGTTAGGCAGCAAAAGATTTCCATTTATTATGTATCTGTAAAATTATCTTTATCACAACATTTTCTACCATGTGGGTAAGGAGAGAAACTGGGAAAAGGAAGAGAACATTAGAGAAAATGAGATTTTACAAAAAACCAACAAAAACGCCATAACACACCACACCCAAACTTGGGGATAGGTGAAGAAATGAAAAGCGATAAAAGAAACAGAGAAAAAAAAGGATGAGAAAGACCCCTCCGTGGAATAAAGCATAGAGATGGTTGTAGAAAAGGAGAAGGAGTTGCCTAAAGAATAACTAAGGCATAATTCCTGAATTAGGAGTGAAGATATCAGTCGGAATGAAGGGATATGTTGGTGGAAGAAAGGAAAATATTTCTACTTAAACCTCAAAGATAAATCACGTGTGGCATCGGCCCCTAAGCAAAGTATACATATTCACATGATAGTCAATGTCTTTTCTGTGATGAGACAATCTTATAACTTGAAATCATCTGACTTTCCTCCAAGAATGTGCATTTGCCACTCCATTATTTGGAATAATAGCCTCTTTCTGGCTGTGCTGTAAATTGAGCACATTTTTTTCATTCTTTTAAAATTAAAAATTATTAATATATATTGTTTTTATATAACCTTTATCTTCAAATATATTCTCCCTCTTCCACTATACAATAAACAATTCCTTTTATACAATAAAGTAGAAAAAAAGACAACTGTTCGCAAAACTAACAAGGTATCAATTGAGTTGGGTAGTACAACAAATCTCTGCACCTAGAATTCCCCACCCTTTCAACGAAGGGAAGGAGATGTTCTCATCTTTGTGTGTAAACATAGTTATTAGAATTATACTACATTCAGTTTTTTGTCATTTCTGTTCTTCCCACTTCTACTGTTGCCACTGTATGTATTGTTTTCTTGACTACTTTGTGACGTGTTATCTTCCTTAATTATTAGAATGTGAACTCCCTGGAACAGGGACTGTCTTACTTTTCCATTTTTAACCTCAGATAGATCAAGGCATACAGTAAGTGTTTAGTAAATGCTTTTCCATTCAATTCCATTCAGTTTACTTCACTCTGCATCAGTTTATAGGCTCATAGGATTTTAGTGCCATAGCTAGAAGTGCCTTAAAGAGCATCTAATCTAACTCTGAGGACCAGGGAGGTTAAGTGATTTGTCTATAGTCACAGAGTAAGCCAGATCTGGTGCTTTTCTACCCAAAAACTTACATTTTCAATAGCACTTATCCATTACTCTATTTATATTTCACTTAGCCACTAATTTATAAAAGCTAAGAACAAACTATTGGAAAACTATTAATAGTGGAAAACATAAAACAGAATTTCTGGATTCTTTTGCCAAAACAAATCATAACTTGCAAATAGTTACACAAAAATAACAACAGCAACAGCAGCAACAACAAAAGCAAGCATGTAACAGTAGCAAGGAAGAAAAACAACAAAGCTCTTCCTTGTCCGCATTCCCAAAAGATAAAGAAATACCATTCTTAAATGGAAATGTTATATTGAAAGTCACTCAAATTTGGATTCTGGCTGGTCAATCAGCTAGATCAGTGGTTCTCAACCTTCCTCATGCCGCAACCCTTTAATACTCATATATGGGTGTATCTGCATGCAGGTGGACCCACCTGGAAACAGATAGAGGAGCAGTGTCTCTGTTTCTAAGACCATCAGAAATGTGTTTTCTGATGGTCTTAGGCGACCCCTGTGAAAGGATCGTTCAACCCCCAAAGGGGTTGCGACCCACAGATTGAGAACCACTGAGCTAGAATATTCCAATTGAGCAAACATTTATTAAGTGTCTACTATGTGTAAGGTACCATGCTAGGTCTTCAGACCGGTTATTGTCCTTCATTCTTGAAGACATCACTATGTTAGAGTCAAGTTACAGTGTGTCAAGACTGTGGCTGATCAGACCAAAATGAGCTCTGAATGCTCTACCACAGGTTGGTATGATCCATGTGAACATTTGGGGTGGATTCTCTAAATTTGCACATCTCATGTTCCTTATAAGTTACTTCTATTCCGCTTTGCTCATACAGCACAGCACCATTTCTAATGAGGGCTTGCTATGCTAGACAGTCCTGTGCCAATGTCTCCCATGTCACATAATTACAAATTTCTTAAGAGAGACCTTGAGAGTATCCCTGAATCACTTTTTCTGACCATCATATGAAGGTCTTTGGAATACAAAGATGAAAAATGGCCAAAAGGAGCTTATAGTCTACTAATAATAATAAGAAGGAGGAGGAGGAGAAGAAGAAGAAAGAAGAAGAAGAAGAAGAAGAAGAAGAAGAAGAAGAAGAAGAAGAAGAAGAAGAAGAGGAAGAAGTCATCATAGAAATAGTGGTGGTAGTAATATTAGGTTGGTATAGTATTTAGGGGTTGGGTGGAAGGGAGGAAGATAAACTCTATTTTGGACATGTTGCCAATGGGATACCTAAGAAAAAATGTCCAAAAATCTCCAAAGCTTGAGTTTTGTTGAGAGATTACAGCTAGATATACTGAGCTGGAAATTTTCTGTGTCGAATTCAAAACTGACCCTCAGAACTAGATAAGTTCATCAACATAAAGAATAAAGGGAAGGAGGGAAGGAGGGCTTTACTAAGTGCTTACTCTGTGCCAAGCGCCGGGCACGCAAATCGAAGAAGATGGTTCCTGTTCTCAAGCCTTTCATACTCTAATTGAGGGAACACAAGACATATAGGAGGGTTTGGATATAGGGTGATAGAAAGACCTGAAGATCCCAAGGTAAAAGTAGCAGGACAAATGGCAAGATCCAGGAGTCTTTAGGGTTCGTCAAGGTGTCTAAAAGGAGGGGAGCCAGTAGGGCAGAGAAATTAAACTCCACATGCTGCTGGCAGAATTTGGAGTGTGGCATGAACTAGATTAAAATGTAAGTGGGAAACGTTGAACAAAATAAATAAAAATACAACATAAATAATGGTAATTTGTGGTTTTCTAGGTCAATACACTGCCCACAGGAATCTGTTTTCATTTAAGTTTGACACCACTGCAGTAGGGGCTAATCTACCACCACTGGGAAGCAGGGAGTCGGCCCAGGAAGGGTTGGAATGGAGTGAGGATTCAGGGTTCCCTCTGGCAGTGTTAGGGATTGGGGAGGGGAGAGAAAAAAGAGTCAGTTCCTGTCCCCAAAAGGAAAAAGGGAAGAGGTGTCGTCTTCTCTAGCTCATTGTTCTCACTTAAAATTAATCCAGGTAATTTCCAAAATGAAGCTTGAGTATCGCTCACATCTAGGTTCTCCCTAAATGTGGGTAAAAGGTAACTCCAGTTCCCTTAAAAGTATGTAAGGCAGCACATGCAAATAAATATAGGATAGCTTTTATTTTAGCCCATAGAAAACACGGAGGGTGCAAAAGACTCATAGAAACCCAAAAACAAATACAGAAACACATAAAGCAATCAAATGATATATTAGCTCAAAGAGGGAAAATGAACTTTGGGTTACCATTGGGGCAACCCTTCGACATTCTGGTGAGTCGAGTCCTCTTTCCAACAATCCCACAGTTTCCCAAAGACTCATAGTACCACCCTGTGGTTTAGACTCCCCCAGAAGGTAAACACACTTTGTGGCTTCCTAAATAAATAATTCCTTTCTCTTCAGACCTAAACTGTACATATAACTCACTAGGTATGCTTTCCAAAATAGGATGCTCCTTAGGAACCATGAGGACAATCCTCTTCTTTCTTTAAGGAGCAATGCTGTATCAGAAAATTCCCTTCTCTCTTGAGAAGAACCAATCCCCAAATTTTCCCTTTCCACCCAAACTCTTGGATCCAGTGACACTGGTTTCCTCACTGTTCCTCAAACAAGACATTCTACTCTAGGCATTTTCTCTGCCTGTCCCCCAGGCCTGGAATGTTCTCCTCCCTCGTTTCTGCCTTCTGGTTTCCCTTTAGGTTTCTCTAAAATCCTGTCTATCCTGTATTCTACTGCTTAATCCTAGTGTCTTCTCTCTGTTGGTTATTTCCTATTTATCCTGTATATGGCTTGTTTGTACCTAGTTGTTTGCTTCTTATTTCCCTCATGAGACTGTGACCTCATTTCTTCAGTCACCATTGCCTTTTCCATATTCTTTTACAGATAATGACTTGCTCACTTGTGTGACCAAGGTCACACAGCTAGTAAGTGCCTGAGGCCAGATTTCAATTTAGGAAGATGAGTCTTCCTGAATCCAGGCCTTACACCCTATCTACTTCACCACCTAGATGTCCCTCCTTGAGGGCATGAACTCTACTCTTTTGCCTTTCTTTGTGTCCCTAGTGCTGAGCAAAGTGCCTGACACGTTGTAGGCAGTAGGGACTTAATAAATGCTTTTTGACTGATTATGTGCATAATCTATGTTCCATAATCTCACTAGGTTGGCTAAGGGAAGTTTTCAAATTGATCAAGTACCTCCCTTATCAGCCCACCTTTCATTTATATAGTGCTTTACACATCTTACTTGTGTAGAGTATTGAGGAAGGAAGTCGAATTGCAAGGGGTTGAGAAGTGGGCTGTAAGGAAGTAGAGGCAGTGAATACAGACAAATTCTTTTCATTGGTATGGCAGTGGGAGGAGACACATAGGATGGCTGCTTGAAGGGATGTCCAGAACAAGTGAAAAGCTTTTTTAAAACTGGGAACATCAAGCATGGTTGTAGGCACTGAGAAAAGAGACAGTACACAGTAGTGGACTGAAGATTAGAGATCATAAGATTTATACATAGAGATGTATAAATGTGGGACATGGATGTGTGATGCAGGGTGTGAGCCTTGCATTTTAGATGCACTTTGGGACAATCACAACAACCTCAACATCTTTATGCTACTGGATCATCCTATGAATTCTGTGTCTCTCTAGGCAGTCTAGTAGATATACTCTGGAATATACTCAGTAAATTACCAAAAATTGTATAAATGCTCTAATTGGCTTATTTCCAATCTCATAGGGATAGAGATTTCCTGAGGGGGAAATCTCTCTAGTCTTTACTCTTTCCCTTTCTCAGTCTCATAGGCTTAGACAGAACTCACTTCATGGCTATACAATTTATTGTCTGTATGAAGTAACAAATTTAAGTAAGAATGTAGATAAACATTCATACAAGGTATAGAACTCTGGGATGGGCCTTGCAACAAGGGTTACCTATTTCTCTTCTCCACTGTACTCCCAGCTGGTCTGATTGAGATTTAAACTCTGGGTCAAAATTATACCACCACTGTGCTCTGGGAAAAAAAATCAAGGGGAAGAAAAGAAGTGCTGACTGAACTTCAAACTTACCAACCACCAATTCTGAGTTCAGCCTGATCTTAGTTTCTCTTGACTCCGGTCACACACCTGTCTTCTGTCCTCTTGCTCTCCAGTTCTTATGCTTTTATGTTCATTTTTCACTTAGAAATACCTACCCTGTTTGATTTCTCAAGCTTGAGTGGAAGTCCCTTCCTCAAGGTGATGAAACACCAAAACAAAATTCTCCTGAATGCCTGACAACCATTTGACCCAAGGATTCGTTATCTCCTCCAAAACCTCTGTGGTCTTGGAGAGGTCCTCTAAAGTCTTCAGGAACATTATCCTGAAACGTCCTGGGTCTCAGGAATTTGCGGCTACAATAACATTTGGAAGGGACCTTAGGGATCATTGAGTCCAACCCTAACATTTTACACTCTCTTTTCTCCCCCCTCCCCTTGACATGACTGAGTCAGGATTCAAAAACAGGCCCAGCACTCTATCTGCTATACCTCTCATCCCTCAAAGAGAGGGATAAGGAAAGAAAGGACAAGCTTCCAGAGGAGACATTAAGTGAAAAGGAACTCAGAATAATCTAGCATTGCCTCTCATTTTACAAGATGTAGAAAATGAAGCCCAGAGAATTTAGGTGACTCACCCAAAGTCACACAGATAGTAAATGACAGAAGTGGAATTTGAACTCAAGTCCTCTAGATGGGATTACAGCTAGCTGATACAGTGGAAACTCTACTGGGCCTGGAATTGGGAAGACTCATCTTCCTGATTTCAAATTTGGCCACAGACACTTACTAGTTATGTGACCCTGCGCAAATCACTTAGCCTTGTTTGCCTCAATTCCTCATGTGTAAAATGAGCTGAAGAAGGAAATGGCAAACCTCTCCAGTATCTTTGCCAAGAAAACCCCAATGTGATAATAAAGAGCTGGACATGACTGAAATGACTGTACAACCAAAGGAGGAAAAGATCAGTTATGTAGAGGGTTTTTGATGTGTGAAATAGGAGAAAAGAAGACACTTAAGAGCAGAAACAAGGTCATGTGCAAAGAGAAAGGAAAGCGAGAATGACAGAAGGCTTGAGGAAAGAGAATGGATATGGCTTGGAATAGCTTCTGTATTATAGTGATAAAGAGAAAATCTGTAAAAACAACAATTTTAAAGGCTCCTTGAAACAGCAAGGGTCTATTTGAGATTAGATACCATGAACTGATAGTTCAGTCACCTGGTTGAGCAACTTCCTTTGAGACACTGTTCAAGAGTGGGAGTGGAGAAACAAGATAGTGTGATTTAATATATAGTGTGATGGGGCAAAGGAGAGATCCAGACTAAGTGATCTATGAAAATTCAAAGAAAGAGATCACTTTTATTGGGGTCTACCCTCCGTTGGTCCATTTCTGTAAAGTTGAGTCTTGGAAGACAATAGCTAAACTAGTTCAATTCTTAGAGATGCTGTAAAATTTTAAAGGGAAAAGGGGGTCTAGTCCACATAAACAGGTCCTATGTTACTCAGAGGCTTACAGATTATTATCAGGAACATTTGTAGCTTGTTCCCTAAAGCGAAAGGGAACCAGTTGAGTTTGCAGCACAGGTCTTGTGCACATGTAAAAGGTTGCTCTTCCCGGGCTAATCAGGCAGATCTCCATTGCTACATTATGGTGCTATGACCTGCAAAAACCCTTCTTCATATCACTCTAAGAAGGCTGTCTTTATAAGAGTCTAAACTGATGGCAAGAGCAAGATCTTCTTTCATTTTTTGTCTGAGTACAAAATTCTTACAGGACTTCACCTCTAATCTCAGGACAGAAATCATAGGCATAATGACCAGCATTTGGCTTATAAATAAAAGAGGTATTTTGTCTTTTCCATTTTCTAGTTAATTTTTCTTATGTCAGTTGCTAGGGTTATGAAGAAAGGACCTGAAATTCTTTGTTCTTAGGGTGGCTTCCTGAATTTACCAGAGCAACTGAATACCTTAACAGCTTGTTCTTAAAAAATGTTACTGCCCAAACTGACCAGATCCTACTGTGCCTGAACATTTCAGGATAATTGAGGTGACTGCTGTCTATTCAATTTCCTAAAATATTGAGAAAATTTGGAGGGTTTGTTAGAATAACCTTTTCAATAAATGGGTATTATACATTAACTGGTTTGTGTAACCAGTACTATTTGGCATTAGCTGCCAAATTCAGCTTCAGCATCAGCTGAAGACTCTGAGGGATCTTCAAATGGTGTATTAGGTTAGGTATTTCCAAAGGAACAAAAATAGGCAATAAATAGTCATGACACCATATTAGAATATGTAAAGCGAGACTGGCCTTAAATTGTTTCTTCCTCAGTTTCCCTGTATATGAAAATAATAAAATCTGATCTACAATACATTCTTTAAGGATGACTGAGTAGTGTGAAGATGACTGCAATAATTCAAGGAGATCAGAGAGAAAAGCTAGAAAATACCAACAGGGAGGGGAAAGGCAGAAGAGAGTAAAGTAGTAAAATCAGTGGATTTCAGAAAAGGAAAATGAAGAGTAATGAAGAGCAGCAATAGATTTTTACAGAGCCTGAAGTTGTTTTCTTTGCCCGGGGAGAGGAAAAGTTGCTAGGATGACCTGAATTTTTATTGCGGATTTCAAAGAATTATAGAGCTGAAAGGAATATTAGAGATAATTTTGTCCAATGCCTCCACTTTATAGATGAGGAAACAGTTCCAGGAGAAACAATGCAATAGAATATATATTCCAACACACACACATACTCTCTCTCTCTCTCCCCATATTCTGGTAATGGAATAAAAGAAATAGAATGATGAAATATTTTACTGTGTAAAAAATGTGAAATGATAAGTTAGCAAAGCAATATTTAGAAGATGAAAAGGGAATCATAATATCATAAATCTACAGTCAGAAATGACCTTAGAGGCCATCTAGACCAACTTCTTCATTTTGCAGATTAGGAAGCTGAGGCCCAGAGAGGTTAAGTGACTTGCCCAAAGTCACAACAGTAATTAATGGTAGAATCAAAATTTTAATCCTGATCCTTTGACTCCAAATTCAATACTCTTTCTACTGTTGTAGCTTACCTGATCCAAGGAGAAATATGGTATAGAGACTGTAGGTATTATAAACTGTGTGTGTTCAATAGTCATACACCTGTCAAATATATAGTTTAACCATACTAGAAACTTGATATTTGTTGGAATGCTTATAACTTGGGAAGGACATACAAATTATGCAGCAACAAAAAACTATGAAACTTCAAAACAAAGTTAGGAAAGTAAGAATAGAGTTATTCTAGTTGCCAAGATCTTGCTCATATCAGGGGTAAAGAAAATAATTTAGAAACATTATTTACAGGCTAAATAGGACCAAGCAGAAAGTCCAGCTAAAGGGGGATAAATTGGGTCCATCTTCAAAGTCAGAAGAAGACTATTTAGAGCTAAAGAAACAATACGGATTAACAAGGATTAAATGCTACTGTTCTATCAAATTCTTTCAGCACTCAGAATGCCATTCCAACCTTGGCTGCAAATTCACCTTGATTACCTGCTTTAAGCCTCAGCCTCACCAGTCTCAGGAAACCTTTGCTGCTAAGAAAAATTCACTCAGTTCACCTTTTTATTCTGTATCCAATCAACACTTTAAGAAGCTGTGTCTAACATGGTACTTTGCACTACTAATACAGTACACCACTTTACCATTCTCAAGTGTGGAATAGTGGAAAGAGCTAATGGTTCTCAAATTGGAGAACCTGGGTTCAAATCCTAACTCTGTAAGGATTTGACAATTTAAGAATGACATTCAATGAATTGTCTTTATTTCCTACCTGGCTATTTTCCTAGAATTCACCATCTCCACAAATTTATCATTTTTTTTTTTTACTTCTAAGTACAACTTTAATTAGTACATTTTCTGAAATTTAGACAATTAACAAAACAATAAATCAAGCTCTGCTTTGTAGCAATTGATAATTACTATAAATATTCACAAAGAAAATTAGCATATACTATAAGCTCTGGAGAATGGTTAGAGTTGGCTTCAACCTCCCAGTTACCATAATGGTGTGGTCTCCTGAAGAAGAAAAAAAATTCTTAAGAAATACCTGCCTGTTTACCCATTCTTTTGTTTTCTTTTTTCTCAAGGATTTTCTAATGTATATATAGACCATTTTAGAAACTCATCATTCTGACAGATGAAATCAACTTAGAAATCACACCTCTTTAGATCATTTCTTATCCTGTCTACAGGACTTCATCATGACCCTGCACTAAGTAGTTCCATTCCCTTCTCTCCGTTGACCCTTTCACCTTCTTTTTATATGTTGTTCCGCTCCATTAAGACTGTGAGCTCCTTGAGGGTAGGGACTGGACTGACTTTTGCTTTGTTTTGTATCCCTAACATTTAGCACAGTGCTTGGCACATAGTAGGTTATTAATAAATTATTAACTCTGATTCTCTTTTGCTTAGTAGCTAGGTGATATTGAGAATACCATTTAACTTCTCTGGGTAAAACAAGGGGTTGGACTGCTCCCTTCTAACTCTAAATCTATTCTTCCATTTTCTGTGTATGTTTTTCTCTTTAACTAAACTGAAAGCTCCTAAAGTCAGTAGCTATTCATTTTTCCTTTGTTTCCTGTCTATTGATGGAAAGATTCTAAAGATGCTCCTGTTTGTGGAATACTTTGTACTGACTGTATTGGGCATGGGATCACTTAATCCTCCACTGAGCATAGGACCATCTTAATAAGGTCCATGGTCACTCAAAATAGATAAACACAGGCTTCTGTAATAGAAGAATTAAGTTTATGAAGAAGGCACATTTCCAACACTATGATGCGTAGTAATTCATCGAACTGGTTCACCATGTAAATTTTAAAAGATGGGAAATAAACTGGGTCCAGATTTGAAGAGGTGATTATATTTGGGTAATAGTGTTGGAAGAGTGGGCTAGCCATACAATAAGAATGAGGAATAATAGATGGATAGGCTCTATATGTAATATAACACCTTTGAAATGTTGGGTTTTTTTTTTTAATAGTGCAAGATCTCCACTATTTATGTAGATTCTCTATGGACATTTTACAAAAAGTCATCCAGAGTATCTCATAGAATAAGAGGGTATGGGTTGGTTGTGATCTGCATTGGTAGAGGGAGATCTCAATCAAATGAGATCATGGATCCATTGAAATATTGAAGCATATGCCCAAAGAACCCAGTGCTTTAAAAAATACAGACTTTCCCACCCTAATTGTCTCATTATTCCTTTTCCCACTTTTATTACTTTCTGCATCAAGACAAACAGAACATTGATGTGCGAGGCTATTTTAAAAGAAAAGTATGCTGATGGTGTTGATTGTAGGATGGAAAGGATGGGGAAAAATAAACTTTGGCAATACATAACTTCTAGAAGTATGGATAAACAGGATTTGATGGTCATGAAATAAATGGAAATTCTTAATAAGAAGGAATACCAACTTCAGAGATAAAATGGAAAGGATGCATTCAAGGTCAACTTTGCAGTAGTATCAATGTCAAAATATTTTTTAAAATAGTCATAGATTGAGAATGTCTGATCAATTGTGTCATTAGCAATCTTAATTTGTGGCTATAGATTTATAAGAATATAAGGTTTATAAGAAAATAAATAATAATAGATGGAAATTTTTTAAAAGAGGCATAATGCGGACTGGAATTTTGATATTATCTTTTGATAATTTATGTTCGATTTTGTAACAAAATTAGACACTTGTAGGTCGTTTCAATAGTTAACAAAAGGAGATTAGTGTTGGCAGAAGGATAATTAACAAGGATATGCACTGAGGATAGGTTGAGCCAGCTGAGCAAAAATCTCCTAAACTGAGTTGTCCATTATGATCCAGAACCAAGCATCAGAAGCTGGCCAGAGCTTCTTGTGGCTATTCTCTACTGAGGTGATGTCACTATCTGGAACTTTGAGTCTCTTGAGTCAATCAAGTCTTGAGGATGGTCTCAATATATTTTAGCCTAATTTGCATGGGGAAACGAGTTAGGATATTGCTCCTACTCTATTCTATCCTTTGCTAGAGGGCTTCCTTAAAGAGGAGTTGCACAGTGATCATGAAGTGTTATGCTGGAAGCAAAGTGGAAGAGCCAATCAGCTCTATATTACAGTAAACAATGGGCTATGGTGGGTTTGCCTTTTGCTGCTACCAATGCCCACTTTTCTGATACATGGCTGCCATTACCATTGGGATGGTGCAAGTTACTGAGAGAGGTACTCGAAAGGGCAATGCTTAATGCTTCCCAGGAACCCAGCCACATTTCTGTAATTGGGGATAGGGACAAATGTGCCAACTGCAGCCCAGTTAATGTGCTGAGGATAGGCAAAGGATGCTGCATCAAGGGCCTTCTTTCAGCAGGCTTTTTCCTGAGGCAATTGGTTGGTAATAACCATTTGCAATACAAAGCCATTTAGTCTAAACAAGGAACAGTACAGCTCATGCTTCCAAATTTTTCCTTTTTAGTGAGAGGAAAATTGTCTTCATTCCTCAGAGGTTTAATTCATCCTGGCTGCTTTTGAAATCTGAGGCAATTACCTAGTAAAAGTTGGTAAAGACATTTTCAGTCAGAAAAATCCAGGGATGACACAGCTGGTGGGCCTAAACACTAGTTTATGACAATTATCTTAAAGGTATTGTTCTCACAGACACAAAGAATATAAATGTACCTCCTTTTTTGCTGAATTGCCATAGGTAGCTTATTCTGTAATTTCCAGGGTCGGGGGGGGGGGCAATTTGTCACAAGAAGTATGAAAGCTAGACTAGGCTTACCTTCCTCTGCATTATCATCCCCTTTTTTAAAGATATCATTCAATTCCAATCCTAAAGAACCAAGCCAATTTTTCTAGGTTAGGCCTGACTCAGACTAGTCTTAGTAGTTTATGTTCAATTTTGGAACAAGATTAGGCATTCATAATTCAACAGTTAATAAAAAATTTACTTAGCCAGAAAAGGGGAAGGATATTCAATGAAGATTGGCATTAAGACACCTCAAATTGATTCAGTTGAGTGAAGTTCTCTTGTCTGAGTTGACCATCATAGTCCAGAATCAAACATTAGAGAGTACTTGGAGCTCAGGTGACCAAGAAGTGATGACAACACCCTGAGTTTTCAGCTCCTTGAACCAATCAATTCTTTTTTTTTGTTTTTCGCTCAATTTATATTATTTATTTTTAGTTTTCAATGTTCATTTCCATAAGATTTTGAGTTGTGAATTTTCTCTCCATCTTTCTCCTACCCCCCACCCCAAGACAGTGAGCCTTCTGAATACCCCTTCCCCCAATCTGTTCTCTCTTATATCCTTTCCCATGCCCCCCTAACTTTCTAGTAGGGCAAGATGGATTTCTGTATCCCAGTGCCTATATATCTTATTTCCAAGTTGCATGTAAAAGACAAATTTTTTTTAAACATTTGTTTTTAAAACTTTGATTTCCAGTTTCTTTTTCTTCTTCCCTCCTCACCCACCCCCACTGGGAGGACATGCAGTTCAATATAGGTTGTACATGAGTATTTATGCAAAATGTTTCCATAGTAGTTATACTGTGAAAGACTAACTTTATTTCCCTCCATCCTATCCCACCCCTTGCTTATTCTATTTTCTGCTTTGACCCTGTCCCTATTCAAAAGTGTTTGCTTCTAACTACCTTCTCCCCAATCTGCCCTCCCTTCTATCATCCCCCCTCTTATCCCCTTCCCCTGATACTTTCCTGTAAGGTAAAATACCCACTTGAGTGTGTATGTTATTCTCTCCTTAAGCTAAATTCAATGAGAGTAAGGTTTACCCATTCCCTTTCATCTTCCTGCTCTTCTCCTCCACTGTAACAGTTTTCTCTTGCTTCTTTTATGAGATAATTTACCCTATTCTATCTCTCCCTTATTCCTTCTCCCAATATATTCCTCTCTCACTTCTTAATTTTATTTTTTAGATATCATTCCTTCACATTCAACTGTCATCCCTAGATTCCATATAGGAATGTAAATAGTTCAACTTTAATAAGTTCCTTATGATTTCTTTTTCCTGTTTACCTTCTCATGCTTCTTGTATTTGAAAGTCAAATTTTCCGTTCAGCTCTGGTTTTTTCATCAAGAATGCTTGAAAGTCCTCTATTTCATTAAATGACCATATTTTCCCCTGAAGCATTACACTCAGTTTTGCTGGGCAGATGATTCTTGGTTTTAATCCTAGCTCCTTTGACCTCCAGAATTTCATATTCTAAGTCCTTTGATTCCTTAATGTAGAAGCTTCTAGGTCCTGTGTTATCCTGATTGTGTTTCCACAATACTCAAATTGTTTCTTCCTGACTGCTTTCAGTACTTTCTCCTTGACTCTGGAATTTGGCTACAATAATCCTAGTAGTTTTCCTTTTTGGATGTCTTTCAGGAATTTATTGGTGGATTATTTCAATTTCTATTTTGCCCTTGAACCAATCAATTATTGATCATGGTTTCACTACCTTTCAAGGAAAAACTTGCAGGGGAGGAAGGGCTAAATTATTGCTTTTGCCAAGGAGGCGGGAAGGGGTGGTGTTAATAGGTCACAAACTCTATTTGAATCAATTTTATGATGCTAATATAATTAAGTATGCCACTAGCCCTCGATTGAAGTCTTCAACACTTTGAAGACCACTTGTCAGAGATGTAGCAAAGTGTAGTGTTTTGAGATTCAGGGCTTACATCCAAATTTTGGCTCAGATACTCTGCTATGTGACCTCAGCTTCAATTTCCCCATCTGTTAAGTAAGATAATAATAGCACTTACCTCACAGGGTTGTTGTGAAGATCAAATGAGATAATGTATGGAAATCAATTTGTAAACCTTAAATCGTTATATAAATGTTAACTATTTATGTAATGCTTCTATAGCTACTATAATAGTAGTTAAGTACTATTGTCTTTATGTTGTTCATGTATAGATTGGTCTATTGGGTGGGGAACCTATGGCCTCGAGGCCCCATATGGCCCTCTAGGTTCTCAAGTACAGTCGTGAACTTTGGATTCAGTCAAAGGGTCACATATGGCCTCCAGGCCGCAAGTTTCCCACCCTTAGTCTAGATGGCATCATGAGTCTTTTTCAACTCTGATATTATGAAAAGAAGATTTGAGAATAATAAAAGTGACAAGCATAAGTATTCCAGAATAGTTATAATAAGAAAATAAAAACAACATGGATATTCTAAAATAATCAGAAAAGTAAAATGAAAATCCTGAATGTGGAAAAATGCTGCATAATAGAAAGTAGGCATTTAAATGAAGTTCATTATGGCTAAAAAACAAAGACAAGTACTGATGTCAACTTTAATGCTATTTTTTTCCAGTGGAAATGACACATTTTTAAAAATTGAATTATAAGTTGAGAGAAAAGAGTAAAAAAAGATGTATACCCAGATAAAGATCAGAAATCGTTTCTTAAGAACACAAGTTGTATATGATATTCATTTTAAATGTCATCTTAATAAATGAAAATAATAACACCTCATATTTATATGGTGCTTTAAGGCTTAGGAAACAGTTAACCTCAAGAATCTATGAGGTTTTGCATAATAAAGGAAACAAGAAAACAAAACAAAAGCCTGATGAGGATAAGTGAGATAAATAACACATGAAGCACTTGAATCTCTTCAGGGGAAAAAAAAGAAGTCCAATATAAGCTAAGAGTACGTTCATTATGTTTGTATAAACACTTTAAAATAGCATAATGATCCTAACTAGCCATAATATATTAAAAGATAATAACTACCATTGTAACAAATATAGAGAAAGTTACTATCACAGAGAACTTTATGTCATGCAAGACTTCAAAAATCATAATGAGCTCCATCAATTATTATATACCTACAAAGGAAAGAAAAGTTAGAAAAAGGAAGCACATAGTACTGGTGACTCACTCAGAAGCTAGCTACTCTAACAGTATAGTCTGGTATTCCTTCAGATTAATTGGTTTATTTTTCTTTTATCCTCTTTTATCTCCCATCTGCACAAAATTATATTAACATCTCTTCCCCATCCCCTCCCCCAAGTTCTATCCAAACTTCTCTCTAAGTTATAGATGAATTATACATTAGCCTGTTGATTTCAAATTAAAAGAAGCAAAGAAAGGGAAACTGTCCTGACAATTATTTGGCAGATCAAAGCTCACTGTAGATTTCTTTTTATAAGCATTTCCCCCTTTCATGACTGAAAATTATGCATAGTGAAAGCAACTTACTTCCTGTGGCTTTTGTCATACCGTTTGCTGTTTTTGTTGTTTTAAAAAGACAGTTATTCCCCAGAAATCTTCTACTTGCAAATGTTTAGCTTAAACCTTTCATCAGTGATTTTTTTTTAAGTTTGTCTTAGGTTTGTGATTTATTCCATTGTATTTCCATGTGTGTCCTAAAATTTTCCTTGCTGTGGCTGGCATGTAGACTTTATTGTTTATGATAACTGCCAGCAGGTACATTGGAATTATAGTATTCTGCCTGCTGATGTTGTATGGTTGGAGCAAACTATGGAAATACCTAAAAGAACCAAGTTGTCAAGTCGTAGTGACAATGTTATTTGACATTTAAGTACTAACAGTGTGTATTAGGCACTATAGACAACAAATACCATACAGCAGACTCAATCTGAATTTTAAGAGAGGTGAGGAAAATAAAGGGCCAACGCTCAGGAAAAAACATTGGTGGTAAAAGCCTTGAAATCAATCACATATTAAGTCAATCTGGGATAGTGACTATTAAACTTTCTTGGTCAAGATTATTTCTTAAAGGTCTTTAAGAGTAGAAAGAGAAAATGAATGCCACAGAAGATCTTGAATAATAATGCTAGTTAACAGTTACATATAAATTTGCATTTATTAACTTATTTGAATAGCACAACAATCCTATGAGGGAAGTACTGGTATGAACATCTTCATTTTACAGATGAGAATGTGACATCCATGGGCACACACAGCAAGTGCCACTTTAAAGAGAAGGAATTAAACCCCAGGTCTTTTTAGATTCCAAGTCTAGCCCTTTTTCCATGATTCCACATTATGTCAGGAGTGGATGAGATGGAGAAAAAAATATTTCAGACAGGAACCAACATCAATTACATAAGAGACTACTGTGCCTCTAAATATCAAAGATTACAGTTATGTGGCTGAATACACACCTTGTTTTTGGAGGGATAGTCTAGTAGTAATGGAAAGAGGACTAGACTTGGTATCAGGAGACCTAGGTTTGATTCCTGACTGGATTCCATTAGCTGAGACCATAGTTAAGTCAATTTACATCTTTTCACCAGTTTCCTCATCTGTAACATTTCTTTTGCCTTTAGTAGCCAAATCACAGCATTTAAGTGAAAAAAAAAAAGCAATTATAAACCTTTAAGTGCAAGGTAAATGTTAAGTCTTTTTATTATTTTGGAATGTTTGTATGTATATCTCACTGTATAGTATAGAGACACTGTAGTGATTTCTCCACCCTTCAATGAATTTTATTTCTTAAATGCTTATAGTTCATTGTAGTGATGGTGACTCTACATCCTCGGCTTTTGATCAAGGTAGTAGAACTTTGGAGCTGAGGGCCTGGAAACCAGGATTACACCTGGAGCCTGCCTAAGATGTATTCTCTCTCTTTCTTTCTCTCTCTGTCTCTGTCTCTGTCTCTCTCCCCCTACCCCTCACATCACACACATATATATGGTGGGGTACAGGAGCATTAAAAAATATGTATATATTATACATATATATATTCATCATGGTATTTCAATATAATTGGTTTTCTTTGTAATTCTACCTGCCTTATTTTATGCATTTAAAAACATAATTCTGAGAAAAATATCTCAGGTTACACCAGACTGCCCAAAGGGTCTAGATTAAAAAAAAATTAAGATCCTCTACTAACAGGTAAATACTAGTTACCTTACTTTCCATTGAGCCACATCAGTTCAATGACCAATTTCACACTGCACTTTAATTAAAGAAAGTGGTAAGAACATAGATATTTTGCCTGGAGCTGTGATTTCTTTGGTGTAGGGACCTCCCCTGTGAGGAAACTTTCTTTACTGTCTGCAATTTATTGTCTTAGAGAGTTGACTGGGCCACCAAGAGGTGAGGTTGCTTACCCAGTTTCATAGTAAGCGTCAGAGGTAGAACTTGAATCAGACCTTCCAGACTCCAAAAGATTGCTCTCTGTTTATTATGTTATACTGTCTCCAGTACAGATATTTATTTTATAGTTCATGGGTTTAAAATTAATGTTTTTTAATTTTTAATAGATATAGAGTTTATTAATGGTTTTATTTGGGTGGGTGAAATATTTTGAAGCCAATCAAAACTCCTCTATGCCTTATTCTATACAATTCTCATCCATATTTTCCCATAAATTATTCATGAAAGATCCAGTTCTAAATCTAGGATCCATGATAGGAAATGCTTTCAAAACAATAGAGGCATCCTTTCATTCTCTTATTATAAAAGGGTACCATTTTACCATTCGTACTGCCCATGTGTTGTCATTCATGTGCTCTACATGACCAACGAATTCCTTTTTCCAATCACAAGGGTGGTCAATATTGTCTTTTATTCTACCTCATCCACATCATTGCTGGTAACATATAATTTAATTATAAGCGCTTTAGCTTATATGTATCTCTTTTCTTTTTATACTGTGCTATTGCAAACTAAATATTGTATATAGATCCTTGTAACTGCAGGAATAGTGAATTCTATTAACAAACTACTATTTCATATCCCTTTGTTTTTCGGCTGTTTTGTTTTCCTTGGGTGGGGGAGGAGATTATTATTACTGTTACTATTAATAAAATAATATTATGTATGATCCAATCTCACTGTACATGGAAGATCTGACCTGCTATAGGTCAGAGCCACTTTGCCCCTCCCTCAGCAGCCCGGAGTCCATCATACTGGTGCTAAACTTAGTACAAATACTTGACTGGTTTTAGTCCTGCTGCAACTCAGAATTTCTGAGTTCAAGTGAAATCCTACAACCTTCTCAAGTACTTTTAAGGTTTAATACTCTGATTCAGACAGAGACAGCTACGTGGCCCAGTGGACACAGTGCTGGGCCTGGTGTCTAGAATTCAAATCTGGCCTCAGACATGTGCTAGTTGCGTGACCCTGGGCAAATTACTTAATCTGTTTGCCTTAATCTACTGGAGAAGGAAATGGCAAACCACTCCAGTATCCTTTTTTTTTTTTTTTTTTTTGCTTTTTGGAGGGGGGAAGGCAGGGCAATTGGGGTTAAGTGACTTGCTCAAGGTCATACAGCTAGTAAGTGTTAAGTGTCTGAGGTCAAATTTGAACTCAGGTCCTCCTGATGCCAGTGCTCTATTCACTGTACCACCTAGCTGCCCCACCACTCCAGTATCTTTGCCAAGAAAACCCCACATGGGGTCTGGAGGAGTCAGACATGATTGAGCAACAATCCTGATTCAGGGCAGACTGTTAGTATGGTTAAGTTTTATCATATGACTCTTCAATACAGTTCCTTAATACAAATGGGTGAAGGGGTTTGGTACAGATGAAAATAAAAATGAGAGGCTATTTGGGATTGTTGGCATAGTCTGCAAAAAGCTTATTTTTAAAAATGCCAATTCTAGCTTTGGATGGTGTTATGTAGACTGTGCAACAGAGATCTGGCGCACACACAGAGCACGTCTGATGGTATCTCCTCATCTGGTGAGGCTAGGGTAGGCAGCCTGCTTTCTAGTCATGATGATGCATAATGGGAGATGATGTCTTGGAGAAATGACGGAGCATGCATAGACATGCTGGCTCTGGTTGGCTATGTGGTAAACAGGGGCTCTTTGATAGGCTCTGGAGGCATTCAAGAAGGCTGGGTCTTTGTCTCATCGTTCTTCTATTCACTCTGTTCCACTGCTTAGTCTTCTCCCCTCAGAGGTCATGTGACCCGACAAATCCGGGCCTGTCTGTTCCTTCTGTTCCATTCTATGTGGAAGGGAGAGCTGTGTCCTTGTGTCCTAAGGTCTGGGTTTTGCAGCCATCTCAGCACTGATGCCCCAAGGAGCAAGGAATGACTTTTGAGATATAGCACACTGGTAGCTGAGACAATGCCTCATTTAATTAGCAATGCTACATTTGAATGTGAACTTGGTGAGACCAATGATACACAGAAAATGAGCCAAGTGTGAGCCCACTCTCCCCAGAAACTGAGGTGAGCTAGCATATGTTCATTCCAAAGGAGTCAGGGGAGAAATATGTTGGTACTTTTGTTATTGCTCTATCTTTAAAATAAATATCCTTTTATAAAACCTTACTGATATTAGGTGAAACTGAGGTGCTAGTCACTGGCACCTAAAAGGGGAAAACAATCCTTGGTTGGGACTCAAACCAGTAAAGACATAGTCAAACTTCTCAGGGTATCCCTAGAACTCTTAGGGGGGAGATAAAGCTAGCCTGGATCTGGGATACTGAACTAGACTTACTACTTTTACATAAAAAATAAAATCTTCCAAAGATCTTTGAGCAATCTTAGATGACATGGTTAATATGTTCAAAAGGAAGGCATGTGGTTGCTTCAGTGACTTTTACTCCTATTCTTAATCTGAGCGAGTTCAGGTAATGTGGAATAAAGGATAGTTTTTGAAACATTGCTTAACTGAGGAACCTCGATTTATAAAATATAAGTTGTTTCCTATCCAATTGTTCTCTCTTTATTAAAGTATAAGTTCCTAAAGGAATTAAAATTGTTTTTCCTTTATTTTTTAAGCCCTTTTCTATGGGCTTCTGAGTGCTATGCAAATAACAACTTTTTGCAATGATGATTAGAGCTTTAAGTACTTAAACACTAGAATTTTGTTAGCATCTCTGTAGAAAATTACTTATGCTCTAACGATTTATTTCTAAAATAATCAATTTTAAAGGAATGTTCCTGTGAGTCTAATTAAGGAAGTATGTATGTACATAAGATCAGAAAAAATATTATACTATAAATACTTCAGTTATAAAGTTTTTTTCAAAATAAAATTTCATGACTTGTTTTATATTAATAAGAAAATAAGGAAATCCAGAATTATTGTTTATGAGGGGAAAAACCAAGATATTTAGATATCAGATCTACCTTAAGATACTATGTCACTAAAAATATTCGTTATTCAAATCCTTGTAAATTATTATTCTGTTGAGTGGATTGTTAGGGGAGGGGAAGGGAGAGTTTTCGTACTACCACCAGACTGTTAGAGAGAGTTTTGGGTAACAATATTTTTTAAAAACTAAATGTAAACCTCAGTCGGGCATACACTTAAATATTTATAACTAGAAACTCAAATTTGTGATTTCAACCTTGCCAATCCTCCCACATTGCTTAATTGAACAGATGGGCTTTGCACTGTGCCCTAAAAACCATCTAACTTGATTACTGTGGTTTAAAGAAACCTCCAGTATGAAAATCAACTTTTCTGAGAATGCTGTGCCTGTAATACATATTTAGGTAAATTGCTAACTGATCTGGAGTACTTAAACCAAGCTCAATTTCTGTGTAATGGAGAGGAGTGGTCTTTAGGGTAACCTTGCTTTCACCTAGGCAGCGGTTCTCAACCTGTGGGTCATGTTCAATTTGTAACAATGAAAATACATCCTGCATATCAAATATTTACATTACAATTCATAACAGTAGCAAAATTACAGTTATGAAGTAGCAACGAAAATAATTTTATGGACGGGGGTCACCACATGAGGAACTGTATTAAAGGGTCGCAGCATTAGGAAGATTGAGAACCACTGACAGAGCTACCAGTTAAGGTTTTGCTGTTGTTCTTACACAGTTTCTATCAATCTTGTTTGATCAATTCAAATTTTTCTTTCAATTACTTCTATTTCTCAAAAAGTTTGTTTTTCCTGTCATTTTCTTCTAAAAAGCCCTACTCTGAAGCCTCATGGGAGAGTGAAAGTGACTCTGGGTACTCAAAAAAGATCCTAACATTGTGCAAACTCTGACAAGTTTTACAATGCCTGGAAAGGGAACAGACTGTCTCGGCCTGGGACTAGTCTCATTACCAAATTATTGATTTTGGGGTGACTAGGATTCAGAGAGGTTGCAATGAACACACACGGTTTCCCTTCTCTGTGGATGACAATGTACACAAGTTGGAGGGAATACTCATACAGATGAAGTCACAGATGAGTAGAAGGATCCTTCCCTCAAAGAACTTTTAAGTTGTTATTTGTATAAAGTTTTCAAGTCCATTGTTGAGTTGCTAGTGTAGGAGACAATTTTACTGATTAATACAGCTGAACCTCAGATGGTGTCAGGCATGTTTTAACCTGTTATGGCACACTTTTATGTTCCCTGATATCGTACTGTGACTATCTCTTGTCATCAGAAATTCTATGATTCTTTAATCAACCACTTCTTACACCACTTCTCTTTATCTTCTTAATTTTTTTTGTTATCTTATATTCTGGTTCCATGAGTTTATGTCACTCACTCCTCTTTGCTCTCCAAGAGAGCAAGAATTGTATCTTATTTAAGTGTTGTATACTCCCCTAGTGGCTAACAGTGCTTAGCACACAGTAGGTACTTAAGTCTTTGTTGACTTAGAACATGTAAACAGAATTATGAAAATTCTTGAATATAACCTGGAATTGTTTGGGCCATGTGAATTTAGAACCTACTTTCATCCTCTATGAATCTATTGAATGTGCAGAGGTGCTTGGCAGTGAGCCAGCTGCATATCAGAAATAAAGGAGTGGAGGGTGGATGCAGTTAAAGCAGAGCTATATCAGCAGTCCTGCCAATATCGGAAAGGTTTGCTTAGTCTGAAGCAGCTGAGGCTAAGGGGGAAATACAGGGACGGACTTAAAAAACTTTCAGGAAAAACGTGAACGACAATTAAATAACATATAAAACGTATGTCCAATACCCAAAGGAATGCAAAATCCTTGATAGTGAGGGTGCAACGGCCGCTTCAGTTCGACTTCTTCATCTAACCCCATCGAATTCCTTTACTCCCCCACCACAAAGTGCCTGATTTTTATCCTTATTTCTCCCACCAGTTTTCTACTTCTTTCCCTCCCCCTCGAGCTCCCTTCGAAGTCCTTGTGCCTCCGTTTCCTTTTGCCACTTTTTCAGCACCAGCTGCAGCTGTTTCAACGAATTGCACCTGCTAGTACAGCTAGAGTAGAATGACGTCACTAGTATGATGGCATGTTGACGTCACTTAGCACACTGGTTCGTAAGGGAGATGTAAGGATAAAGGGCTAGTGGACTGCAGCCTTGACCCAATGGTCAGGGCTGGAAGTCAGGGATGGTTTCAAGGTTAGTTTGGACTTCCGCGCCTGGAGAAAAGGAAGGAGAAGGCCGATTCGGGCAGCTAGTCTGGTGTCTCTAGGGAGCGGCGCACCCTACGCCCCAAAGAAGAGCGCGAGGGAGAGTGAGGGTCACCAAGGGAATATACCCAAGGTGTGGGAAAAGAGCGCAGGCGCTCTGGAGATCGGGTGCATGAGCGCGAAAGGAGAATGGAAAAGAACCTAAGGAGTGGGACGTCTGCTTGGAATGTGGTTGGAAGGGATGGTCAAAAGCTTGAGAGTTAGAGGGAGGAGACGTTAGTTAACTATCCCGGGCCCGTTCGTCAGCCTCCACCGAGAGGGGCGACGGCAGCGCGATCCAACAGCGCGCGCCGGCGCGGCGTCGTGACGTCACAGCGGCAGCGGCGGCGGTGGTTGGTGCAGGGTCTGGGGCTGCAAAGTGTGAATTACGCCGGGCTCGCGCTGGCTGCGGAGTGAAGTCAGGACGAGGGGGAGGGGAAGACCGAAGAGGAGGGGGGGGGGAGGAGGAGGAGGAGGAGGAGGAGGAGGAGGACGGCGGCGGCGGCAGAGCAAGCCAGTCGCCTGTCCCGGAGCCTAGCGCGCCCCTGGGTGTCGCCGCCGGCAGCAACGGTCTCTTGGCTCCCCCTGTGCTAAGCTCGCGCCCCCCCCCCCCCCCCTAAAGATCCTGCCTGCCCTGGTTTTTTCTCTTTGGCCAGCCGAGGACTCCAGGGCACCTCCCGGACTTTGCCGGTCCCTCTCAGCCTCACTCCCCCCTTCCCTCCTGACAATAGCGGGGCGCGCATCGTTAACAGTCGCCGCCGCCGCTGCGTCTTCCCGGGCGGGGGAACAAGGGGGCGGTGGGGCTGGGGTGGGAGGGAAGGCCGGCCCCCATCCCGGGGAGGCGTGAGTGCGGCTTCCCTCGCCGGTCTCCGCGCCTCCGCCGCCGCCTTCATCTCCTCCTCCTCTCCGGCGCTGCCCGGGTCCCCCCGCCCGGCGGCTGCGGGGCTGCGGCGGTCCGGGGCCCGGCCGGGGAGCAGAGCGGCTGTATTCAATGGAAGTATGTTACCAGCTGCCGGTGCTGCCTCTGGACAGGCCGGTCCCTCAGCACGTCCTCAGCCGCCGAGGAGCCATCAGCTTCAGCTCCAGCTCGGCGCTCTTCGGCTGCCCCAACCCCCGGCAGCTCTCGCAGGTAACCGCCGCAGCCCGCGCGCCCGGCCGACCCTTCCCCGCCCGCCGTCCCGCGGCGGCGCCGGCCTCCGCCCCCTTCATTGTTTGGGGAGCTCGGCTCAGGAACCCCTTCCCTGAGCTCCCCACCCCCCATAACCAGCCTGCTGGTGATGTCCTGGCCCCCTCAATCTGCAGGGACGGCCCGGGGGAGCCTGCCGGCCCCCAACCGCGCACCCTCAATGTACCCCAGCAACACACACACACGCCTCCCTCCTCCCCAACCACATACACACCCCAT